>CM052704.1:36190282-36222246 GCA_028551405.1 Uromys caudimaculatus
AGTGTTCCTTCTGTTTCTATTTTGTGGAATAGATTGAAGAGTATTGGTATTAGGTCTCTTTGAAGGTCTGATAGAATTCTGCAGTGAACCCATCTGGTCCTGGGCTTTTTTTGGTTGGGAGATTTTTAATGACTGCTTCTATTTCTTTAGACATTATGGGACTGTTAAGATGGTTTATCAGATCCTGACTTAACTTTGGTATTTGGTATCTGTTTAGAAAATTGTCCATTTCATCCAGATTTTACAGTTTTGTTGAGTATAGGCTTTTGTAGTAGGATCTGATGATTTTTTGAATTTCCTCAGAATCTGTTGTTATGTCTCTCTTTTCATTTCTAATTTTACCAATTTGGATCCTGTCTCTGTGCCCTCTGGTTAGTCTGGCTAAGGGTTTATCTATCTTGTTGATTTTCTCAAAGAACCAACTCCTGGCTTTGTTGATTCTTTGTACAGTTCTTTTTGTTTCTACTTGTTTGATTTCAGCCCTGAGTTTGATTATTTCCTGCCTTCTACTCCTCTTGGGTGTATTAGCTTCTTTTTTGTTCTAGAGCTTTCTGGTGTGCTGTTAAGCTGATTGTGTATCCAGTTTCTTTTTGGAGGCACTGAGAGCTATGAGTTTTCCTCTTAACACTGCTTTCATTGTGTCCCATAAGTTTGGGTATATTGTATTTTCATTTTCATTAAATTCTAGGAAGTCTTTAATTTCTTTCTTTATTTCTTCCTTGACCAAGTTATCACTGAGCAGAGAGTTGTTCAGCTTCCATGTGTATGTGGGCTTTCTTATGATTTTGTTGCCATTGAAGACCAGCCTTAATCCATAGTGTTCTGATAGGAGGTATGGGATTATTTCGATCTTCTTGTATCTGTGGAGGTTTGTTTTGTGACCGATTATGGGGTCAATTTTGGAGAAGGTACCATGAGATGCTGAGAAGAAGTTATAGTCTTTTGATTTAGGATGAAATGTTCTATAGATATCTGTTAAAACCATTTGGTTCATTACCTCTGTTAGTTTCACTGTGTCTCTGTTTAGTTTGTGATTCCAAGATCTGTCCATTGATGATAATTGGGTGTTGAAGTCTCCTACTATTATTGTGTTAGGTGCTATGTGTGCTTTGAGCTTTAGTAAAGTTTCTTTTATGAATGTGGGTGCTCTTGCATTTGGAGCAAAGATGTTCAGAATTGAGAGTTCTTCTTGGTAGATTTTTCCTTTGATGAGTATGAAGTGTCCTTCCTTATCTTTTTTGATGACTTTTGGGTGAAAGTTGATTTTATCGGATATTAGAATGGCTACTCCAGCCTGTTTCTTGGGACCATTTGCCTGGAAAATTGTTTTCCAGCCCTTTACACTGAGGTAGTGTTTGTCTTTATCACGGAGGTGTGTTTCCTGAATGCAGCAAAATGCTGGTTCCTCTTTATGGATCCAGTCTGTCAGTCTATGTGTTTTTATTGGAGAATTGAGTCCATTGGTATGAAGAGATATTAAGGAATATTGATTGTTGGTTCCTGTTATTTTTGATGTTACTTTTATGTTTGTATGACTATCTTCTTTTCAGTTTGTTGATAGATTACTTTCTTGCTTTTTCTAGGGTGTAGTTTCCCTCCTTTAGTTGATGTTTACCATCTATTAACCTTGGTAGGGCTGGGTTTGTGGACACATATTGTGTAAATTTGGTTTTGTCATGGAACATTTTGGTTTCACCATCTTTGTTAATTGAGAGTTTTGCTGGGTATAGCAGCCTGGGCTGGCAGTTGTGTTCTCTTAGGGTCTGTATGAATTCTGCCCAGGAGCTTCTAGCTTTCATAGTCTCTGGTGAGAAGTCAGGTGTAATCCTGATAGGTCTGTCTTTATGTTACTTGACCTTTTTCCCTTACTGCTTTTAATATTCTTTCCTTGTTTTCCGTATTTGGTGTTTTCACTATAATGTGACAGTATGAATCTTTTCTGATCCAATCTATTTGGAATTTTGTAAGCTTCTTGTATATTTATGTTCATGTGTTTCTTTAAGTTAGGGATGTTTTCTTCTATAATTTTTTTGAAGATATTTAACTGGTCCTTCAAGTTGGGAATCTTCACTCTCTTTGATACCTATTATCCTTAGGTTCTGTCTTCTCATTGTGTCCTGGATTTCATGGATGTTTTGTGTTAGGAGCTTTTTGCATTTTGTATGTTCTTTCACTGTTCTGTCAATGTTGTCTATGGTATCTTCTGCTCTTGAGATTCTCTCTTCTATCTCTTGTCTTCTGTTGGTTATGCTTGCATTTATGACTCCTGATCTCTTTCCTAGGTTTCTAACTCCAGGCTTGTCTCCATTTTCGATTTCTTTATTGTTTCTATTTCTATTTTTAGTTCCTGGATGGTTTTGTTCATTTCCTTCATCTGTTTGTGTTTTCCTGTAATTCCACCTGTTTGATTGTGTTTTCCTGTAATTCTTTAATGGATTTTTGTGTTTCCTCTTTAAGGGCTTCTAACTATTTACCTGTGTTCTCTTGTATTTCTTTAAGGGAGCTATTTATGTCCTTCTTTAAGTCTTCTATCATCATCATGAGAACTGATTTTAAATCTGAGTCTTGCTTTTCTGGTGTGTTGGGATATCCAGGGCTTGCTGTGGTGGGAGAGCTGGGTTCTGGTGATGCTAAGTAGCCTTGGTTTCTGTTCCTTATGTTTTTGCCCTTGCCTTTTGCCATCTTGTTAACTCTGATGTTAGTTGATCTTACTCTGTCTGGCTGTGGCTTGTCCCTCCTGCAGGCCTCTGTATCAATACTCCTTGAAGACTAGCTCTCTCTGAGAGGTGTTTGGGTTTGGAGTGCTGTGGTTCATGGTCTGCTCTGGGGTGCAGACAGAAACCAGAAGGATCTTGTCCCCAGCTATCTCTTGGTTCCTGGGTCCTGATGGCTCTGCAAGGGTCCCTCTTGATCAAGTGATTTTGAACAGAAGTGGTGGTTTTGCCTGAAGGTGTGTTAGCACTTCTGGGATACCAGCTCTCTCCTGGAGCCCTGTGGCCCAGACAGAGGTCCCCAGGTCCCGGTGAGCAGTTGTACTTGTCTTATCCCCACTCAAGGCTTTTCCACACTCCTGGGAGGGTGACTTTCTCCCAGCGCTGCTTGGCTATGGTACCCTGGTGGCCGAGGCAGAGGTCTCCTGCCACTGATGGAAACCGGAAGGTTCCTATGCCCGACTTTCCCTCAGTCCCACTGTCCCGCAGGTTATAGGCAGGTCCTGGTGAGCAGTGGTGCTTGCCTTAACCCCACTCACGGCTTTTCCATGCTCCTGGGAGGGTAGCTTTCTCCTAGCACTACTTGGCTATGGAACCCTGGTGGCCCAGGTCCAGGTCTCCCACCACAGATCTCAGGTAAACCTTTTAAATCTCTAACTTGTTCCCTTTCCTTGTAAGGATATGATTCAGTATTCTCTGTCTTCTCCAGCTCCTAACCTTCCCTCTCCCTTTCTTCTCTTTCTCTCTCCTGTCTTTCTGCCTTCCCCCACTTCCATCTTTTCCTCCTTCTCTCTCGCGAACTCTGTCGTTCTTTGACCTTCGTGGCATGAATGTCATTGAGAGTGTTAAAAGTGTATTTGTGGCAAAGACACCATCCTTGTTGAACTCTGATTGTCCTCTTATTTTTAGATATTACTATTAGTAGTAGTAGTAGTAGTAAAAAATTATTATTTTATTATTTTATATGTATGAGTGATTTGCTTGCATACATGTCCATTGCACCACATACAGACCTGGTGCCTGTGGAGGTCAGAAGAGGACATTAGATTCCTTGGAAATGAAATTAAAGGCAGTTGTGGACCACTATGTGGGTTCAGGGAATCGAACCTGCGTCCTCTGGAAGAGCAACTGCTTACTGCTGAACTATCTCTCCAGAACCAAGACATTATTTTTAATTCTATTGAATTTTTGCAATAGTAACTGGGAGATATCACTATCACTTTAAAAATGCTTTAGCTAATTATTAATATGGCTATGTTCCATGATTCATAAAAGCATTGGTCCTTGAACTATTGCTCAGTTAAGATGAATCTCAGGCTTTAAATAAAATCAGATAAAGCAGAGTGTGCCAGAAAAAGGCAATGTAAAGTCTGTGAATGTTCCATGCTATTCTCTTGGGCACTAATGCATGACTCTAATAAATCATATCACACTGAGGCAAGGGGCCAAACAACAGTGTCTCCCTCCATGAACTCAGACATTAAACATTGTTTAAAGAGGGTTAAACCACACTGTATTCTCTGATTTTCCAGTTCACACTGTTTCTTCTGAGCTCCAAAAACTCAAACCAGATGTAGTTGCTAATTACTCAGGATATATGTAAATGTTTTGCATAAATGGGTGTTATGAAAGTGGTGGGAATTCTGAACAATGGGTGTGGGTAGCATGCTGCCACATCAGAATTTTACTTTTGAAAATGTTAATGAGTGTGCCATTAAAAACATACTGGGAGTGCAAGTCCCCAACTCCATATGTTGTTCAAAGACACCCAGGTGTCTAAGTGATATCATCCCATTCATTTCAATCTCCCCACAGTTAAGCCAGCTGGTACGGTTCAGTTCCAGAAGCCCTGCAATTATTCAGGATGATGCTCTGCAGAACTCTGTCTGTGGGATCAGAGTGAACAGCTGCTGCAGACATTCGCTAAGTCTGAAAAAGTTCTTGTCTAGAGATGGATGCTTCTCTTAGGAGCTGCTCAATAGCACACTCCTACCCATATCCATCAACCCAAGGATGTTACAAGTGGGAAATAGTCAAAACCCCTTCAGATTTCACACATTTGGAAAAGTGACCTTTTTATCGTAATATGGCACATAGATTTATAGCTTTTGCTGAAAAACAAGGACTTACACATGAATCATGATGTTGTTTCCAGAAAGAGGAATCAGAAGTTGAGTGTGTATATAGTTCTAGTAACTTCTTTGGGTATAATGAAATGTGTGAACCACAGAGACAAGACTATCAGACACACAGCACAGCTGGGCGTGCAGTGTAAGACAGCACCCATGTGCTCAGCATGATTTGCTGGTGACACCACAGTCAGCATAGGATGCTCTGCTCTTTGCTCTTATGGAGTTATCACACCTAAAGCAGAGCGGGACTCATCCCCCACCATGTAAGTTCTTACTGAGGATGTGAGACAGGCTGTTCAGGGTTCCAAAGTAAGAATGACGGAGAGGCATTTTTCAGGATCTTGCTTTTCTGTCACTATTTTTACTGTGCACTTCATTTTTGGCTCCATGAACTTCTGTCGGCTTAAGGCTTCACAGATGCATCTGAAGGAATAAATTTCCAGGATCAGGTGCTAGATGTTTCAAACTTGCATATGTTCTTAAAACACAGAGTTAATAAACATTTATGGAACATTTTTAATGTGCAAGTTTTGCAGCATTAAGAAAACAAACAAAAAGCAGTAACAAAGGAAAAGTATTTAAAAAAACAAAGTCTCCAGGCTGGCGAGTATTTGAGTATTATAGAAACAAAGCGATGGAGTAAAGTAGCGGGGGTCGTGGTGGAGAAGTCAGAGTGTACTCACTAGTGGGAAGACAGGTTGGAAAGGGTTGGGGAAGGTTCTTTTAGAGTAAGAACATTTGAGGCAGTTATCGAACACTGGCTTCTTGCCTCTCACTGAGATAAGAATTGTTTCAGACCAAAACAAAACAAAACAAACAAACAAACAAAAAAACCCAGAAAAAATAGGAGGCATTATAAGTAACGAGCACTGTGACTCATGGTCAGTAGTAAGATGGTGCATGGACACTGGTATGTGGACACTGGTGCGTGGACCCTGGTGTGTGGACACTAGTGCCTGGACAGTGCTGTGTGGACATTGGTGCGTGGACACTGATGCTGGACACTGATGTGTGGACACTGGTGCATGGACACTGGTATATAGACACTGGTGTGTGGACACTGGTGCGTAGACACCTAGACACTGATGCGTGGACGCTGGTGGTCGGACACTGGTGCGTGGACACTGGTGCCTGGATAGTAGTGTGTGGACACTGGTGTACAGACACTGGTGCTTGGACACTGGCACCTGGACACTGGTGCTTGGGCACTGCTGAGGTGAGATAAGCTGTCTGAGGTGAAGGCAAAACTTTACCTCCACTTCAAGGAGTTTATTTTGAGGTTGCTGAAGACATCACCGATACTTAAATTCATACTGTAGGGCAATATTTAATAAATATCCACAGCACTATTTTGAGAAGTGTAAACCACTGTTAGTCCCTTGCTAGTTCCTGATATGGCCTCACTTCAGAGGCCACACTGAAGCTTAAAATTGTGTCTTTGAACTTGGTTGACCCTTGTAACCTAAGGGTTTTTAAACTACTAATACCACACACCCATATTTCTTTTGAGTACAGGGATGCCTTGTATTGACATGTACTTTAGATTATGAAAATGTAAGAAAACTTAAAATTAGTCATCATAACCACCACAGACCTCTGACAGTCGCCTGTGATTGAGGCTGTGAATCGAGGTTTGGGGACTGAGAGACCTGGGTGTAGCTGGAGCATAAAGATAGCTAGGACATAGAGCAGCCTACACTTACAAAAGAAAACTCAGGATTATCTCTGTGACAAATACAGAGTATAAACTACATGTCTCATTTCCTGGAAGCAGTGATTTATTACAGTGAGAAATAAAAGATTCCTTAAAGGAGCTGGTAAGACAGGATTAGAGAGAAAGGGAGTCTAGACTTACCTAGCAAGAAAAATGCTTTAAAGGGCAGATGTAGATAGCAGGTGTGTCTAAGGCTCCAGGCACCATTCATAGCCATGCGGGCCACTAGGGAAACCACCTTTTCAAAGTGCACTAAGGACCAGCAAGATGGCTTCCTGTGAAGCACTCATTGCCAAGCTTGGGTACCTAAGTCTAAAGAAAGGAGAGGATAGATTATCTGATTATCACAAGTTATCCACTGACCTGGTACACGCACCCCAGTACACACACACACACACACACACACACACACACACACACACACCCCTACATATAATTAATAATATAAATAAATGTGATTTAAATATGCTTTAAAAGTGCATTGACATGAAAAACAGCTATCGTCCACACTATGGCAGCTGCTGAACTTTCTATTGCCCATGATAAAGATAACAGAAGCCTAGGGACAGGGCGTGGCGTAGCCAAAGTACAAGGTGACATGGGATGTAGGAGAGCTTGCATGTGAGAGTCTTCAGAGTGAGGAAGAGGCATCACAGCCCATCTAGGATGCTGTCTAGACAACAGAAAGGGGGCACCAATAAGGAAGACATTAGAGAGAATTGGCAGAGCCTCCCTGGGTCATCCCTCCACTCTGTCGGAAATTCAGAAATTTTTAACCCTTTTTACTCAGGGTCTGCCCCTTGCCAACACATGTATGATGCTATTTAGTTATACATCCTCTGTGAGGGCCAGTAGATGACTTCTCAGTGCAGAAGAGAATTTTTTGTTTGTTTATTTGTTTTATAAGACTGTCACTGACAGAAGA
The DNA here is from genome assembly GCA_028551405.1 of Uromys caudimaculatus. NCBI lineage: Eukaryota > Metazoa > Chordata > Mammalia > Rodentia > Muridae > Uromys > Uromys caudimaculatus. The sequence continues at coordinate 36,197,765 of CM052704.1, forward strand.
TCTGCAGGCTCTACACCTCTTCTGGGGATTGATCCTCAATTTAGATCAGTAGGTTCATTCGTTTTGTGGAAGTCGATGCTGGCGGCAGAATTAATTCACACGAAGAAATGGTAGACCATTCAGAGAGCTGCCCAGTACGTTTCAAAAGACATATTAACACATGCCAATAACATGTGCCTAGTCTTAATATCTTTTTATTTTCTTCATTTTGATAAAACAATTTGAAAGCATATGTGAGAAAGAGTTGAATCATATGGACGGTTCCTGAAGTCAAAAGTAGAGATTTATAAAGTGGGAGGGGACAAGAAGGAATGACACGCATAAAAGAAAAACCTGTTCAGACTGGATTGGCTTGCAAATAAAATGTGTGAGTCTTGCAAAAGACAAGTGTAAGGCTTTGATGAACCTAAACACAAGGCATAGGCCGTCCACCTCATGCTTATAGTCTGCCATGGACTCCCTGCTGGCTTGAAATTGCTTAAACTTAATGAATCAATCTTTGGAAATTATACATACATACACACACATACATACATACATACATACATACATACATACATACATACATACATACATACACACACACACACACTCCTCAAATAGGAGCACAGAGGAAACTTTCCTACCCAAATCTAGCTTGGATGTTACTCTCAGTGCACAGGAGAGGGGTTGCTTGCAGGAGCTTGGGGGACTTAAAGACAGATACACCCCATCTCAGCGTGGGCAATCCCCTTCAGAGATGCATCCTGGAGCTCCACGTGCAACTGAAGATGGCTCTCCTCCTTCCAGAGATCATTTACCACTGTGCTTTCTCAAGCTGGGGAAAGGCCTAATGAATCTAGTGTCTTTCTGAAATTCTAAATTTTATTTAATTCTTCAGTCTTATGAATTTTGATTTGGATAACGTGGCTCCACAAGAGATGGGAATGAGAACCTACAGACACCACGTGGACCAATGCTTCCATTTTGTTGATGAGAAAACCAAGACCTTGACGCTTCAGTTGTCTCACGTAGACGTGTAATGCCACCCAGCAGATTGTGACTGTAGTCCACCTGGCTTTGAGCCCGTGTCGCATTAGAAACAATCTTGCCTCCTATCTTGTTTTTATACAAGAATGTAGCCTTATCTACAAACAGAGACATCCTCAGCTTCAATAGCCTGGTGGAAAACCAAAAATATTTCTTGAAAATAACCAGAAATAAGCAGTAACTAAGTATTAAATTGCAAGCCATTATGCAGAATATGATAAAGTTATACCATCTATCCCATCCTTCTGAAACAACATTGTTCTGTTGACCAAGTCCCCACCATTCAGTCTATCTACCCCTTAGTCACTTTCCATTCACTTATCTGATTGGCTATCATGACATTATAGTCCTGGGGTTATATTAACCTTATATCATATCCTAGTACCATGCCAACTTAACTAAATCATCACTCCACTTCCTGACAAGGCTTAGGCATTCGTTGAGTGCGATGTGATGGGGAGAGGCGCAGACAGCTAGAAAGGACCCAGGTACATTCTGTTGCTGTAACAAAACACTCTGACCAAAGGGAACTTAGGGGAGGAAAGGGTTTACATGGCTTATACTTCCGGGTCACAGTCAATCACTGAGTGAGGTCAGGGCAGGAACTCAGGCAGAGCCTGAACCAGAGAACATGAAGGAACACTACTTTCTGGTTCACCCTCGAACTCCTTCTCTCACAGGCTAATTCTTGGGTATCTTTCTTACATAATCTGGGATCCCATGCCTAAGGATGGGACTAGACTACCTGCATCAATTAATAATACCATCCCTCTTCGGCACACCCACAAGCCAGTATGACCCAGGCCATTCCTGTGGCGGCTTCCCTCTCACGTAACCGCAGGCTGCACTGAATTAACGACGTGACTAGGGCAAGACACCTCATCCGTGTTATGGTTATTATTGCGTATTAGAATTGTTCTATTTTTACTGTCAATTTCTTATTGTGCCTGATTCATAAATTAAACTTTTTCGAGGTATACATGTAGAAGAAAAAGGGTGTTACACCTTCACGTCCTGTAACATATTCTCCAAGGATAAGGGGTGAGTACTGTATTCTTCTGATAATAATGTCCGGGTGAACTCTCTAACATTTAAGTCCAGGGTCTGAAGTCCAGGGTCTTCCTTCTCTCTTCTTTCTTTCTTCCTCTCTCCCGGCAGTTAGTTACCGATGCCCGAGATAATTCACAGAGTCTTGTTATCTTGTTTTGTCTGTGGCTTCAGAAATTGTGTTTGTGATCTTGTGTACCTCTTGCTCTGGACTGTGCATCACGGTAGGAAGGCCTACATCTGCAGCTAGGAAGTTAAAAGAAAGAGAGGACAGACCAGGGTCTTAGCATCCTCTTCCAGGCAGAGACTCAGTGATACAACTTTCTTTTCTCAGACCCCACTTTTGAGTCCTGAGAATATGTAGCTGTCAGCACATGTGTTTTGAGGACAGCATTTGCTAAGTAAGCAACCAAACGCATGACATCTACAAACAGATGTAGCGTATAGTAAACATTAAGTGGAAGTGTGGACAGAACTTTGTCCACATTTTGTGTCAGACTTTTTGTTTTTTAGATTTATTTATTTATTATATGTAAGTACACTGCAGCTGTCTTCAGACACACCAGAAGAGGGCATCAGATCTCATTACAGATGGTTATGAGCCACCATGTGGTTGCTGGGATTTGACAGGAGCTCTGGAAGAGCAGTCAGTGCTCTTAACCACTGAACCATCTCTCCAGCACCCTGTATCAGACTTTTTAAGTGTATAGAGTTAAGCTATTTGTACAATTTAAGAATGAAAATGAGAACAATCAGAAAATTTGAGTTACTGTGTAAGTGAAAAATCACATGCTACTTCTCAAACAAATGAACAATTTATGTGGTTTATGTATCAGTTATGCACAATTGCAAAAAAGAAAAAACTGCAGGAAAACTAGCAAACAATGGTATTTTTCAAATCTGTTCATCATTAAAAAATAATGTAACTGCTGACTGGTGTGGTCGGGCAGGCCTGGTCCAGTCAACCATATTGCTGAGATTTCACAGATGGAGCATGTCTGTCATGTCTAGAAGACAGCACCAGATGACGGGTGTCCTGGTCCTCTGGCTCTGACAATCTTGCCAGACTTAAGAAATTGTTTTTAAAAATTAAATAAAAATTAAAATAAACTGTAAAAAACTTAAGAATAAGGATAGTCTGAAAAACTGTCACTATCCATAGGAGTCCAAGGATGTAAATGATTAAATGCAATATAGGAACAGAGGCAGTGCTGCAGGATCGAGGCTGAAGCTATTTTCTCTTCACTGCAAACCTATGTTTAATACTAACAGGGTCAGAGATGGCTCAGCAGGGAAGGAAGCTTGCCATCAAGCCCCATAACCTGAGTCTAATCTCTGGAACTTCTGCAAGTTGTCTTTCTCTCTCTCTCTCTCTCTCTCTCTCTCTCTCTCTCTCTCTCTCTCTCTCTCTCTCTCTCTCTTTCTCTCTCTCTCTCTCACACACACACACACCCCAAATAAATACATGAGCAAATGACAAAGATTTCTACCAACTTTTATTATCTCTAACGTGAAGACCACTCTTCTGCTTAGCCGTCAACATCTTGCACACATAGATCCCTAACTGATCTTAGTCAAATGGGCATCACACCTAGGAAATCAGTTGATGCCATGTATGCATGTCTTAATTCAGAGATGACTTAATGTAAAAATGCTACCTTGCTTAATATAGGAGCTTGAGCATCCATGGCAAATATGGAGTCAGCCCCTTGTAGATAGAGAAGGGTGGCACAGATATAGCCAGGAGCAGCTTTCTTGTCTCTTTTCCCAGTTCATAAATATCTTGCCTCTGTGATATTTATCATGTAGCTTTCCCCACTAGGAATAATTACTTTTTTCTTCAGAATACATATAAATGTAAAAAATACAATTTCCACCTCTTTTAAACTTTTCTGATTATGTTGAGATGGGATTTATACATCATTTTGAGCTTCATAAAATTCTATGTATCTGTCTTGCAGAAGTTATTATATTCTGCCTTAAATTATACATTAGGAATTTTATCTCAGTCATCCATTCCTGTCTCATGTATATCCCCTTCAGTATGTGGTAAAGCCTGTTGCTCACAGATATGTTCTAACTGTTCATTTCTGAACACAGTGAAACATGGCAGTGCTTATTACATAAATAAGAAAGTAGATGCTAGGCTATAAAAATTGACAAGAAGTTTGAAAGTTCGGTGGTTCTGTTCCAGTGACTTTTATTGGCCATCCCATTCATTCTCCTCTGCTGTACAGAGAGCTGGCAAAGGTATTCTCTCCAGAAAGCTTAGCTGGAAGAAAAGGTGCCCAGCCTGGACAGGTGTAACACTGTCCACAATCAGTCACAGGCTATGACTAATTGATTATGGTACAATCTTTGACCCAGATTCCGCTGGATTTAGCTTGCAAGATGACTCCAGGCTCTGATAGTATTCTCCCATCATCACTCTTAAGTAATAGGGGGAAAGACATGGAGGTGCCATTTTAGCAATGGCAGTTAGGGAAGTAGAAGAGTCAGGAGCCATTTTCCTCTGGAAGGTTCTTTCAAAGTAGCTGAGAAGACCTGCAGGCATATGAATTATCTGACCCAGCAGCCCTTTCAATTTTGGAGTGCAAAGGATGTTCAGAGGGAAAAAAATCCAGAAAGCAGTTCAAAAATAGTAGAGGAGTGGGAGGTGATTTCAAGGAATCTCATACCTGAATGCCCTGGTAGAGATGAAATAACTTTCTCTTTTATGCCTCTGTGTTAGTTTGATGAGGTGCTGGCAATTGAATCCAGGATTTTGTCATGCTAGGCAAGCTTTCACAAGAGAAGCATATTCCCCAACCATAGATTAAAGTATCTCATTCTACAAGTGACAGGTAACTGTGTGGCGAGCTTAGAGCTGAGATGTTCTTGACAGTGTGTGGTTTCTAAGTGGTGACCATCTTCTGAGAGTTGTGTGGGTGGCCCTGGAGTGAAGGTAATATGATGTTAGCTTGGATCAGCATTATCACATTGAAAAGAATCCCGGGACTTTTCATATATGGTACTTGAGATATTATCACAAAGGAGTGATTTTGTAGGTTACTTCTCTCTGCCCTGCCTCCCAAATAGCTAAATGGAGATGTTTTTATTGAGCTAAAAAACATCGTTTGAGAAATGTGTTCACATGGAGAGGTGATGGAGATTCTGCATCTACATGTGACTCTCCAGCCTCTTTAGTGTTGGTAGGATGCTCAGGGCTGGCATTCTTAGGAGAATGATGGTGGTGGACATGCACTTAGGTGAATGAGCAGGAAGTGTGAGCAGAAGAGGCGCTCGGGGTGCAGTCCCTGAGTTCAGAGCAGACAGAATTGAGAAGCCCCTGAATTGAAATGTCAGTAAGGAGATGAGACCAAGAGGAAATGATGGGGGTTAGGGAGGAAATAGGTATGTTTAGAAGTGAAAAAACAACGTCTTCAGCAAGCAAAAGCAATGATTTTTGCCTTGCACTCAAATGCACTCAAATAGCTAACCCTACCACCGACTGACAGGTAATGAGGTATGTTTACATTAATCAATTTGGCTCTACCAATGGCTCTTAAGTCTAGAAAACAAAGGTACAAAATGAGACAGTGTCTAAGGCCATTTAAAGCATCAGTCTTTTAAACATTATCTGAGTGAAAGGAGCGGGTAAGTGTAGCCAACTGCATCCACTGAAGGAAACAGAAATAGATGTAGTATTTTAGGAAAGGGGATGACGGGGACATTTATTGTTGAGTCATGAATGTTTTCAGTAATTAGGGAAAGTGTGGGTGCTGCTCTGGAGAGTTAGGGGGGTTGATGAAGCTGCTCACAGGAGAATGAAGGAAACAGCAGATAGGATAGGAAGCACTGATGTGGCATGAAGACCCCTGGACTCACTTTTGCAGTGACCTTAGAGTCGTGTGTTTGTCTGAGAGTAGCAAACCCACATCCATGTCTCCTCAGCATGAGGAGGCTGTCCCTTCCCTGTGGCACATTAGAGGCACCATCCACCATGCTGCCTCTCCTATGACCCTCCCTTTCAGTTGGCAGTTCTAAAATTATCAAGTATTCTGTTACCTTCCCAGCATTCAACTGTGTTCATGTTCAAAACAGAGGAACCAGGAGCTAATAAGGAAACAAACTAAAATTAAGCCACACCAGTCGTAAAGGTCACCTAAATGCCAGAAAGAACATGTTACTACAGCATATAAGCCATGTGTAAATCAAACAGATGTTTGGTATTCCAAGACATGGCTGCTCAATAACCAATGTTGTGTACAGAAGGTCATCTCTGAAGGGTTTATGCCCAAGGCTTCTCGTTTATGACCTTTATTCTAAATTTCAACATTCCCTCATAATTAAATAATGAAATCACTTTTAAGTTCCTGTGATAAATGTGCTTATGATATTGCTTGAGGTAATTTAAGAACTGTTAGCACCCTTGCATGCTTCCATTCGAGAGCCTTTCAGAGCTGTTCTCCCTTCCTCTTTCTTAACAACCTACCTCACATTCTAACAATATTTTGATGGTAATGTGAAAACGACTTGTTAATTGCTCCTAATTATTTGAAAATATTTATGATTTAACAATAAACGCCTCTGCATCATTTGTTTTTTTTTTTTTTTTCTTTCTGCAGTCCTCAAATCTAAATTTCCTTTCCTCATGTATTCATCGAACTGAGCCTCGTTTCCCTTTTCACTTGAGGCTTGAGAGGCTGTCTTAAATGACCTTAGAATGAAGTTAAACAATAGTTTTAAATGTTGTTGATGTAAAACAGTAGCCATTTATCTCACGTGTCTGCAGATTGGCAGTGGCTGCTAAGCATGGCTGGGTGTTTAGTTTTTTTGCTCTCTCTTGGGTCTATGCTGTGTTTGTAGTTAGGCGCCACGCAGAATAAGCTGGGACACTGGTGCTTGCTCTGCACATTCATTAATCTTCTGGGAAGTTAGCCCATCCTGGTTCATCAGCAGGGAAAGAGTTCAGCAAGTGATGAGAGAGGAACTTTCAAGACATTTTCAGTCAGAGATGAAAATATTAAAACAGGACATTTGCTTTCTCCTTTCCTTGATGGCTGACAGAATCTGGTGACTTTGCACACATCTCTTTAACAACCAATTCTTCTGGGAGGCTTCCAGAGCCTCCACAAAGGTGGCAGCCATCCTCCCCTCTTTGGTGTTCCTGTGACTCAGTTTACTGCTGTAGACAGGCTGTTTCTGATGCATGTGAAGCGGTTCGGTACGTGTCACTGTGCAGAGGACTGTCGGTGGACAGACTCCATGGCGTGGCGGTTGCCCTGTTAGGATCATGGCTGACGGTGATGGGCGATGCTGATGACAACGATGATGATAACGCTGTGTGTGTGTTTGTGTGTTGCTCCTACTAGATTCTTAGTCGTTGAGGGGACAAACAGGAAATGTGACTTTACTCATTATTATGTCTTTGTGCCCAGTATGGGCACATGATGATGCCTTTAAACAGATTTGTTAATTAGATATGCTAACATGACTAATATTTTTAAATTTCTCCATTAAGTGCTGACTTTTCTATAAAGTAACACATGATAATTAATGCAATAATTGAATCTAAAGACTTTTCCCAGAGCTGAAGAAGGTTCTAGGTATCTCCAGGTCCACTCTCAGGACAGTGTGACTCTGTATAGGTAGTTCAGTGCTCCAGTAACCTGTGCTTTCCCCAACCCTAAGTAGAGCACATCTGTCCTCAGGTTGAGGGAATCACTTCCTAGCTCCTTTCAAACTTGTAGAACTAACTATGCAGAACTTTACTTTCATGGTGACTAAACTGTAAAACATTATCAACAAAATTTCATGGAAGCAGGGATCACAATGTCTTTACTTCTATAGCTCAACACCTAGAATGGCCTATGGATGATACATTTGCCAATTAAAATATACTTGAAACAAATGAGTGAATGAATAATTCGTAGCCAATGTATGGGTTGAAATATTTCTGCCTGGCAGTTCAGCAGTTAGAGGTAGAGAGCTGTCTGATTCTAGCCGTGCTCGGGTCACTGGCTTAAGAGAAAGATGAATTTTACAGTCAGGTTTATAATAAGCAGCGGTAGAAAACAAAAGATACTGAGGACAGGCTAAATATCAGATATTCAAATTTTGATTGCAGACTTCTGTGCTTTCCATTTGAGACTGTATAATTTTTACAGATGTTCACGTTGAAGCCTAGAAGCCTTTGAACATGTATACATAAGCCTTGACTAACTCACCCTGAGTTTATCCCTTCCCTTTAATGATAGGGATTTCATGGGTGGCAGGGTAGATGTGTCCTACACTTTACACAGCAGAGTCTTAGAAAGTGTATAATTAGTTTGTAAGCACTTTTCTCTCAATTACTCTTTTTAGTTATACAGCAGAAGCTAGGACTGCAATTTTAGGCTTTTTGTTGCATATTTTCTCAGTTGTGGAGGGAAGCTTTATGAACTATTTAGAGTTCTCCCATTGTTTGCAAAGGAAAGATACGTTTGCCAAAATATGTAGTATAAAACTTAATCTATCTTGGACAAGTTATTAGTACCTATTACTTTGAGAACAACAGGTCTTAATTCTCTAAAAGTTTATTAGATACAATCTTTGCTTTTATAATTTACTTCAAAATAACAAAAAATATGTTTCTTGACATGTCTAAATTAATAGAAGTAGTTATCTTATTAATAGTGTGAATTTTTACAGGAGAACTTGTAACAGAGTATTTTTTTCTGCTTAAGATCTGTGGTGTGTAAGAAACTTTCTGCCATGGGGCTAGGTTTTTTTCCTTTTAAAGTGTTTTCAACACAATCATTATTATTTTCTCGTGATTTCTTTTTAATTTCCATAATTTACCCATTTGGAATTGAAGGTGAATACTGAAGATCAGTTTTGTGAATGACCAAGGCCAAAACTGTTGCATTTACTAATCTTTTGCTATGAAGATGAGAGAGAGAGAGAGAGAGAGAGAGAGAGCACTACCACTAAAAACATCACCAGAATCACCAAACCCAGAGGAAGGACCCCTTGGCTCACACGGCCATCCATGAGCATTTGCTGTCTGCACTTCACTGGCACAGCTTTGCGATCCATCTCCTGGTGCAGAGTTCTTTGTGTTCTCTTCTTTCAAAATCTTTATCTTGAACATGCTTCTTAATGCGACACACGGGCTCTCCTGTATGTCTCTCACTAAAGCTGTGCACTGTTTGCTTTTAAACTTAGTGGTATTATATTCATTTTCAGTAACATGGAAATGATAGCTATCCCTCTGAACTGCATTAAAAAATAGGCTATGTCCTTAGCTGTTTTATACACATTTTATACACATGTTTAAACATTCTAATGCATTTTTAGAGGAGGCTCTTGTTTTATACACACACACGTACACACACACACACACACACACACACACACACACACACACACGGTTCTATTAGCATTCTGGACTTGCAGTGACAAAGTATACCCTTAACAAGTTGTGATGTCATCAAATACCACCATCTTTGAGAAAGTCTTTTTTCATGATTGTTGCTGGTTTAGAGGAATACTCTTGATTTCTACATAAACATTTTATTTTCTAACAAAATCAAGTCTAGCAAAACCACATTTTATGTTCAGTTAAAAATTCTGAGTATTTTTTCTTTTTAAGATCCTTTGGCTGTCAGGTCCTATCATTTTGAAATAAGGATATATTACTTTTTCCATTTCAAATTTAAAAAATTTTTATTTTAAACTTCACATAATACAGTGGTTAGGATTTTTCAAGGCCAGTTTAAAAATCAAGACTGTGATAAACATCTGGCTTTAAGACATCTTTTTGCATTTTAAAAATAATGTAGTTTCATGGTTTGCTAGGATTTATTTTCTAAATCATAAATGAGTGGTGGTTGCTGTCAAATAGTTTTCTGCATTGATTAAAAAAATTATGTGGTATTTTTGCCCTGCTAATCATATGTGCTCATTTTAATAATAGGATATTTAAAATTGCACATAGTCCTGAATGTGTACAAGGAAAAAAAACAATAGTTCTCTATACTTACACTCTACACATTTCTGTGTGCATTTCTGTGTGTCTCCTCACAGTACATGGATATTCTTGCAACACTCCCCATTGTAGACACCGCAGACAAGCACCTCACACTTACCTGAATCCCGACACTATCAGCCTGCAAATCACATCTCACAGATCATGGGGTGGAGTCCCAAAGATGGCATTCTCTAGGTTCTCATAACACATTTCCTATTTCTCCCATAATGCCATTAAAATTTTCATAATCTTGATTAGTCCATAAGTAATTATTATAAAATCCTAATCTGCTAATTCCACCGTCAATCAATTGTGGCTTCAACTTTACAACTTTTACCTTTCATCATTTCTGTGACATGATGATCTTGACCCATAGAATACTTGGGATGTGTCTATTAGCTACTTGACCGTGTGAGTAAGGATTTTAGAGTGTTGCTTTCATGTGTGCTTGTTTCCATCAGAGATATTCTTCACTATGCCCCATTTTATTCTTGTTACTACAGCTCAGCAGTGGGCCTGAGCCTTGGTTTCCAGCTTTACCAAATGCCTTCAGGTAAAAGTTGTACTGTAGATTGCCAATTCTCCTCATCTTAAAAGGGCTTTCATGCAAACCCGTCTGGGCTTCCTGTTCATCTTACAGGCGAGTATTCGCTTTTAAACACACACACACACACACACACACACACACACACACACACACACACACATATATATATATATATATATATCATAATATGTTTAATATATCCATTCTTACCTTCATTAGGACACAGTAACAAATCTAACAGGAGATCTAGAAAGAAAAATATTCCTCAGAACCTCTTAGTCAATGAAGGCATCCTTACTACCCACAAACACCATAGATGTTACCATAAGTGTCGGATATGTTCACATATATTCTCTGACATGTGTGATATAGGCCTCATCCCCAGCCAAGGAGCTGTTTGCAGCTGATGGCTCCCGGGACCATAGTGGGTTGCCCGTGTTTCAGTGGGTAGTGTTCTATACCATGAGCATGAAGGCAGCACTAGTTAGATCTCCTAAAGGCAGGAATATAGGAGGGGAACTTGGGAGGGAGGCATCTAGGAAGAGCTGGAAGATGGTTTTAGGTATAAATATGATCTAAACACGCTGTTTTCATGTATTAAGCTACCAAAGTAGATAAAATGTTTTAAAAATGGAGAAGCAAGGTAGGCAGGAAGTCCCATGCCTAACTGAGGAGCCATTGGCAACTGACAGCTGCTTGGGGACGGAAAGGCAGTTTTCTTTTAGGATGTGATTGCCACCCTCCATGGAAAGCTCCACTCCCAAGAGTATCTGAGCAGCACAGGTCCTCTGCAAGAGCAGCAAGCCCCAGTGAGCCATCTGCTCAGTCTTCACCTCTTCCCTTCTACCTTCCTTAAGAAACCTCTGGGAGTGCAAAATGTCATTTATGCTGTTGCTGATCTTAACACATATATGAGAAGTACCCAGCACTCAGGGAACAGCCCTTACCAGAAGATGTGAAGAAAATGAGAACTTACCATTGGTCCAAATTGTTAAAATGGAAATGCTGCATTCACTCAGATAAGACACAGTGCCCCTTTGAACTGAAGAGTCACTGTAAGCCTCTCCTCATTCCAGATCCATAGATGCTTCCAGAGTCTGCACAGAAGCAGAGCAGCTCTGGACCTTATGACTCAGGATCTCCTCTTCTAAACACTCCTATAAAATATTCGTGTGTGTGTGTGTGTGTGTGTGTGTGTGTGTGTGTGTGTGAACGTCACTACCATTTCTTTGTAAGTCATTTACATTTCTTTCTTCCTGGGTTAATTGCTTTCAGATGTGCTATAAAGAGTGTCTACTAAGCATCACCTGGAATTTTTGGGTAGATAATTGGAAGACATTAACTGATAATTCTCCACTCATGAATCAGTCCCGCCCACCTTTCCTGACTGTGACATTTCCCAACTATTCTAAGAGACTTCCTGTTGTGTGCTACCTCTAATTAGATTTTCTGTCACAGACAACCATTTGCATATCTAATCACATATTGATGTTAATTTTACGTCTTTTTTGTAATATTTTTTGAAGGTGTTTTAAGAAAGAGAGACTTAAATTTAGGCTAAAATATAAAAGCAGTTATAATTTCCAACCTAACTAGGGTTAGTGATTTGGTCAGGACAGAGGCTGCTTCCGTCTGCCTCAGGTTTCAAGCAGTTTCTTGCCTTTGCTCATAAGCTTCCTCTCAGATCTGGTTCCAGTTTCACTTCTGGAGGCTCGTAAGCATTTTTCTATGACAGAAAGAAACAGCCATTGTTCCCTGGAAACTGCCACAGCGCCCTCATATAGCTTGCCAAGAACATCACAGACTTCACTTCAGCCTGTTTATCCTCTGCATCTGACTCCCACTCACAAAACACATGCCATGATGACTTATGCAGTGACCATTGGGAACCAACCACAAGCTCATCTGACAAAGAACCTGGTGTGAACGTGGTCTCTGAGAGTGAGCAGGGCTGTTTATTCTGACTTATCATTTATGTAGCTGCTTGGTGGCAGGAGGCAACATGGACTGACGAAATCCAACAAGCCAACGCCTTCTCAGATACCAGTAGCCCCAGAACCAAACTACAGCCTGAATATTGACATCTGACGGGCCAGTTGAGAACTGGTCCTGAGGAGAGTCCCTGGAGCTCCCAGTTTTTCCTTTAGAACCAGACAGGATCCCTCACATCCCTCTGTGGCGCATGCCACCACCCACAGCAAAGACTATGGTCCTGCAATGTACAGGGAAGCATGAAAAGATGTATCTAAGAGACCTGGCCATATCAGTAGTCATGTGGAAGCTTAAAGGTGAGCAGCTCCCTGGTCCTCGGCCTCCGAGGCGACTTACCTTTGTATGGGTTTTTCTACCCTTTCTATCTTATTAAATCCCACGCAGCCGGAGACCTGAGTAGGCTTGTTTATCACTAATCCTCAAGTCTTCCCCTAGGTGTTTACTTAGATAGAACATCTCAGGCCTTTATGGCTCTCTGTCCCTTCCCTACACACTTTTCCAGTGGAGTTTGCTTATTATCTTCCATCTCAGGTTCCTCAAGTCCTAGAGCAGGTCAAATATACAAATGGATTATATGAACTAGGTGTGACTTTATTCTTTTCTCAGTCAGATCCTTTAAGCCCATGGTTTGAACATATTTCTGTCCATGTCTTAGTCAAACTCTAGGTTCTGGTGGTTTTGAGGTTAATAGTAAATAATTTTCCATTGACTTTTAGGAAACAATGCTAGGCATAGTTTGCTGACCACATGCACTTCAAGATTCTCTTCATTTCCAGAATGCCTCTGCCTTGTGCTTCCAAGGTTGTGGTGAAAGGGCGGAAAATATGGCCTCCATGTCCTTGTCTCCACACAGAGCTGCTCCTAGGGACTCCTTCAGAGGTAGAAGTGACTGAGTTCACACTCTAGCATGCTGTATTTCAAGCCTTCCAGGTGGCAGAGCTCCTGAACCTTTCTCTGGTGGAAAAGGTGGTGGGCTCCCAAGCAACAGTTCCTGGTATCTTGCAATCAGGATTTCTTTGGCCTGGGAAGTCTTGTATCTGATTATCCACATACAATTGTGGTTTCTCTTGTTTCTCAGATGTTTGTATTATCGAGGTCATTTAAGATTTCTGGGTGGGTCTTCTAATGTAGCTTCTGGTTGATTAGTTAATTTGATTCCCTCAATAAGATTTACATCTCGATAATGGAAATACTCATATATTCTTGCTTTATAAGGATTTGGAGTAGGGTGATTAATTAGTAGCCTCTATTGCCCAGGCTTTTCTCTGGAAATCAAATGTTTGGTAATGATCTTGTTCCTAGGAAAACTAAGAGGATTAGTCACTGTGAACTTAGGAACGAGGCAGATTTTCTCTTTGTGATGCTACAAGAGGTCTAAAATCATAACCTCTTTCCTTTAAATTCCATTAGGCAAGGACTGCATAGTTGTTTGTACATCTCTCAGGGCTGGGTACCAATGCTGAAGTCCATCTTATTCCTTCTAAAGATGCCTGCCTGACTCAGTCTAAAGGCTACTGGCACTTCCATGGTATTCATGCTGTTAATTCACATGAGCACATCTTATGTGACGTGTTGGTATTCACTGCTGGGGACCACTGATGGTTTTCCTCTGCCAGCATCCCACATAGCACCTTCACGTGGTCTGAAAGATAGCCAATAGGGAAGAAGTTTTCAACTCAGTTCCAGCTTGATTTGTCTCCATGTAGCCCTCAGCTGATTAGAACACATACACTACACACACACACACACACACACACACACACACACACACACACACACAAAATCACACACACACTCTTACAGCTGTCTCGGGTGGGAGAACTTACCTGGACAGTACATACATTTGTTAAGACAAAGCAAAAACAGGAGTGGAGACACTGGCAGATAATATGATGTTTGAACTGTTTAATAATAAGGAAGGACATCCGAGGTTTGGTACAGCATTCTTAAAGGGATACTGATAATATATGTGAGTTACTATTGTATAATTATCTGGGAACCTTACCTTGATATTTTAATTAGGTTATAATTCAATGCTAGTGATCAAACTCAAGGCCATGTGTATGCACTGCACATACTTTACACCCCCAGCTCAGGAAACCTACCTTAAACCATTCTAAAACAAAGACAGAAAATAGAGTACTGATCTGTCTGCTGAGAGCAGTACCCAGAGAGAAGCTGAGAAAACAGTCTTGGTCCACTGAAGTGGCTTAGCAAGCACACATGTGTGCACGCATGAGTGCACACACACACACACACACACACACACACACACACACACACACACACACACAAAATCACTCACCACCAGTCCTGGGAAACTTGTGATTGATCCTTGGGACTTAGACTGGTAGAAAGAGAGAACCAACTCCTACAGGTTGCCCTCCAACCTACACACATGCGTGGTGGCACATGTGCCACCCAAGCCCACTACAATACAATTTAAAATCTCAGAAAATGTATAAAAGAGAAAGTATAAATTGGAGTTTCTGTCAGGAGAGCCATTATAAATACAATAGTTATATATATGCTGCCACAGTGATCCCTAGTAAAGGCAATTTGCAGGGAGAGATGAGGATATGACAAGGGAGCAGGGTGACAGCGGTAGCCATAGGTGACACATGCCTACTCGGTTTGGCATATTGAATTGTGTATTTGGCTGGTCATAACCAGGAATGCTCTGTGTGCCCGCCCTTTTCTCTACCCACCAACCCAAGAGCACATTGACAGCCCGTCTGTCTGCTCCTGTGTGGAAGTTTGCACCATGATAACTGGCTAATCACTCTTCATTTCCCTTGTGAGTCAGCTCAAATTTCTCTAAGATTCAAATCTTAAATCTTTACATAAATCTTTTCCCCCCTGATGTATATAGATAATTAGATTTAAAAATAATTTCTGTGTCTCACATGGTTCATTAGGTGCTGAATAATAAATGAGATTAATTTTCATAGTTTATGTCCCAATGTCTCAGTATAGTTAATAATATTTAGGACAATTTATAAATTGAGGAGAAAGGCTCAATTTATAAAACAAACTGTGCCTTAATAAAACCATAAGGTAAATGGTGTCTCTTTTTCCCCCCTCCAGGCTTGTCCCTTTAAAAGCTTGACTGACTGCTTTGTATAATATCTTTTAATTTATTGATGCCTATATTCACTGGACCCTGATGTCTCCAGGAACAGTGCTAAGGCCTCTGAACCAGACAGGTCTAGGCCATCTGACCACAAGTACAGTTCTTGAATCAGTCATCACCACAATTGTGGTAGGAGTATGATCAGTTACCCACTGAATTTCATAATTCTGAAAGTAGATTAGACAGTAGTCATTTGTTTTCTGAAGGTTGTTTTAACATAAAATATGTCTATCATCTATCTATCTACCATCTATCTATCTATTTCTGTGAAGTCATCGAGTATCCTTCCTAGTGAAGAAAAGGTTGAAGAATTACATCATCACATCACAGTTTAGAATTAGGGTTTGTTTTTCATAGACAGGACAATGCCCTCCTCTAATAACTCATTTTGGTCATCTCCCAATTGGATTGAGAAATGCCTAAACTATTAATGAAGCCACATTGGGGTGTGACCCTGCAATTTTTTCCCAGAACTATTAGCTCATGAGGGTTCTGACCTGATGAATGGTTTATCTCCCCAGTGGATTAAAAATCTGAGGATTGTCAAGAAGAGGTAGAGATGTGGAAACAGAGGTTTCAGGTTGTGTAGGTGGTGCCACTCCATCAGAGAGAGCTGAGGTCTGGCCTATAGCAGGCATGCTATAGAAGGTTACAGACATATAACCAATAATGGTTGGTAGAGGCGTAATGGTTGGAAGTTGAATGTGTGTCAAAGCACACAGGAAAGTGATGACCCATTTCTCTGAATTTCTTACTACTACATAAGCTCCAGGGATGTTCATATTCCAGCATATGGATGTAGAAAACTATTTTCAATCTACTTCCTGATGGACAGTGGCTTTCTTTACAGTTTGGGGGTCTATTCATAATTCTATTATGAATGTTCAAGTAGTGTGCATGGGATGTACTTGACTTTCTTATAGGTGACCATCTGTGGGTAAAATGGTTCCCACACACCAGGTGAGATACAAACACCAAGGGGTTGTAAAGTAGTTCTACCATTTTCCATATTAGTCGGAGTTGCATCACACAAATAGCAACAAAATTACACACATAAAAAATGATTTTTCCTTTTTGTCCAGGATTTTGTAACTGCAGTTATCAAGTAGTGCCAGATGCTAAGGAGAAACTGCTTAGTAACAGATAGAAAACAAACACAAAAAAATGATATTTTTAAAAAGAAATATCAGAACCAGAAAGAAGGCAAAAAACAAAAAGCTAGGAAAGGTCATCTCCTGGCCAAAACAAAGCCATTGTAACAGAAAGCCAGAGCTACAGAGGATGCCTGCATTGTGTCCTGTAGTCAGGGCCCCAAGCACCCATCTACTGTTAAATATTTACTATGGATAGACTTAAGGAGAAGGGGAGTCATTGGCTTCAGTTGTATACCACCTGATGACCCCACCAGCCTCCAGTGCACAGTGTCTTAGTTAGGGTTTTACTGCTGTGAACAGACACCATGACCATGGCAACTCTTATAAGGACAACATTTAATTGAGGCTGGCTTACAGGTTCAGAGGTTCAGTGCAGTATCATCAAAGCTGGAACATGGCAGCATCCAGGCAGGCATGGTGAAGGAGGAGCCGAGAGTTCTATATCTTCATCTGAAGTCTGTTAGCAGAATACTGGCTTCCAGGCAGCCAGGAGGAGGGTCTTAAAGCCCACACCCACAGTGATACACTTCCTCCAACAAGGCCACACCTACTCCAACAGAACCACAACTTCTAATAGTGCTACTCCCTGGGCGGACCATATTCAAACCATCATATACAAGTGGTCCTGTTCAACAAAATGTGTCACAGAACAAAACTCAAATCCATGAATCTGAGATAGAGACAGGCAGGGATTGGGGGAAGGTTGGTAGGCAGGGAGGGAGGGAGAGAGTATTGTGTAAGAAGGCAAGCAGGCTATATGCATGGTGAAATTTGCAAATAAAAAGTAAAGAAAACAAAAGGCCTTAGGAAGTGTATATAGTATAGACAGTATAATATATGGCATATATTGTTATATTGCATACAGTGTAAAGATCTTTTATGATGCTAGTCTCTAATTTTTTCATTAATTCTAGAAATAAAATGTCTAGGTTTTAGTCTTTTTAAAATTTAAACTGATAGATGTGAAACCCATGTCAACCTTACAGGAGTTCATGGGACGATCAAAGCCATGATTATGGTTAAATGTAACTACAAGTTCAAATTATGTTTCTGATTTCATTTACACATGTTTTTTCTTCAATGCATTTTTATTAGAAGATATTATTAAGATATGATTTAGGGCTGGGGCTCTAGTTTAGTGCATAAGACCCTGAGTAAAAACTCCATGGCACTACAAAAATAACAACTGTTTATATGTCAAGCACTGTATATTAAAATGCTCTATTGGATTTGTAGTTTGGTACAACTGAACATATCATCATAACAAAATTCCTATCAAACTTATCCTTACTTTGTACAAGTCCTTTCTCATGCAATCTATGCCCATATCTGCACACACTGATCAGGTGTTTGTTAGTTCTAAGTTGTATATGAATGAGATCACTCCACATGCACATATTTGTCTTGTTCCTTTGCTTCAGTTGGTTTGGGGATTCATTTATATCATGACAATAATTTATCTGTTTTAAATACAGATTAGATTCCATCATGCGGATGAAGCAAAGGGTTTTCCACCTCACTTCCTGATAGGCATTTGAGTGATTTCCAATTCTGTAGATTTTATACAAATCTCCTGTGAACATTCAAGTAACCCACAGAGGATTGCCTTCATTTTTTTTTCCATTGCTATGAAAAGACATCATGTCCAAGGCAACTTATAGAAGAAAGAGTTTTGGGGGGCTTATACTTGCAGAGGGTTAGAGTCCATGACCATCCTGGAGGGGAGCATGGCAGCAGGCAGGAAGGCATGGTGCTGGAACAGCCTCTGAGAGCATCTGTCATGATCCACAAGCAAGTTAGTAGAACTAACTGGGAATGGCCCGGGCTTTTGAAACCTCAAAGCCTACCCCTAATGACACACCTACTCCCAAAACACCATACCTTCTAATCCCTACCAAACAGTTCCACCAAGTGGGGCCCAAGTATTCAAACATATGAACACATAGGGGCCATTCTCACTGAAATCACCACAATGACATACTTGCCTTTTTCTTTGGTGAACACCTCTGGGTAGAATAGTTAACACATACAAGGGAAAATAAAAGCACCATGTTATTTTGAATTTGCGCTACTATTTTCCATTTTAGTTATCAGTGGCATGGTGGGAGTCTACCTTCCATAAAGCTTGTTTAGTAGTGCAGATGGCCTGTACTCACTGAGCCTCCATACTCCTGAGGACTGGTCGTGCTCTGCCACCAGCTCATTCCAGCAACTAGAAACCCTCTCACCTTGTGCCTCAAGCAAATTCTACCTAGTTACCCCACAGCTAGTCTTGACCCCTGTTCTGATTGAATACAGTCTCCTATAGCTGCTTAATTCCAACAAGTCCAAGAAAATGTCTATACATTATCTGCAGACTTATACTCATAGGGTATGTGTATGACAAGCCCCCCTTTCAAACTTCTGTATATTTTAAAATTAATTATGTACATATGGTATGTGGTGGTGGTGGCAGTGGTAGTGATGGTGTGTCTGTGTGTGTTGGTGTGTGTGTATGTGTGTGTGTGTGTGTGTGTGTGTGTGTGTGTGTGTGTGTGTGTGTGTGTGTGCTGGGGGTGGGGTTTGTACATGTGTGCAGGTGTTCCTGGAGGCCAGAAGAGGGCGGTGGATCCCTAGGAGCCGGAGTTAGGGGTGGTGCTGGGAACTGTACCTGGGTCCTAGCAACTGCAGTACATGCTCCTTGACATTAAGCCATCTCCCAGCTCTAGAGAATCACTCTAATTTTCTAAAGTCTTCAGTTTGGCTTTGAGAAAGAAGAAATATGACCTTGTTCTCTTTTAACAGCATCTGCAGAAGGGGGGAAGCACGCATCACAGGTATGTTTCTTCACCAGCAGAAGGCTGAGCATGTTGGTGGGAAGACAGTAGATAAATGGCAAGAGAGGGAAAGGGCCCTGGAAAACCATGCCATCTGTTCAGGCTTAGTGCACAATTGCCACCTCCTTCACCTGTGAAGGCAGAACCAGCAACACCGTTGGAGATGGTGAGGTGAGATGGAAGCAGGACAGGAAAAACTTTAAAATGTTATCTAGGGATTTAAAAGAAACTTTAGTGTTAAAGCTCCCCCGATGCCCCTTGCTTTAAAAGCACGAGGATTTCACAGTCATCTGCAGAGCTTAATGAAGCTCTTGCCCTCAGGAAGAACTGTCTTAAAAGAGAAAAAGGCATAAATTATTATGAATATGAAAAACTGCCTCATATTTCATTTGAATGACTCTCCATTTCTCATTCAGTGTGTTCTTGCTCTGTGCCTTAACTGTTACCATTCCGGGGTTTTTCTTTCCTTGGAGAAGCATTCTGTGCAGTTTGTTGGCATTTTTGTTTGGGATAATCCCAAAAGAAAAGTGTCATTGTTTAAAATATAATTTCCTTGTATAGGATCAAATGCAGTGACAGAGAATCCCTGTGCTGATGTAATGATAGGACTTTAAATATTCATGACATTTCAGAGTGTGCTCATGCAGCTCCTCACAGCTCCTTGGAGTAGCTCCACCTTGGAGAAAGCTCTTTGAGTCAGTGTACACATGGTTTGGAGTGGTGAATTAGGCTGAGCCCTAAATCCTCTGGTGTAATTTGGTACTTCATGTCTGCACACTCATCATAGCTTTGCCATCTCAAGTTCCCAGCTTCCGGAATCTCTGCCACCTGGCATTCCAGGCAAAAAGGGCACACAGGATTGCAGTATCACCCGTAGCTCCCAGGATCAAGGTCTGAATGGCACTGAAAGGCAAGAAGTCATACAACCCAAACAGCCTCCTCTTACATTGAAGAACTCCCTGGAGACTCTTCCATTAGCTGTCTTACTCAATAATAATGTCAGCAAGTGCACAGCCGCATACAGTCATACGTAAGCATTAACATTGTGCTCAGTGGAATGACATTAACTCCAAACATGTTCTGAGGTTTTTATCTGCTCTATATAGCTGTGCTCACCAACTCTGGAGGTCTAGAAAAACAGTCAATGGTGCTATGCCATTGGAGAAGCTCCGTAGAAAAACTCAGAAGTGTGCATTATGTGCCGAACAAAATCTAAATATGATTTGTTTACCCTGAGGGATGTGGAGTCCCAGGGTTAAACACCACGACTCCCTTCACAGACGCATGGCTGAATGCTATGGGAGGCTGTGAACTAAGACATGTGGAGTTGGAGGAACCCTGACACGCCCTACTTGAAGTGAACGCATCAAAGGTCTCTGCTGTAGGCTTGCTCCTCCTCATCTCCTTTTCTCTTCCCTGCAGAGCATTCATTGCACCCCTGACATGCCGGGGGAACACTCTTCAGTTCCTGCTGTGTGGTGTGTTTTCCTCTGACTGTCACCTCTTGAAGACCCATGAAGACATGTCTAACATTCAACAGACAGTTTGAATCATCATATAGATTCAGTTAACAACTGTTGGAAAAACTTCAGAGTTGACACCTTTGTCGTACTTTTGTATTTTATTATGGTTTCTGATAAACAGAAAAACTGCAAAGATGATAGTGCCTGTATTCCACACATCCATCTAACTTCCTCAGCTGATGTGTTTTAGGTCATATTAGGTTTGTAGAGTTAACGAACCATCACTGTTGCTAGTCAGCTCGGCTTGACTGACACCATAGTTGCCTCCTGTTTCCTGGCTAGCACTCTATGTTTCTGCTCTGCATTTAATCATTTACATCTTTGAGCTCCTATAAATGGTGACAGTTTTTCAGACTATCCTTATTCTTAAAAGTTTTACAATTTACTTTAATTTTGTTTCATTTTTTAAAAGAATTTCTTAAGTCTGGAAAGATTGTCAGAGTCAGAGGACCAGGACATCTGTCATTAGGTGCTGTCTTCTAGACATGACAGAGATGCTCCATCCATGAAATCTCAGCAGTATGGTTGACTCGACCAGGCCTGCTTGACCACACCAGTCAGCAGTTACATTATTTTTAGTGATGAACAGATTTGAGAAATACCATTGTTTGCTAGTTTTTTATGCAGTTTTTTTCTTTTTTTGCAATCGTGTATAACTGATACATAAAGCATATAAACTGTTCATTTGTTTGTGAAGTGGCACATGACTTTCAATACATGTGTAAATTTTGATCTTCTCAAGCGTTTATCATTTCTTTATCATCAGTTTATCTATAATTCTCTTCTATTTCCTTAAAAGATACAATTATTTTTTTTATGGTCAGACTGAAGTTTAGGGTTCTAGGGGTCAGAAAACCACAGACATCAAGTGATATTCTGAAGATACCATACCAAGGCTACATGCTGACAGCATACCTTACCCCTGATGAGGTTAGACCAGGCTTCCTGGTGCAGGCAACACTGTCTTCTATACTTTAAAACATCATCACCACCTCCCATTTACCTGTCCATACTGTTTTCTTTGGCGGCATCTACTACATGAAGCCTCATTTTGGGAAGTGGGAGATGTGTTTAAATTCTTTCTGGGATAGGAACCTTCCTGTTTCCATCTGTGGTGGGAGACCTCTGCCTGGGCCACCAGGATTCCATAGCCAAGTAGTGCTGGGAGAAAGTTACTCTCCCAGGACCGTGGAAAAGCCGTGAGTGGGGATAAAACAAGCACCATTGCTCAACAGGACCTGCCCAGAATCCATGGGACACAGGGACTGAGGTAAAGTCGGGCATAGGAACCTTCCGGTTTCCATCTGTGACAGGAGACCTCTGCCTGAACCACCAGGGTTCCATAGCCAAGTAGTGCCAGGAGAAAGCTACCCTCCCAGGAGCATGGAAAAGCTGTGAGCGGGGTTAAGACAAGCATCGCTGCTCGCTGGGATCTGGGGACCTCAGCCTGGGCCACAGGGCTCCAGGAGAGAGCTGGTATCCCAGGAGTGTTGACACACCTCTGAACACAGGCAAAACCACCATTTTTGCTCAAACTCACTGGATCAAGAGGGACCCTTGCAGAGCCATCAGGACACAGGAACCAAAGGACAGATGAGGACAAGATCCTTCTGGTTTCCATCTGCACCCCAGAGCTGACCCTGTGCCACAGCTCTCCAAACCCAAATACCTCTCAGAGAGAGCTGGTCTTCAAGGAGTATTGATACAGAGGCCTGCAGGAGGGACAAGCCACAGCCAGAGAGAGTAAGACCAGCTAACACCAGAGTTAGCCAGATGGCAAAAGGCAAGGGCAAGAACATAAGGAACAGAAACCAAGCCTACTTGGCATCATCAGAACCCAGGTATCCCACCACAGCAAGCCCTGGATACTCCAACACACCAGAAAAGCAAGACTCAGATTTAAAAATCAGTTCTCATGATGATGATAGAAGACTTTAAGAAAGAAAGAAATAATGCCTTTAAACAATACAAGAGAACAGAGGTAAACAAGTAGAAGCCCTTAAAGAGGAAACACAGAAATCCATTAAAGAATTACAGGAAAACACAATCAAACAGGCAGAATTACAGGAAAACATAATCAAACAGTCAAAGAAATGAACAAAACTATCCAGAAGCTAAAAACAGAAATAGAAACAATAAAGAAATCACAAAGGGAGACAACCCTGGAGTTAGAAAATCTAGGAAAGAGATCAGGAGTCATTGATGCAAGCATCACCAACGGAATACAAGAGATAGAAGAGAGAATCTCAGGAGCAGAAGATACCATAGATAACATTGACACAACAGTCAAAGAAAATGCAAAATGCAAAAAGCTCCTAACCCAAAACATCCAGGAAATCCAGGACACAATGAGAAGAGAAAACCTAAGGATAATAGATATGGAAGAGAGTGAAGATTCCCAATTTAAAGGGCCATTAAATATCTTCAACAAAATTATAGAAGAAAACTTCCCTAACCTAAAGGAAGAGATGAACATAAATATACAAGAAACTTACTGAACTCCAAATATATTGGAACAGAAAAGAAATTTGTCCCGTCACATTATAGTGAAAACACCAAATACAGAAAACAAGGAAAGAATATGAAAGGCAGTAAGGGAAAAAGGTCAAGTAACATATAAAGGCAGACCTATCAGAATTACACCAGACTTCTCACCAGAGACTATGAAAGCTAGAAGATTCTGGGCAGAACGCATACAGACCCTAAGAGAACACAACTGCCAGTCCAGGATGCTATACTCAGCAAAGCTCTCAATTATCATAGATGCTGAAACCAAAATATTCTATGACAAAACCAAACTTACACAATGTATCTCCACAAACCCAGTCCTACAAAGGATAATAGATGGAAAATGTCAACTCAAGGAGGGAAACTACACCCTAGAAAAAGCAAGAAAGTAATCTTTCAACTAACCTAAAAGAAGATAGCCACACAAGCATAAAAATAACATCGAAAATAACAGGAACCAACAATCACTATGCCTTAATATCTCTGAACATCAATGGACTCAATTCCCCAATAAAAAGACATAGACTGACAGACTGGATCCATAAAGAGGACCCAGCATTTTGCTGCATTCAGGAAACACACCTCCATGATAAAGACAAACACTACCTCAGAGTAAAGGGCTGGAAAACAATTTTCCAGGCAAATGGTCCCAAGAAACAGGCTGGAGTAGCCATTCTAATATCCGATAAAATCAACTTTCACCCAAAAGTCATTAAAAAAAGATAAAGAAGAACACTTCA
>CM052704.1:36222746-36257081 GCA_028551405.1 Uromys caudimaculatus
TGTCTAATTGCTCTAGCTAGAACTTCAATTACTATATTGAATAGATAGGGGGAGAGAGGGCAGCCTTGTTTAGTCCCTGATCTTAGTGGGATTGCTTCAAGTTTCTCTCCATTTAGCTTGATGTTGGCTGCTGGCTTGCTGTATATTGCTTTTACTATGTTCAGGTATGGGCCTTGAATTCCTGATCTTTCCAAGACTTCTAACAATTTTTATGAGGCCAGTGAGTAGCTAGGGATGATCGCACTATGAAGATGAATGGGCATTAACCAGAGGGGGGGAAGTATTGACCTGATCCTCCGAGCACTTTATATGGCACTTTATATGTCATTGGTGTCTTTTGGGGAGGAGAGGTTTGCCTTTGTCAATTTTCTGTAGGTATCCCCACAGAGTATGATCAAAGGAAGGGCAGACACCAACCTCTATGCAATTAGGTTTGCTTCATGGGGGACTCAGAAATGGACAGTTGGGTCCTCCCCCTGCGGTACTTAGTCTTGCACCCCTTGCAGGTGCCCACACCAAGGCAGGCAAGCATAAATCTGAGTTTTATGCAGCTCCCAAAGGAGACACTTTATTGTAGGGCTCAGCCAGGCCTCTATCAGCCAATCAAGTTTATGATAATGAACTTGCAGAGGTTTGGAAGCCAGGGAGTCAATCCGTTGTTCTAAACAACTATCTCAACCCTCTTGAATACTCAGAACATTAGTAACATTTTTTGCTAAATGATTAGCAAAGGTAGCTGTCTGAACTTCTTGTGTCAAAGCAATTGTAGAAGCAGTGGTGCTAGCTATTAATGTAATTAAAGCTGCTATATCAGCGATAATCAAGCCCACTACCCTCTTGCTTCTGCTTAAAGCCTGACTCACTTCTTCCAGTACTTGTAAGCCTTTTTCAGAATACCAAGGTCCTGTACTACTCATAGGCAATAAAACAAAAGCTAGTTGATAGGCCACCATAACAGACATGCCAGATTTCAGCACACTAACACAATTAAAAAGTGTACAATCAATGCAACTTACATTAAATAATGTGGAAGAAAAAGTAAATTTAACATGACCAATTAATAAAAGATTAGGAGCCTTAACACACGCACTAACACTTGTTCAAGTCCAGACCCTGTCCCGACTTTATCTCTTGCTAACATAACATCATAGAGAACTGCAGCTAACTTCCAAATATGTCTCTGAAAATGTCCAGAACCAGCTTTCCAAATGAAGACTGTCATTTCCAATATTGGATTGATTTCTATACCAGTCCACGATTGAGTCAGAATAATTGTTCACTTTAAAGGAAAAAGAAGAGTCATTATAACTTCTCCTTTTGATTAAATTTTCCAAGGTCTCCATGTTCTCTGTCCCACAAGGTCTAAAAACTTGAAGCAAGGCAGCTTGTCCAGTCTGGGATATAGGCAAACAAAGGTGGGTCAGGAACATACATCCAAAACAACTTTCCTGTCACCATTGTCAGGGCACTCAGCAAGCTTACAATCAGCATCATTCTTTGTCCCAGAATCAGCATGTCACACCAATCACTCTGGCAGCTAGCACGCTCCTGCAGCATCCTGCGGGAAAAACACAAACATGCCCTCTTCCCATATTAAATACCTGATAAGGATTATGCCATATGCCTGTAAGTGGATCCTTCCATTTCACCTAGGCATAAATATGCCTAGTTGTAGGGTGCCATAGACTCTTTGCAGAGAGTTCCTTGGCAGCCGGGCGGTGGTGGCGCACGCCTTTAATCCCAGCACTTGGGAGGCAGAGACAGGCAGATTTCTGAGTTCGAGGCCAGCCTGGTCTACCAAGTGAGTTCCAGGACAGCCAGGGCTACACAGAGAAACCCTGTCTCGAAAACACCAAAAAAAAAAAAAAAAAAAAAAGAGAGAGTTCCTTGGCATCCAAATTTTAAAATTTTAAAAATAAAAAGCATGATTTAAATAATGTGTATGGAGATATAATTCCCCCTTTTTTGTTTTTTGTTTTTAATGAAGATATTGTTTTAAAGTTCTACATTATCTTGTCCTTGAGGATAATAAGAAATCCCAGTAATATGGGTAATATTAAATTGTCTATAAAACATATCAAATGCTTGTCTGTAATAGCCAGTTCCATTATTTGTTTTAATCTGGTTTAGAACACCAAGCATAGGAAAACAATGCGGTCAATGACTAATTATGTTTTTAGTTGCTTCTCTTGTTAAAGCAGTTGCAACTAGAAAGCCTGAAAAAATGTCAAGTCACATGTACATATTTTAATATTCCAACACCAGAAACATGAGTACCATCCATTTGTAATAACTGATTAGATAAATCCTCGAGGATTAACACCATTATGTGGTACAGGTAGAAACTAAGGACAATGAGGACAAGTCTTTACCATTTGGCATGCATATTTGCTAAAAATACCAAATTGTCTCAAACTATTACTATTTGGGTGATGTAAAGAATGAGATTGTTTGGTTAACTGTTTCTGTATAAGGCCTATAATCTGCCTGGTATACAAATGTGCTGTGGCATGGCCCTAAGGAGTCTGTCCAGGCAATCCACTATGAACTCTTAATTGTCCTATAAGGCAAGGAACAGTACATGCTTTGGGTTTATTTTTAGTTAATCTTGTATCTAGCCACATCACTGGAAGTGTTTATGAGCGGTAGAAGTTCCCTGGTGGAATTTTTGGTGTCACTTATATATACTGTCATCATCTGCAAATAATAATACTTTAGCTTCTTCCTTTCCTTGTATCTCCATGATCTTCTTCAACTGCCTTATTACTCCAGATAAAACTTCAAATACCACATTGAATAGATATGGAGAGAGCACACAGCCTTGTTTTGTTCCTGATTTTAGTGTGTTTTATTTGAATTTCTCTCCACTTAATTTGATGTTGCAGTCAGAGCTCTTAAGCACCGAGTCGTCTCTGCAGCCCATCCCTTGCTCTTTCCCATCCCGCGTGCTTTCTTCTCACACGCTTAGGCTGTTTTAGAGGGTGATCTGATCAGGGTAGGGAGGTTCTCCCTGGTTTGGGTGCTGTCTGTTCTCTTCCAGCATCTGTATTTGGGAGTTCTGCTGTGCTCCACTTCAATGCTGCTCTCTGTGTGAGTCTTTGACGTCAACTTCACTTGCATAGAGATGAGACTCACGTGTTTGCCCAGCACCATGTCTTCGCCTGTCCATGATTTCAGTTTTAAATCTGCATTATTAAGTCCTCTATCTCTGGAATAATACTTCCACGTGCAAGGCTTTTTGGCAGAAGATGAAAGGGCACCAGCCTGGTACCTTGAGTCATAATTTGGAAATGTACATATTTAAATTTTCATTTCAATGGCCAATATTTTTATTCCCATGAGTTTCTTTTTATTTCAGTGTTCCTATACTGCCTGTGGGAACAATGACTAAAACACCACCTGTGAACATGCTTTTATTAATTGCCAAAGTCTATAAATCACTAAAAAATGGCTTTTATTTTAATTTTTCCATAAATCTTTAAGATAATGAACAACTGATAGGATTGAAAATCTCAAAAAAAAAAAATATATGTATCTACTTGCTCTACACACTTAGAAAAGGCAGCCTGCCTCTGGCTTGATTGCTTAAGCGGCTCTTTCATTTGTTTGCTTATTCACGTGTTCAGAACAACATTTGGATTGTTCAATATGGGCCTCTGCTTGACCCACAGAAGAGCATTGCACCAGGCTAAGACCTGATAAACCTGTCTTAGAGTCAGAACTTCAGACAGTGAATCACCAGGGAGGTAAGTGGCGGTGATAGGGGGGTGACCTTTACACAGTTAGCTCAGCTGAAATAGAACATGAGGCAAGGGAAAGAGAGCGGGGCAGGAGGCTCTCCTCAGGTAGGGCAGGATTGGTGCCCATCTCCGTTTGATAACTATCACAAAGTATCGCAAAAAGCATCCTGAGAAGAACATCAGGCCGCAGAGACTTTAAATGAGACCTGTAGTTTCCAAATACGGCAGTGCATCCATGTTGAGCCTGGTGGCCGGGATATTCATCTCTCCCTGACATGATTATCACAGCAAAGAAACCTCTTCCCATTAGATTAAGAAGGCTGCAGAATGCTTAGGGATTTTCGTGGCTTGGGTGTGAGATGTCCCTCATGGGTTTAAGTGTTTGAACAATTTGGTCCCAGCTGCTGGAACCAAAGTAGAAGGTTTTAGAGCCTTCAGGAAGTAGAGCTGTGCTCCAGGAAGTGTGTCCCTGGGAGCTGGCCTTGCTACTACTTAGTAGCTAAGACCTAGTTCCTATTGGCTCTCTAATTTCTGATGGTAGGACAATATGACCAGCTGCCTG
Organism: Uromys caudimaculatus; assembly: GCA_028551405.1. Lineage (NCBI taxonomy): Eukaryota > Metazoa > Chordata > Mammalia > Rodentia > Muridae > Uromys > Uromys caudimaculatus. Next base: position 36,227,049 of record CM052704.1, read on the forward strand.
GCACTCATGCTGCCATGCCTACTACTCCATGATGGATGACATCTTCTTGGAGCTATAAACCAAAATAGACCCTTCTTGGGGCCAGTTGTGCCTTATCAAGTATTCCATCACAGCAATGAGAACTAGTCCAGTAACTTATTCTATTGACAAACTCACAAAATAAGATCAGCCTCTCAGTCTGCAGTAGACTGCCCAATGTCGGAGGGTTTTAGGTTTTTCCTTTTCATAGTCCAGTGGGGTATGGGCTCCTGTGTTGTTTTCTTTATAAGAAGGGCTTCTAAAGGACCACTGCAAGCATGGGAGTTGTCACCTACAGTGTCCACAATGTGTCCTCATCATCTAGTTGTCTAAAATGCGTAGCATCTATCTCCCTAGCTGGGGTCTCATCTCAAAGTGTCATGAATCCCTAACCCTGGCCATTCCCCTTTCTTCTGTTTTCTTCCTATGTCTCTTACTCAGAGTTGTGTCCTGGTCCAACGCAAGTATTGTGACTGTGGAAAGTAGCTATTTTTTTGTACTTTAGCTCCTCAACTGTAAAACAATTGCTAATGACAGTAATTACCATGTAGGCTGTGCTGGAGGTCACTCCAGTGCTAGTTATTTATAATCTCATCAGCTCAATTCCCAGGAATCTACTGTTGTTATCACCAGATGCTCTTTGTTTTCTGTCCCAGCATCTTGCACATTCTCATTTTAATGGCTGTCACCAACCCCACTCTGCTGCACTGTACAGGGGTTGTTTGTCACATCTCACAAGTCTCCTCTATCTGTTCAAATTGTGTTTTACCTGGATATTGAAACCTACATCCAAAGAGGACAAAGACTCTGCCAATCAATGACTGACATGTGGATTTTTCATGCAGTGAACAGAGTCGTGCTTGAATGCGGACAGCATCTCAGATATTCCATTTCCAGATCTTCATAGTCACTGTCACTCCACAAAGGTAGCCGAGCATTTTAACATCACTAGCCACAAGACAGGTCTGCCTGAAATTGAATTGTATGCCAATCCATTTAAATAATATGATCTCTTTTGTACATATTTGGCATTCTAGAGGGCAGGGTATATTATTCTTCTGTATTGTTGTGCAGTGCTAGTTTGATAATGGTGAGCTATGAATAGAGTTGAGCAAATAGCGCATGGGTTAAACTCTGAGCCAGCACCTACTTTTCTGAATAGCTTTATTTGAACACCATGAACATAGCTGCCTTCAGTTACATGTGATTGCCCCAGAATTCCACAGGGGAGGTGTTAAACAGGAGTACTGAATGGAGGCCTTAGAGAGAGGGGCATAAGTTCACGCCAAACTCGGCCATTTAACAAACATTTGCATATGCAAAGATTATCCCATCTACATAAAATATAATGTATTTATTGTTGCTGCAAAATAGTCACAATCTTAGTAGCCCTGTCATTTCATGCGTGTGAAGAATCATTATATTTGTATGGGAAATCATATGCTCTGTTCACTTTTGTCTCAACATAGCTCTGTGACCTAGAGCAGATTCTTTGCTAAAAAATTATCGTGCATATTTAAGGTGTACATCAGAGAAAGGCAGAAATATATGCAGTACGTGTTTTTTAAACTCTCCAAGCCACAAAGTCTTATAAAAGAGGACAACTGTGATGGCTGCCTGTCACTGCGTGTTGTAGACATCTCAGCTGATGAGCTGAGGCGAGCCTTGAGCAAAATGTCTTCTCAGAACCAGCAGGGAATCAGTATTGTTACTACTGTTGCCATTATCATCACTGACATTTAATCAAATAAAAAGGAACTCTAAAACAAAGACACAGAAAATGATTTTATAATTGCAACATAGAATCCAATAATGACGGCTGAAAAGATCTCTCTTGAGTACCTACCCTTCCAGGCTTATTTGCTTTGGAAATTATCATCTGTTTCCCTTGGAGAAAGAAAAGAAATATTTTAGTTCCATAATGATCTTGTTTCAGAAAGAAAGCTTTTTCTAATATGAACATTGGAAATAAATTTTAAAAACTTAAAAGCTACATTTTATTATAAAATATTTAACAATATATAGGAACAGAAAAAATATCCAGCATTTTGTTCTCCTGTGACCTGTGTTAGCCCTGAAGCATTTTAAAGGCCATCACCAAACCTCTGGCCTTCAGACTCCATTCCTTGGATGTCTGAAAGATCTTAAACCTTACAACAGCCACCTCAGCACCTCCCCATGGATGCTGAGCTCCTCCCATACATGTCAGACCCTCTTTGGCACTCTGGACCTGCAGTGCACCTTCATCTGAGACCCTTGCCTTGTTAATGTTTCCTGAATACAACTGTCTTAGGGCCAGTTATAGGAAGACATCTACAGTGATCTCCCTAAAATCCCTCACTCCAATCTCGACCATGACAATGAGAGATCACTCTTCACAAGTGTGCTTCATTACCCAATAAAAATATCTTGCTGATATGATAGACACTAGCCATGTCTGAGTTCACACCAAAGAGGATTATCTAAGTGGACACAAGTGGAAGAAAAGGGAACAAGGGAGCTTTGAAGACAGAGCAGTTTGTTTCGGGGGGCTTCTCTGCTATTTGAACAGAAGGTTAAAGAATGACCCCTGGGTGCTGCTCTTAATTCCCATTCAGGATTGAGACACTGAATGACTTCCGTCCCAAGGCACATGGAGCTGAGTTTGACCAATGACTGTAGTGATTGGGGAATGGATGCTTCCTCAGATACTCCAGCTATAGTCTGCCCTGACTACACTCTTGCTATCGGCCTATGAGACCCTGAAGCATGATTCCAGAGAATTCCACCCAGTTCTCTGCACTATATAAGCAGGAGATAACAGATAGTTACTGTTTTGAATTGCTGAGTTTGTGATAACAGGTTATCTAGCAAGATGAGCTTTATTTATATTTTTCTATAGCTGGAGAGCATCTGCCTTGAATGCACATAGCTAATTCCTATCATCCTTGAAGACTCTTCCCAAATGATTTCTTCTTCTGAATTCTTCATTGCTGATCTAACTTCCTATGCTCTCTTTCTCTCCCACCCCTCTCCCTTCCCCCACTCTCATATATGCATACATGATAGGACATAAGTGTATTCAAAATATTACACATAATGTATTCTATAACAACCATTCATCTTCCCTTGTCACTAGATATAAACGAGGTTTCTGTTGTGTGACATATAAAAAGGACATGTCCCATCATAGGTGCCCTGGGTCTAATGGTTAAATAAGTAAAAATATCAACAGAATGTCTATAATAGAACTTTCAACTTTGGGCAATGAAATAAAAGGTATACTGCATACCATTAAATATAATTAAAAGTCTAAGTCACAAGCTGTTATTATCTTACAATGATTGTAGCCCCGTTTTCATCAGTTTAGCAAAGTTGTACATAGAATATTATTTAGCCATCTGAAGAACACTATATTTTGAAATGATATTTAAATAAATAAAGCAGAGGTCCAATGACTCGTTAAAACTGATGAAGACAAGAGTTAACTTCAAATTTTTTTTGGAGTAAACTATTTTGTAAGTCATTTTATACTTCTGGAGGAAAATGAACAAAGCCTGTTTTGGTCTCCTCAATGAAACCACAGAGAATGGAAACACTCGACAGGGCTGTCTCTGAGCTAGGTTTCAGGTGTTACATAAAGCTGGAAGGTAAACACACACACACACACACACACACTCACACACTCACACACATTCACACATATACTCACACACATATACACACATACACACACACTCACACTCACACAGCACACACATAAACCCACACACATATACACACTCACATACACACTATACACAATCACACAGACACACACACACACAGACACACTCTCACACATACACAGAGACACACTCACACACATTTACACACACGCATACAAACCACACATACACATACTCACACCACACACACACACACACACACACACACACACACACACACACACACACACTCACACATACATATTATAATTTGAAAACCGAACAAAAAGAAACTCAGGAAATCATTTTTTTCTTCACTGCTTCATAATTTTTAAATGAGAAAATCCTTGAAAGTCGAACATCTTCACATGTTTGCTTAGGTGTTCAACAAGAAAACCACTTTTGGTTCACATTTGGGTTACGAGTGAGAGACAATTCTAGTCTTAGCAAGTCTCCACGATCCTTCTTCATTGGAAGAATGCAACAGCTTCAGCATGAGGTGCTGGAGATGTGATGGAAGAAATGTAGAGGAGGGCGGGTCCCACTCTGCCAGAGCTCTGAGCATTCGATAGGCCCTGGGATAGCCTTAGCTCTGGTGAGTTAGTGCAGAGCGCACACAGGCAAGATTATAGTTACTTCTCTCTCTCTTTTAGTTTCCTTTGTTAATATCAATGCAACTTAGACATGTTGTAAATATTTGTTTTGTTTTGTTTTTTTTCTCTCCATACTGCGCCAGGGTTTGAAAGCAGAACAAGCCAGTATGAGAGGAACCATCTTAAGTAGAGAACCAAATGGGAGGAGGATAGAAAACTGAGTCAGAGATTGTGAACTGGCCTTTCTCGTCTCCAGGTTCTTAGGGCACAGCTAATGCTGGGTAGGGGCTGACTATCCCACTGTCAGAACGGTTAGCTCTGACTTCCCCTGGTCTATGTGTATTGGCAGTCACAAACACCCCCCCACAAGTGAAACACTTTCTTCATTATGTACGTGGTTCTGCTCTCTATTACTTGTAGATAAGCTTACTGATGACACGATGTTTAAAGCTGTATTGACAGTTGCTCAACAATGAGGTATTTCATCAGTACATGGCATCATCTTAGATGCTTTGATCCCATACGTTAGTGGTCCTCATCCTTCTTCATGCTGTGACCCTTTAATACAATCTCTCATGTTGCTACTTTGTAACTGTAATATTGTTACTGTTATGAGTCATAAGATAATTATCTGATAGGCAGGATATCTGATATGTGACCTCCAAAGGGTCATGACCCATAGGTCGAGAACCATTGCCAAAGAAAATAACTCAAAACTTCCTTTCAGCAGCATAAGGAAAACCCAGGAACTGGACATCAAGTGCCAAGTAGTCATTCAGAATCCAGATCAGCCAATGGTGATTGTGGTATGAAAAGGCCCACTTAATTAATAATTAATAATTATAAATATTAATGATTAATAATTAAATATTAATAATCAATAATTACAAATTACTATAAAATAAATACTCTAGACATGTATAAAGTATTGTTCACATATTTAATATACAGGAAACATGTGCTATGCTGTAAATCACATGCATGAGCCTCACGGGTAATAGGAACAGCTAACTTTCCATGAACAGAATTTTGATTGTGTCTGGCATTTCTTTGGTCCTAAACAAACAGCAAGTGAGATTTCTACTTCATTACTAGTTAAAATGCAAACCAAACCAATCCTGGCCTTCTGGGATTGCTATTAGGATGAAATATTATAGTGACAGTTAGTAACTGACAGAAAACAGTCAGTGTGTGTACGGTGTTGCTGTTATTGTTTGTGTTGCTATTATTATAAAACCCTGCTCTTAGACAGGGGCTAATGATTTAAAATTATGCAGCTCATTAGCATTGCACACCAGAAGTGACTTTATGAGAAGCCAAGAAAAAATCATCAGAGGCTATATTAGCCAAGTGAATGTTAATGGTGCTTAATCACAGGACAGCTTTGTGACATCTTTACTGTCCTCCACTGACTTTCCGGCGCCTTTAAAGGGGACAGCCTGGACTGTGTAAAATCTCATTCCTATTAAGAGTAGATTAGTTAGACCTTGCTTTAAATTTAATGTTTTTTTTTTCTTTTCATTTGAATAAAGACCTTCAGAAGGACGGGCATAAGACATTATTTATTTTCCTCAGCACCCAGTGTCTTGGAATAGGAAATAAGTAGACTTTGTTCAAAAATGCCACCTGACTAATAGGAACCACTGGCACCTAGGGCAGAAGGTTGTAGCTGAGACACACAGTAAGTGAACCAACCAAGCTGGGGTGAGTCTCTTTGGGAAGCTAGAATATTTTTAAAACCCCTGTGCACGCTAGGGGGTTACAAGCTGTATCGCTCTTCAGAGCGGAGTAGAAATGAGCCTGTGGCTTTCTCTATAGTTTATTTCTTGGCTCTGTACAAACTAGGTAAACACTGGAAAAATACCTGAGCGTGAAGCCAGTCTGCAGAGATGGGGGCTGTGATGACAAGACAGCTGGCTTTCCAGAAGATGAGGTCTCCCACCTCATGCCACGCCACTAAAATTACAGAATGGAAGGCGTACAGACATAAGGCCAAAGACCGTAAAGCCTCACAGAAATACAAAATGAAAATACGGGGAACCTTGAATTAGAAATGGATTCTCCCATTCTGCTCCAAAAGTATGGGAAACAATGCAAAACAAAACAGAAGGTGGTCAATTAAACCCTATCAAAATGTTAAACTTTTGTGTATCAAGGAAGGGCTGTGTTTACGAAAGCAAAAAATTAGGCTGGCAGGATGGCTTAGTGTGATAAGGCACTTGCTGGCAAGCCTGGTGACCTGAGTTTGAGCCCCAGGACCTGTGTGCTAAAAAATAAAGAGAACAGACTCCTGCAAGTTGTCTTCTGACTTCCACAGGTACATGATAGCACATACATGCTTGCACCCTCCAAACAGACAAACATATATATATATACACATACATATATATATATTTATATACACACATATTTATATGTATGTAATGTACATATGTATGTATGTATATATGTGTATACGTGTATATGTATATGTGTACATGTATATATGCGTGTATGTGTATATGTATATATGTATATTTGTATATATATATATATATATATATATATGTGTGTGTGTTCATTTTTTAAAAAAATAGAGGTAAAGCAAAACCCCGCAGAATAGGCAGACTTGTTTGTAAATCATAATCAGACATACATTTAGCATACAGAATGTACATAATTCTCAGAGTGTCACAACCACACAAAAAAATAACCCAACTCAAACACAGATGAACAACAACAAAAACAAGAAAAAGAGTTCAATAGACATTTCTCTCAACAAAAATCTAAAGTTGCTTCTAAGTGCGTGGAAGAGATCAACGACAGCACTGTTTCTAAATCACAGTCACAGTGATGCTGCCTCTCATGCCCACGTCACTACTGATCAGTAAAAGCTAAGACAAGCGTCAGGATCTGAGGACGCTGGAACCGAGTCACCTGTCAGCAGAGGCTGAAAAAGGTCTGCCTTTAAAACCCCTCTCCTTGAAAACTGTATGCAGCTCTCTGTCAGCTGCCCTGCTAAAACTTCACCAGTTGACCCAAATCATAAACAATACATGCCATAATATGTTTTTATTTTCCATGCCCTCCCTTTGTATGCACTCAGAGGCTAACCAGAAATATATACAGTTAGATGTCATTTGTATCTACAGATCTGGCGAGCAGAGTACTAGATGTGTTATTTTCCCCAAACTTGACTTTCCAAAAATATTTACTTTCTACCCTGAATGTATGCATTTCTTCATCGGGAAAATGAAAGCAAACAATGTTTTGTGAAAATGGTGGATATAAACTGTGAGTTTATAGCAGTGTTTGCTTGTGTACCCATACAGGCTGCCAGTCATTTCGTTCTTGATTATTTAACAAGTCCTGGGCTTGACAGTCAAAGCCATTGCGTTAGTTTGAAAACAGTATCCAGACTGCAAAGCAAACCGAACAGAAACTGGCTGCTCTTCTTTGCCAAAAAGTAAAAGTCTTGCAAGTGGCGACTCACTGTGCTGAGCTTCCTCAGCTGTATTCTTTTCAAATAACTCACCAAATAAGTCCAGAGAGCGGCACCTGCGGGCTGTGATAAATCAAATGTCACCCCTGGCTTCTGTAAGGGAGACATACCAGAGCATGGTCCTTCTCATGGCTGGTCCTGGGGTTCTGCTCTGTAAGTGTGTACTACCGGATGAGCAGGCCCTGAAGCAGCTGGAGGGAACTCTTCAGCTCTTGGCAGATCTGTTGATTTCTCAGCAGGAGGGGAAGCCTTCAGCAATAGCCACAAAGTGCATGCTGTGACACCCATGTGTGCAGCTCTCTGGGGTGTCCCCACCCACCTGTGCCTTTCACTCCTGAGGGTTATTTTTTCTTTCTGTTTCATCAACTGCTACTAAATCAGCCCTAGACATAGACAGAAAGCATACATGTTGCAATTGAGCATGTGTTATACTTAATATATGTAGGATTATTAAACATATATACTTAGCCTAATACTTTGGGAAAAAATACAGTGCCCCCAAATCGTAAACCTAAATGCTTGTTTGTAATACAAATAGTAATACATACACAGTAGTACAAATATGTAAGACATATAGATGTGTGAAGACATATGTCTCAGTCAGGGTTTCTATTCCTGCACAAACATCATGACCAAGAAGCAAGTTGGGGAGGAAAGGGTTAATTTGACTTACACTTCCAATTGCTGTTCATCACCAAAGGAAGTCAGGACTGGAACTCAAGCAGGTCAGGAAGCAGGAGCTGATGCAGAGGCCATGGAGGAATGCTGCTTACTGGCTTGCTTCTCCAGGCTTGCTCAGCCTGCTTTCTTATAGAGCCCAAGACTACCAGCCCACAGATGGTACCACCCACAATGGGCCCTCCCCCCTTGATCACTAATTGAGAAAATGCCTTACCGCTGGATCTCATGGAGGCATTTTCTCAACTGAAACTCCTTTCTCTGTGATAACTCCAGCTTGTGTCAAGTTGACACACAAAACCAGCCAGTACAACATACATACACATTAAGGCGTTAATTAAAGCTAGAAAATTGCTTAAGACGTTTGTACTCAGTAACAGGTGTCAAGAAAACCCCTTTCCCTCCTCATCGCTGCTATAGAATGCACAGAAGCCTGCAGTGTCACTCAGAGACCTTAACCCCATTAATGGGGCTCCTGTCTTCCCACTCAGCCATGCCTAGTCATACAAGGAGACTGACTCAAGGGACGTATCTAACCATTTATCAAGCTAGCCATTTATTCACAGAAGTACGCATGTTAGCAGATCTTGAATTCTCTCAGTGGCAACTTTTTAAGGGTTTATTTTCTTCCTCAGACATTATTCCTATAAACAATAGTGTCATCTACTCTGGTATAATCTATATTATTGGTAGAATTCTTCATGTCTATGCATTAAGTGTCACTAAAAATACATCTATAGTTAGATCTCTTTCACAGTCATTCTGAAGCAATGGGGCTGTTAGAAATAAGGGTCCACACTTGCACTATCAACTAGATGAAACCAATTTTACATCTCTTCAGCTTGAATGTCTTGATTAGATTAAAGCATTTGCAATTCTGCAGTGCCACAGCACCTTGTTGAAGCCCTCACAGAGCTTGGTATCCATTGCTCTGGTTCTAGGCACGCTCCAGAAACTGCATGATCTCTAAAGAGCAAGGCCCAAAAGACTGCTGGTCTGCTGGTCCTGCAGCTGGGCTCCCTGAGGCTCCCCGTAAGTGATGTCAGGTTTTGCAGGCTCAGCATTACCTCCTCCACTGAGGCCCCCAGTGATGGCGTGACCCAGGGTGTGCCCCACTGCAGAGCCCACGACCAACTGCAGTGAAAGCTATCAGGCCCAGCTGCCAGGGTGCAGCAGCAGGTGAGCCAATGCAGATGGCGCAGCTGCTACAGGAGGCTGAGCTGCAGGTGCTCTTCTGGGAGCAGCCCTCATCTGAGGGGCCTGGCTGGCTGGGAAGTGGGGCTTCAGCTTCCTGGTTGCATCCTGAATGCTTGTAGTTAGTCTCAGTGTTCAGAGAAGACAAACTGCCCATTTCTCATTTTTGATTTAGAAAAAAAAAATAACCTTTGAATCTCTTAGGATAGAAATTTAAAGATATAAACAGAAAGCAAAACTATAGAAAAGCAGGTTCACAAATATTTTAAATGTATAAGGACTTAGATAATTAGATTTCTAATATTAAAGTAAAGGGCTCTAAAATGTAGCTCCTACAAAGTGAATTTTTTTCTTTACCCGCAAAGGGAAAATATATTCTGCCATAGGAATCATCAGCTTTGCTTTAACAGGCTCATTTTGAACATTTTAGTAGGCAACATTTGCTTTAATTCAAGTCTTCATTCACAACACAGTGCTCAGCCTGCCCCACTGAAGGACAGTTGTCAGTGGGTTTTTATTTTTGATGAATAAGAATTTTATGTTGAGGTTTTTACACCTCTGTTCTGGATATTGATTTCATAAGTTATAGAAAAAAGCTGAAATACCTAAAACTTCAAAACCAAAATATAAAATGCAAATCGGAATAGCAAGGGCTGGCCTCGCAGACCAGCTTTATACTTTAGTCTTTTTGTCTAAAAACTTGAGGATTACTCAGATGGCAGAATTGTTCCGTGCCACCAAGGCAATAGGCATCTTACATGTGTGGTTTTTCTAACACTATTTTTAAAAGAAGAATAGACGTCTTTCTTCCACTAACACAGTAAACATGAATCTAGGTGTCCATTGTCTCATTCTCCTAATGAGACTATCATCCCTCCTTCTCAGTTACTCTATTATGCCCTTGAAAATTTATGAACCAGGTGTTTAATGAGATGTCTAGAAAAAAATTAACCACTGGGCCAGTTGTTTCCAGACTTTACCTTGGAGGTGGGTTTATATATGACGTTTCAAAGACTTGTGTGAAGGGTGAGGAAGTAGAAGTAGGGGGCTATCTCTAGGACTTACTGTGTTTCATTAATGGATTAGCTCAGGGTCTACTTGGCCATAGTGGTGTTACCTGTTTGGAAAGGAGGATGTTACCACAGATTCCTGAAAATTATAGCGCCTCAAGGAAACCCCTGGAGCTTGTTGTTATTATTATTATTATATATTGCATATTATTGAAATAATAAGATTTCAAAGGAGGAGGACCTGCAACAAAGAAAACTTCAAGGCTTCTTCTGGTGAAAAAAGAGCATCCTTAAGAGGTGAGCAGTAACTTGGGGAGAAGGGAGAATTGTCAGGTAATAGACAGGCAACAGAAATACCTCAAACAAGATGTGGAAGAAGAGAAACAGGACCAGAGGCTGAACTCACATGAGGGGAAAGACGGTGTGGACAAGCAGCCCTGGGGATGTGGAGATGGTTCTTTTCCAGCTGTCCTGAGCAGACTCTCAGGCCTGGTGCTGCCTGCAGGAAGTCAGCAGAGCATTGAGACCCGCACTCACCCACGGCCAGTATAGCACATACTGAGGTTTCGTGCCAGTGTTCTATAAAACAAGCTGGAGGTTGGGGGTGGGGTGGGATGGGAGCAAGCTGAGGACTAATGTGCTAATGTGGGTGTTGAGCAGACTGAGAACAGGGAGTGAAAAAAATCTCTACAGCTAAATATACGAGACAAGACCACATTTACATTCGCTTTATTAGAGTAGACTGACTTATCCCGACTAAACAGCTTTTGCTTTTTAAAGTTGGTATACATAGTAATGAGCTTTCTTCTGATATGTACATGCACATGTATCATTAATCTTTGTCTGATTTGCTCTCAGGGCCCCAATGACCCTCTCATCCTTCTTGTAGGTCCTTTCCCTCTCCCAGATAGCCCTCTCTTCTGCTGTGCGTATGCGACCAGCCTGCCCCTCACTCTTTCCTCCTGTCATGGTCTCCTTTCTAATTTCATTACTAAACATTCACATGCATACACACACACACACACATACACACACACACACACACACTCACAACACACACACTCACACAGACACACTCACACACATACACACTCACACATACATAAATATAGATTGCATGTATGAGAGAAATATTGGTATTGGTCTTTCTGAGAAGAGATGAAACATTTTTAAAAGTATACCTTTTCTATTTTTAATTTTAAACATACTGGCAAAACTTTTCAGAAAAAGGAGAGAAAGAGAGAGATAGAGAAGAAAAATCAGTAAAGCAAGACTTATGAAAAGATTCTTGTGAATGAAATCCTCTGGATGGAGGCTGACACTGATGAGAAATTAAGAAAATGTGCCTTTGTATTCTTTTACTTAGTTGATGAACAATATCCTAAATGTGTTTATGCGTATTTTGCTCCCAGGTTCGTCTAATGCCCACACTCCACGCTTACGTCTTCACGCCTACGCCTTCACGCTTTCAGAAACAGCCATCAGCAATGCTTGCTGTGTGTTGACCGTCTCATGAGCATTGACAAAGTACTGTGTTCCATCACCCTTTCAGCTTGTCTCCTCTAAACATCCTGTGAGGTGAGGTCATTTCTATTTTCTGCAATAAAAGTTTGATATTCCGAGAGGTTACATGTTTCCCAAGTCTCACAGCTAATGGACAACAAAGTAAGGCATGTTCTGAAGCCATGTCCTGTCCATCCTTTTGTGCCTTTATTCCTAGGGTAGCAATGGCCATGATGAGGATGCCAGTGGCACTACCTCTGCATCCACCTTCAGTGAGGAGGGCTACTGACCCCTGAGATTGCTTTCTGGGGAAAACAGTGTTCTGGTATTTTCTTGGTATTCATTGGAAAGCCAATCATCTATGATTGTTCTAAAACATTCTTGCCTGCCTTTGGGAGCTTTCTCATGTTTAGGGTACATTCTCCTGATGGCATGTTGAAACCTCTATTGCTGTAACTCCAGATGTTCTTGTTATAAAAGTTAGTGTTTCCTGGGGAGCGAGGTGCTGGAGATGGAACTATCCTGGGGAGCTTGCCTAGGATAATAAGGTCTGGGTTTAATAACCCCTCTCCCCAACAAAAACAGAATAAATAAGTCAGCGCCATCCTCCTGAGTGTTGCTGGATAAGTATACTGAAACCTTAGATTGTGTTTTGGTCAAGCTTCATCTGCAAAGGTGCTGAAAGGGCAGCCAAACAATGCATGTCTCACAGCTGCCTGGGACTGTTGTAACAACTAGTACAGGCGGTCGCTGTGACACTGAACTCCCACGCAGGCATGGCAAACCAAAGATAACCCCCCAAACCCTTGGCCCCCTTTCTAATCTTCCAGCTGCGATCCTATTAGCACATCCACCAAAGACTAAACTTAAAACACTGACTGCCAGCTGTTAGCATTATGGGAAAACACCCAGTAAAACACAGCAATTAACGACTTTGTAGTTAGATGTAAATTACCATCATTAGGGCCAATTTCACCCTGTGGAGTGTTGAGTGTGTTGTGTTTTATTCTCTTTTCTAGTCTCCTCACAGAAAGAAAGGTACCCAAAATAATAAATACATTTGCTAATTATTATTCTTATCAAGATGGAGACTCTCCATGACATGTTTATGGCTGAAAATACTGTTCATAATTTTGTTTGCAGTTGACCTGGGTTAACCAGTTTTAATGGTCCAAATGCATCTACAGTGAGAATGTCTGTGGGGCAGTGATCTGTGACAGGCAATCTGGCACCCAGTTGAGCACAGGAGTAAAATCTTGGCGACCCAGTGGAACAATCCACAAGGGACCTGAAAACTTCATGGCAACACTCCCGGGAGGTTTTTGGCTCCAGTCATGGTAACGTACCACCCCTCCTCAGGTAGAGGCGTGGCCACGTAGCCCCAAGCCATCCCCATGTTAATGAGACACCTGGAGGCTTAGCCACGCCCCTTCCCAGTTACTATATCTGCCTCGCATCTCCCAGAAAGGTGGGGGTACGATTCCATCCACACCACTCCACATGATGAAAATAAACGTCTTAGAATTATGGACTGTCTCTTCATCTGGACCCGCCCCGGGAAGTGAGGGATCCAGCTCTCAATTCAGCGCTGCCTGACGGTACACATACACCCAAGCCTAAGCAGCTAGCCCGGCTCCCCAAGCTGCTGAAACTCGGTCTCGGTGGAAACCCCAACTGCGCTCCGGCTAGTCCCTCTGCTGCACCCTGCTGCGACTGCAGTGCCCTGGGCTAGAGAACCCACGGAGACGGCTGCTGAGCATTCCCCGAGAATGGCCCCCTCCCCCACCCATGGGCAGGGCCCACAAAGGCTTTCCATAGCCCCCACTTGCCTGTTGGACTGTGTGGGAAGACTCTCAGCCACTTCCCGAGAGTCTCCTGTCCCACCCGGAGCGTCTGGGACAGACACATGGGGCTTCTTTCCACCAGGCCAGGCTTGTTCCCACAAATGTCACTGAGGATAAGCCTCTGAGAGCAGAGAAATGAGATCTCCTCTTGGCTGCTGCATTCCTCGTACCTCCTTTATTGTACTATTTCTTGGCCATGATAAGGGTACACAAAGACAGGAAATAAAGGGAGTTTTCCTGGTTCTCGAAGCAACCACATTAAAAAAGAAAGAAACTGGAAATTTGAAAGTTGTTAAAAAAAAAAAAGAAAGAAAATGGCCTGGGCCTGGGCCATGGATCATCAAGTAAAGCTGCATGGAGCTGTTGATGATTGGTTTTGTTATGTTGACAGAATCTGGAAAAATCTGGGGATTCTCAAAACAAAGCATCCTGTAGGTAGGTGGACCTGTGGGTGTGTATTGTGGAATTCCCTTGATTACATTAATTGAGGCAGGAAGATCCGTCCACTGCATGGAATCTTTTCCTGGGCAGGGTGTCTGGAAGTGTTTAAAGGTAGAGTATGTGGTCTGAGGAAAGCATGCAGGCTTTAATACATGGCTTCCAGCACTCGACTGTGCATGTGATGTGACCAGGTGCTGTAAGTTGCCATTGCTTTGACTTCCCCACCACGATGGACTGCAGCCTACAATTCTGTGCCAAAGAAACACTTTCTCCTTCAGTAAGCTTTTGCCAGAATATTTTATCATAGCAATAGGAAGTGAAATCAAGACACTGGACAAGGCTGACATGACACAGGTGAGTTTGAATTCCAGAGCCCGTGTAAGAAACAATTCTACACTCTGTCTTCAGAGCTCCACATAGGCACTGTGGTACCCGTGCAGTGCCCCCCCTCATACAAACATGCATGAAAAATAATTACAAATATTTTACAGAATGGGAAATTACATGAGAAGGAAAGCAAAAGATGAATTTAGTAGAGACAAAAGAAAGTTTTACAAGGGAGAGTCAGGCCAAGGATGGAAAGAAGATCCATGCTGAAAGAAGAAAAGGAAAAGAATTCACTTAGGAACTAGCTCCAGACTTTTGCCACCAATGGCCTCAGGTGGCATTTGGAAGCAATAAAATAGCCTGGTGTGCTCGGATGACCAGAGAAGGAAGCAGCCCCTCTCAGTAAACAAAACCAAGGTGATACAATAAAAGGTGGTTTGTGTGACATTTGTGTTCTTAACTCAGTGGCAACTTATTTTTTTGTCCCCTCACATCTCTCTCTGGTGACTGAGATGTTCGCATTGTGGTGACTTAAAGTAGACAAGGCCAAGAGAAATTATGAAGGAGAGGAAAATGCCTATAAGACCATTACGTTAAGGGGATTTAAGCCATTGTATACTGTAGAAGGAAAAGCAAGATTAAAGACAAAGTAAAATTAGATGACTAAATGTCAAAGCTGAGCAGGCACTGCATGTTACAAACAGGAGTTTTTGTCATGTTTGCATCCATACAGGTGCACTGTGGTGACACTGTGCCAGCCAGAACTCCAGCCAGTCAGAGAAAGGCTACTGCAGACTCTGGGCACAGACAGATGGATGGCTCTGGCAAGCTCTTCTTTATATTTTCCCCTCTCACTAGACAAATTCAGGAACTCACAAATAACACTATAAACCTCAAGTTGGGATTTTACAGAGACCAAAGCCGCCTACAGTCTTACAAGGAGAGCACTGGCTCTGGTGTGAAGATTCACCTTGAAGGATTGGCACCGGCTCATAAAGGCAACAGCCAATTATCTCAGAGTTGAAGGAGTGGGCTCATCAAATGAAGATGGTCAGGTGACACACAAGTATAGAATTTATAATGCAGTGGGGAGCAGAAGGAAAGACTGCAGATACTCTGGTACACTCAGGACAGGACAGAGAGTTGTCTCAATGCATGCATATGAAATCTCCAAAGTTCTACAGTGAACTGAGAGGCTAAGACATAACACTGGACATATGCGAATGGGCCAGCTGTCCATGTACCCTGACCAGTAGAAACAAGACAGGCTCTCCATCATCAGGGTAGAAAAGGAGAGCAGAATCCTGAGATGTTGTCCTTCAGCCTTCATATGTACACCGTGGCACACACACACACATGCACATGTACGCACACTTTGAAACATAATAACACAGGGCTGGTGAGTGGACACAGTTGGTAGAGGTGCTTGCTTGTGGGCCTGGTGACTTAAGTGTGTTTCCCACGTTACACAAAGTGGCAAGGGAAAACTGATTCCAAAGAACTGTCTCTGATCTCCATGCATGCATTCTGACACATGTGCAAAATAAGTAACATTTTAAAACATGGTAAGAGAAAAGGCTTGTGAGTTCAGAGGGTCTATTGGTGATTAAACATTTTTTAAAAAGAGAAAAAAATAAAAAGGGTTCAGACCTAAACACCATTATAAGAGTTACATGAAACTAACAATGCCAGAGAGGAGACAGACAGCGACAGACAGACGGACAGTCACACACACACACACACACACACACACACACACACACACACACACACGAAGAGAGAGACAGAGACAGAGAGAGACAGAGACACAGAGAGAGACAGAGAGACAGAAAGACAGAGATGGGGGGGAGGGAGAGAGATAAGGAGAGGGAGAGAGAGAGAGAGAGGAGAACTTGTCTTCAAAAAGGCACTAGAAACAATAAAAAAAAATTAATGGTTTTACTAGGTTCAAAGTGAGAGGCACAATGAATGGACCCTGCCTTCCCTGGAAGAGATCACACCAAGTCAAGGCAGCTTCTCAGTTGTGTTGGCTTTGTCCTGTTCATGAAGTGGACATTATCTCATGGAAAACTTGGGAAAGAAGATACTGCTGAAATCCCAGCACAGGGGAGAGAATACATAGTTCTGCCCCCTCAGGGATGAGTACTTCTCATTGAGAGCAATACCAGGGTCCAGAAAGAGAACGTTGTAGAACCAGGTTGAGCAATATAGTCAACTATAGAAAATGAAACTGGTGGTTAAGATCCAAGGAAATAATTGTTTTCAATAAATGAAAGATGGAATACATGTGAGAATGTAATGTGAGCCCCGTAGTCATCAGAAATACATCCAGATCTCCCTCTGTCTCTCTCTCTGTCTCTCTGTCTCTCTGTCTCTCTGTCTCTATCTATCTATCTATCTATCTGGTCTAATATGAGATTCAACTCACAGGCTTATTAGAAAGATTAGATGAGAACTATCTGGAATAACTGAATAGGTGATTTCCACTTATCAAGCAGTCAACATTATTAAATAAAACAACTATAGGAAGAACAACCATAAGGAAATAAGTAGCAAGTCCTCAGAAGCACAAGGAAAGTGTACTGCCTGGTGGATGTGTTTCTGATGCATAAACCAGAAGATTCTAGAGATGAAGATATGGGCCACAGCAGGAGTTGACCATGAGCCATTCAGTCTACACATGGAAGAGTCAAGATAGAAGCTTGCCCAAAACATGAAAAATGTAAAGAAAGTTGGTTTTTGTTCTCTGTTGGTACCGTCCCAAAGGCCCACATGTTACAGACCCTATCTCTGTGGTTAGGCTGTTAGGAAGTCATAGAGTTTTGAAAGTTAGGGTGAGCAGAGAGATCTTTAGGCCATTGGAGGGCATGACTTTGAATGAGACAGTGGGACCCCAGATACCCCCCTCCCAACTTTTTTGCTTCATGTTCATAAGACTCTGTGGTCTTTGCCCCACTCTAGTTCCTACCATGGTGTGTTGCTTCTAGGCATGCCCCAAAGCATGGGAACCAACTGATCATGGCCAGAACCTCCAAAGCTATGAATGGAATTACATACTTTTTCCTTATGCTAATTGTTATGTGTCTGTGTCAAGCACTGGAAAGTTGGCTGACTTATGCTCTCATCCAAGGTGATACATTGGTTAAAGTTAGCTAGGACTGGGGCCAGCAAGATGACATGGTGCATAAAGGCAATTGATGCAGAAGTCTAGCAGTGTGAGTTCATCTCTGGGACTCTGGTAGAGGTGGAAGGAGAGAACAGATTCCACAAAACTGTTCTCTGACATATGCCATGGTACATGTACTCACGTGCAGGCCATACACAGAGAAATAATAATAGGAAAAAATTTAAATTACCAAGATGTAAGTACACTTTAAAGATAATGTTGTATATGATAAAAAATATATTCTTTTATTTATCAGTAAAATATTTTCAAGTATGTATTTTTTTTTAAAAAAGCAAGCAAGAAAATGCCATATTTAAAATAGGATACATTATGAGTGTGGAATGTTCAGAAGTCAATGTATCTTTGATGGTGTTCCAGTCTCTAAAGCCCGAACAGTCTCTATGTAAACATCCTGCCCATTGGGGCAGGTTCTTTTCACACAAATCATTGATAAGCCCTTCTCCTAAGACCTCCGTCTATGCCATATGGAATTTCTAGACCCTATTCTTGACTGCCGTTGATCAGCATTGCTAGCCAACTCTGAATCTAAGGGAGTTAATGGGTTTGGTACCAGGGCTTAAATGCAAACTCTTAGAACAGGTGGAAACAATAGAGATAAATCATTATTTTTTATAACCAAGCAAACAAGACTCTTCTACACTTATCAGCCCTGTCTTACTAAAAATTAAGGGGAAAATGGTCGAGTTTAGTATTATAATAGCAAAATCATGAAAGTGGTAATGTCTCCAACTACACTTATAAAACTATGATGTTGACAATTACAATCATATATATTGCTCTTCTAATCTTGGAATTGATAATTAGCTTTAAGGGAGGTAGCAGAACAGAGTGTTTGTAGAAGACGATGAAGGAGATTCAAGTTTTATCTAAGAAGCAGGAGGGAGAGGCCTTGGCAGGCTCAGTCTGGCCAGAAGACAGGAAGGAAACAGCTGTCATTTCCTCTGCTAAGATCCGTAACTAGATCCAAAGCCAGTGCATTTGGGGAAGGAGAGGCTCGCTGAGTGAAGGGGAACCAGAGCCCCTTTGCGTTCCCCCTCCTCTCCAGAGCCCCATCTCTGCATTGTCTTTGCACGTTTCAAGTGGCTTCAGTGTTTGCCTTCTTGTATATTATCCTGAACGTGAGCTCCAGCAGGAGGGCATGTTTGGCTTCTGTGTACATCCCTCACCATTGCAGGGCCAGGTGCAAATGCTTGAGAGATGTGTGTTAAATCAAGTGGAAAGGAGTCTTTAAAATAGAGACACAGCCAAATGTGGCTGGGTGTGTTTACAGGGGATGTACCCAGTTCCTGGAGACCATCACGCAGGCTGAAGGCAGACACAGTGTGGGACGCACTGGGAAGCTTGTTTCCAGCTGGGGGCGGGGGGCAGCTCAGCAACTGTCAGTTCTGTGAGCTGTGAGTGTTTTGGGTGGGCTTTGCTGTTGAATTCTGAGTTCTTCGTATGTGGATATGATTTCAATGATATATTAGAATTTAAAAAAAAATCAGAAAAATAAAAACATCTTGGGAACATTAGTAGAGACTCTTGCAGGAAGGTCCAAGTCTGTGACTAACTTGTCACATGAGATACATAATGTCCTGGAGGTAATATTAAGTGAATCACTCATTTTATTTTTCTAGAATGTCAGTTTCTGCTATTTTTCTTAAAACCATATGTCATTATGAGAAAATATCAGACCTCACATTTAAGACTCTTTCAGTACTGAATAGGATTTTAAAAACCTTTTTATTTTCAAGACCATAATATTAATCCCCATTGCTTAGAATATTTGTATGAGAATTAGAAATGATGGTTAAATGTATCCATCCATACTGGAAGGAACAAACTCTTCTAATCTGACATTCATGACATTTTCAGATGTGGTGGAAGGAGTCTTGTAATTTAAAACAAAGACTCCTTTATATTTTCACTTTAATTATGTTTGCACATATTAGCTTCTGTTGGTTGCTAAAATCTGTTTTTAAAAAATATTCTGCACATGAATTTTCTGTATATGCAAAATCATGCACTGGTTTTTATGAGCACAATTTCAATCATCTGTATGTTTCTTTTACCTCTTTATATTTCTTAAAATGTAGTTTATTTTATAGCTGTTTATGATTTTGCTCTATGGCACTGGGTCAGTGTCTTAAACACTTATGTTTCAGACAAAGTGCCTGTGGGGAAACGAATCAACTTCTGGATCTAACTCACACAAAGAAGAAAAACCACATCAGCAGTGTCAGGTACAGTCTCCATCTCATGGGATGGCCGAGAACGAAAAAGTAAAGAAAAATAAAGAAAGTGATCGGTCGGTTACTCCCAGAACATTTTTGTACCATTAGATCTTTTAGGTAAGCCACCGTTACAGCCCACTGGACTTTTATTTTATTTCATTTTATTTTATTTTATTTTATTTTAGAGAGAGAGACAGAGACAGAGAGACAGAGAGAGTGACACACACACACACAGAGGACATGAAGTTGGGTAGGTAGGGAGATGAGGAAGATCTGGGAGGAGTTGAGAGAAGGGAAGTGATATGATCAAATATATTATATGAAAATTTGATTTTCAACAACAAATTATAATAAAAACCTTTGAAAGGAGTTATTTCCTAAATATACTAGGAATTAGTTACAAAATCACATAAATTCACGATTGAATCTGAAGACATCAAGTCTGTTTAATCATGGATAATTATTTAGTATGGGAGATTACAAATAATTTTTAAATCTTAGCTAAAAAGGCCAATAGATTTAATCATGACTTTCTTTGTCCTTTTCATTTGAAACAAGCAAAATCACTTTAATATTTAACAAGTGCAATCCTGTCTCGTTAGTGATACATGGGAAGTTGACACTCATTTCGGTGGGGTGTAACTTTTCTCCAGCATGACTTTTACAAAATATAAGCTTCTATTTTGATGCTCTCTCCTGGAAATGCTGCTCTGTGTTCTGAGTTGATTCTCTCAGACACAATGGCTGGTAAGCTATCCATGGGATTTCTGGTTCCATGTGTCTCAGAATGGTTGATTCCAATTGAAGAGTGCATACAACATTTTATAACTCAAAGTAGAAGAGACTGGATGCCCCAGGTTTGAGAAGAACATTCTGACTTGGGCCTTGTATATGTACAATTATTAATAATAGCTGTATTTTATTTCCAGCACATTCCAACTAAATGATAATCGCAATGGCTGTGTCATTTACAGGCCACCAATAGAATTCTATTCACACCAGAACCAGGTTGTCTTGCAAAGTATGGCAGACAGTTGATCTCCACCGACTGTTTGAATGAATGAATTCTCCTGTGAGCGATATCTCTAGCTGTGCTGTGGAGGTGTCTCCAGAGAGTATCAGCTCAGGGGCCTGACAGAATAACAGATGAAAGAGAGAACCAGCTGTGTGTCTGTGGCCTATTGCTCTACTCGGCCATGAAGGAGTTGGGTATTTTGTCGCAGTGATGAGAAAAACCAACTGATCCACATGACTTGGATCCTGGCTACTCAGAAGCTTCCTCTGGGACGAGCTGCAGGAGTCTCCCATGGTGCCTGGTTGGACTCTCAGGACTTGCTCACGGCCTGCTGGTACAGAATGACATTTCAGCAAGATCTCCAGAGGATTCTTGTGAACAAACTCAAGGAAACTAATCTAGAAAACCACACTGCCCTGACAGTTGTTTCGGGGTGTTATGTTGGTTGGAAATTTTTATAACATCTGAAAGTGAAAGTAATTCTATGTTACAAAATATTTTGTGACCCAAAGAAAAACCAACCTCTTAAGTTAATTAATCTTTGTTTAAAATTCAAATATATTCTTATTTCATATTACAGATAGTATAACTGTACTTTGAACACGTAATCACACTTTTATCTAATATTATTTTCATACATTTGAACTCTTTCACTGGTGTTGAAACCAAATATCATTTGTGCTTACACATTTTAAGCACAAATAATTTTGAATGTATTTCATTTTTTTAAATCTATGAATTCCATAATACAAGAAAATAACCAACTATCAACATGTATATTTTTGTTATCTAATTGACAGGTGTGCCAAAAATAATTTTTAAAAATGATTTAAATATTTGTAAAAATGACATTAGATAGAGTATAAAATGATTTTTCAAAGTTTGAAAGACAACAGAAATGTCAAATAATTTTATGCTTAGGAAAGGAGTAACTGTCAGCTGACCACAGGATATATATATATAATATTATATATATATATATCCTGATATATATATATATATCTATATATATATATATATATATATATTATATATATATATATCTCAAGAACTGTGCTACCATCCCTCCATCCTCAGACCATGGTTTCCCAATGTTACTTCATGACTTTCACAGCTTCAAGGTTCATTTTGTCTCCTCCGCCAACAATCTGCTGTCTGTGTAATTGCCCGTGTATATTACCACAGACCGATCACGTGTGTATTAATGTTTTCCTTTTGCTTCTGAACACATATTTTAATCAAATATTGAGACCCTGTTATCAAAGAGTCATGTGACCACACTGATCAATAGAACATGTGTGAACTTCTTGTGTGTTTTCTCTATGCTTGGCCTCCAGAGAACCCCTCCCCATCAGCAACCTTGACACATTTTCTCTCTTATCAATGCAGCCAGGTGTAAAAGAGTGCAGCATAATAGAGAGACTGGTGGATGACTAGCTTCTAGATTCCTGCCTGAGTTACCAGTGGGAGGAAAGCTGACCTGGAAAGCTAGTAAAGAGTCAATAGTCTGTAAAGTAAGTCAGGTAGTAACTATTATTGAGATAAATTTCTGGACTCTACTCTCTGTAAGTAATTGTTGTGGCATGGGTAGTGTGGTATCGTGACCTACAGAGGTAATTGCTTCCATCAGTGGAAACACCATTGTAAGAAAAAGGACCAAACCAATATATACCATCAATTAATATACATCAATTAATATACAAGTTGCGGTATATGACATTAATTGCTTGAAGGCAGAAAATAGAAATGGCAGGGCAGATAGTTGAATGTCCATGGCTTATATGTGCAAAACACACAACTCTCTTACCTGCAATTCAGAGTATGTGCAATGAGACAACTCTGATTAAAGCTCTAAAGGGGAATTTGTAAAGTAGTGTAAGAAAATGCCCAGTGGTAAAAGTCCACTGTGTTTGTCAAAGGCCATGAGAAAAGAAATGCACTTGGTAGAGAGAACTGGATTGCTTGGGATGAGAACTAACATGAAAAGTGTCTAGAATAGAAATTCCGGGATCTGAAGATTAAAAAAATAATTACCCGCCCCACCCCAAAATAAAAGGTGGAACTTGAAATGAAATAGTCTTAAATGTTAATAGCTAATAATATTTCTGATTTGAATTAATTTGGCTAAATATTAAATTAAGGTGGTGGCCTTTGTGGCTCTACATTCAGGTAACTAGCCACGCCTACAGCTAAGCTCAGATAGCTAGCCTTTTCGAGAAAGCTTAGAAACAAAGCAGTAGCAATATTGATTGTTTTAATGGGATGATTGGCTCTCACCTTACCTGGCCGGGAGAGCAATTCCTACCTGTGATCACACACAATAGTAGCAATACTGACAGTTTCACAGGATGATTGACTGGCTTTCATTCCACCTGGCCTGGTGAGGCAGTCCTACCTGTTAGCTAGTACACAGCTTCTTTCTCCCCATGCTCTGGTTCTGCCTCTTCTCATTACTCATTCACCGTTCACCCCTTCAGCTGAGATTCTATTGATTAACAAATTAGTTTCTGGCAGATCAAGACATGTTCTCAGGGTCTCAGGTGAACTGAGAATCAGACAATAAACTCTCAGAGCTCTCATATTACAGGAGGAATTAGGTTTAACCTTGATTCACATTTCCAACCGAGTCTTGAGCAAACTCAGACAAGAAAGGAGTATCTTCTGGGTCAGGCATATTTATCTACCAGCAGAGCCAACTTTCATGCATGTCTCTACCTGAAGCCACCCATAGACCAGAGAGCTATGTCAAACCCCAACCCTGTGTCCCTGTGTACTGTTTTTAGTGTTTTACACTATCTGTACTCATGATTCTAATACAACCTTCTAGATTTTCATTCTGACACTTGGCATTTCATATTATGACTCTTACTCTGTGTTTGAGAACCTACTCTGTAGTGGAAACCCACAAAACTTCAGTGAGATTATTTGCTACAGGATTTGAATCACCATTCCATTACCTGTAGAGTCAAGAGCATGAGAGGGCAGGAGGAGGAACCCAACTCCATGCTGGGCCACTATGTGAGTTTTCAGGCAGCCGTGAGACCCTCATCATTTCCTCCACAGCCTCCTTCACAGCCCATTTCTTAGATAAGTTTCCTGCAGAAGACTCTGGAAGGTTCTTTCCAAAAAACTGACCAGGACTCACTCTCTCTCTCTCTCTCTCTCTCTCTCTCTCTCTCTCTCTCTCTCTTTCTCTCTCTGTGTGTGTGTGTGTCCTATCCATGGTCCTTTGGAAATGGTCTGGCCTCAAAGGCCATATGAAAATGACTGGCATGCAGCATTTGGCTCTTGGGTCATAGGTTTAAAACTCATTGTTTAATTGCTGCTTCATCTCAGGCCTCTGGGCAGCCTGGATGGCTGTGTAGCTTGTGCTGTAGATAAACAAACCAGGTCCTAGTGTTTTCATATCATGTGCTCTTGAGATTCTTGTGATTTCTTTGCTGTCCACACAAACAAAGCATATGTTGCTTGTGGGAGGCTTTATTGTTTCCTATTAAGCAGCTTTTCGTTGCTTCCCCCCCCTCTCTCTCTCCCTCCATCTCCTTCCCCCAGCCACCCAACAGCGTACACTAAACCAGGCTGCTCTCGAACTCTCTATTTAGCTGAGGATGACCTTGAACTATTTTTCCTTCCACCTCCTACTGCAGAGATCACAGACACCCTGCAGGATTATGCTCTGCTCTGCTTCACACCCGGGAGCTGGTGCATGCTGCACAGGAAGTCTAAGGGCAGAGCTGTATCCAGACCTCTGACATCACCTCCTCATCTTTGCTTTTTCACTGTGGTTTTCCAAAGTCACTGAAGATAGCCTCAGACACTTGCACTGGTCACAGGTCAGACCCTGAGACCCATCCAAACACATTGTATAACCACCAGGCTCCGACTGCATGCTTATAAGAAGCTGCTGGAATGGTTTGTGAAAGTCATTCTCCTTCTAGTCCCCAAGTATGACAACCTTCCCTGGGGGCCACTGAGAAAGTCCCACTCTGGAAGAGCTTTGGCTTCTCACTGACCACAGGCTTCCCTGCCATAAATAACCCTGTCCTGTCTGCAATGGCGTAAAGCAGGTGGCTGGATTTTAAGTTGCTTCTCTTCTTACATCTCATTATTATTACTGTTTTCTTTTTTTAAACATAGTTTCTGGCCTGTGTGCAGATATAAACCTTGCTGCAAATTATTATGAAATTAGGGATGGCTTCTACCCAAGATTAGAAGAAATTCTGCTTTAAAACAATAATGGCATTTAAAAAAACCTGCCTAATTCTGGCAAAATAGTAGCCCAGGCTGGCAGGAAGCCTCTCCCACACAAAGAATAAATGATTCTGGAAAAACATAATAGATAATTTTCAATAACCTTTCCAGGTTCTCTGAAGGAAAACTGCAGGGTGTAGCCAGAAGAGGAAATTGCCTTGTGTGGCAGTGGGAGGGACCTGTGTCAGTGGGAGGGGGTCTGTGTCGGTGGGAGGGGCCTGTGGCAGTGGGAGGGGCGGGAGCTTGTGACAGTGGGAGGGGCATGAGGAAGGACACTACCTCAGAGATGAAGCTCAGAGAGGGCAGGAGCAGGAACTCATTGTGGGGGTTCACTGGCTGTCTTGAGGATGTAGGCTACCACTTAGATCTGAGAAATGAGGGGCTGCAGCCCCCGGGGGGGGGCCCTGCTCTTCTCCCATATCACACATATTTGCTGGTCTCACTTTAGTTGAAACTATTTCTCTTTATGGAAAACATTACTTAATAAATGAATCCGACACCAGAGCTTAATATACAAAATGTTGCATAATCAAAACTGAGAAATGAGCTTAAATTGATCAAAAAGTTAAATACTTTACAAAGGAAAAACATACAGATATTTGGAAAACACCTCAGGCTGTATAGAAATGCCCAGGGTAGAAATCACCCGTATTGACAGAAGGTGAAACTATTAAAAAATATTATAGATAAGAGCAAAACCAGTCTGTTTTGGGATTTTATTGCTGTGAAGAGACACTATAACCAAGGCGACCCTTATAAAGGACAACATTCAATTGAGGCTGGCTTATGGTTTCAGAGGTTCGGTCCACTATCCTCATGGAAGGAGGTTTGGTAACATGCAGGCAGACATGGTGCTGGAGGAAATAAGACATCTACATCTTGATACGAAGGCAACCAGGGGAAGATTCTATTCAGCAGACAGCCAGGAGAGACTCTTCCACACTGGGTAGAGCTTGGGCATAGGATCTCAAAGCCTACCCCCATAGTGACACACTTCCTCTAACAAAGCCACACCTACTTCAACAAGAACACACCTCCTAATAGTGCCCCTTCCCATGGGCCAAGCCTATTTAAACCAACACGGATCAATTATTATGAAGTGCAATGTCTCTTACCCAGAAACTTAAGATTTTAAACTTTAATCTCAATTGTGCTTTAACGTATGACATTTAAAATAATTGGAGGTGCTTAAGAGACAGATCAGTGGTTCTACATCCCCCCTCCGCCTCCTGTGCTTGTCTAGAGGACACAGGTTCAGTTCCCAGCTCCTATATGATGGATCACAACTTCTGTAACTCTAGTTCTAGTGGATCCTGTACCCTCTTCTGAGCTCTGAGGGCACTGCACCCACATGGTACACAGATACACATACGGGCAAATACCCATACACATAAAATATCTTTTTTAATTAAAAAAAAAAAACTGGAGAAACATAAGATATGCAATTCTTAAAGTAGTATTAGGAAAACTCACCAAATAAGAGATATGAAATAGCACTTACAGTTTTTTTGTTTGTTTGTTTTTGTTTTTTGTTTGTTTGTTTTTTGTTTTTAATTAATTGCACAGCCCTTAGACAATTACCCAAAGTTCAGTACCAAAAAGAGAACAAGGAAGGAAACATGCCTTAGTTGCTGTTCTATTGCTGTAAACAAACAAACAAACAAACAAACATACCATGACCAAGGAAACTTACAAAAGAAAGCATTTAATCTGGGACTCACAGTTCCAGAGTTTTAAGAGTCCCTGACCATCATGGCAGCAATGAGGGAGACATAGCTCTGGAGCAGGAGCTGAGTGCTCACATATGATCCACGGGTGTGAGAGAGAGAACTGGAAAATGGTGTTGGTTTTTGAAATCTTTTTTTTTTTTCTTTTTTAGATTTTTATTTATTTTATGTATATGAGTACACTGTAGCTGTCATCAGACACATACCAGAAAAGGGCATCGGATCCCACTACAGATGTTTATGAGCCACCGTGTGATTGCTGGGAATTGAACTCAGGACCTCTAGAAGAGCAGTCAGTGCTCTTAACCCCTGAGCCATCTCCACAGCTCCAGGAGCTGCTGTTTTATATTATGACTGCTTTTTAAATTGTTTTGTTTATGGGCCTGATAAAATCTAATATTTTTTTAAAATTATTTATTTATTTTTGATACTTCATTTACATTTCCAATGTTTTCCCCTTTCCAGGTCTCCTCTTTGAAAACCCTCTTCCTCTCCCCCTCCCCTGCCTCTATGAGGGTATTCCAAATCCCACCCACCTACCCACCCACTCCCATATTCCCACCTTGACATTCCTCTTTACTGGGGCCTCTGACACCCTCAGGCTCAAGGGCCTCTCTTCCTCCTGATGGCCAACAAGGCCATCCTCTGCCACATATGTGGTTCAAGCCATGGGTCCCTCAATGTGTATTCTTTGGTTGGTGGTCCAAACTCCAGGATGACCTGGGAGGGTCAGGCCAGTTGACACTGTTGCTCCCTCCATGGGGCTTCAGACTCCTTCAGCTCCTTCAGTCCCTTCTCCAACTCCTCCATCTGGGACCTCACTCTCAGTCCAGCAGTTACTGTAAAGTGAAACTTGGGTATTCCAAACGTTTCGGCTAATATCCACTTATCAGTGAGTAATACCATGTTCATTCTTTTGTGACTGAGTTACCTCATTCAGGATGATATTTTCAAGTGCCATCCATTTGCCTGCAAATTTCATTAAATCATTGTTTTTAATAGCTGAGTAGTACTCCGTTGTGTAAATGTACCACATTTTCTGTATCCATTCCTCTGCTGAGGGACATCTGTGTTGTTTCCAGCTTCTGGCTATTATAAATATGGCTGCTATGAGCATAGTGGAGCATGTGTCTTTATTACATGTTGGAGCATCTTTTAGGTATATGCCCAGGAGTGGTATAGCTGGGTCCTCAGGTAGTATTATGTCCATTTTTCTGAGGGTCCGCCAAACTGATTTCCAGAGTGGTTGTACCAGCTTGCAATCCCACCAACAATGGAGGAGTGTTCCTCTTTCTCCACATCCTCACCACCATCTGCTGTCAACTGAGTTTTTGATCTTAGCCATTCTGACTGGTGTGAGGTGGAAACTCAGACTTGTTTTGATTTGCATTTTCCTGATGACTAAGGATGTTGAACATTTCTTTAGGTGCTTCTCAGCCCTGCGAATTTCCTCAGTTGAGAATTCTCTGTTTAGCTCTGTTCCCCATTTTTTGATAGGGTTATTTGGTTTTCTGGAATCTAACTTCTTGAGTTCTTTGTATATATTGGATATTAGCCCTCTATTAGACGTAGGATTGGTTAAGAACTTTTCCCAATCTGTTGATTGCCGTTTTGTCCTAATGACAATGTCCTTTGCCTTATAGAAGCTTTGCAATTTCATGAGGTCCCATTTGTCATTCTTGATCTTAGAGCATAAGCCATTGGTGTTCTGTTGAGGAACTTTTCCACTGTACCCATGTGTTCCAGGCTTTTCTCCACCTTCTCTTCTATTAGATTCAGTGTATCTGGTTTTACATGGAGGTCCTTGATCCACTTGGACTTGAGCTTTGTACAGGAAGATAGGAATGGATCAAGTCTCATTCTTCTACATGTTAACCACCAGTTAAATCAGCACCATTTGTTGAAAGTGCTGTCTTCTTTCCACTGGGTGGTTTTAGCTCCTTTGTCGAAAATCAAGTGACCATAAGTGTGAGGGTTCATTTTTGGGTCTTCAATTCTATTCCATTGATCTACCTGCCTGTCACTGTACCAATACCATGCAGTTTTTATCACTACTGCTCTGTAGTACACCTTGAGGTCAGGGATGCTGATTTCCCCAGAGGTTCTTTTGTTGTTGAGAATAGCTTTTGCTATCCTGGGTTTTTTGTTGTTCCAAATGTATTTTAGAATTGCTCTTTCTAGGTCTATGAAGAATTGAGTTGGAATTTTGATGGGGATTGCATTGAATCTGTAGATTGCTTTTGGCAGGATGGAAATTTTTACTATATTAATCCTGCCAATACATGAGCATGGCAGATCTTTCTACCTTCTGAGGTCTTCGATTTCTTTCTTCAGAGACTTGAAGTTCTTGTCATACAGATCTTTCACTTGCTTGGTTAGAGTCACAACAAGATACTTTATATTGTTTGTGACTATTGTGAAGGGTGTCATTTCCCTAATTTCTTTCTCAGCATGTTTATCCTTCGAGTATAGGAAGGCTACTGATTTGTTTGAGCTAATTTTATATCCGGCCACTTTGCTGAAGTTATTTATCAGGTGCAGCAGTTCTCTGGTAGAGTTTTCGGGTCACTTAAGTATAAGATTATATCATCTGCAAAGAGTGATATTTTGATTTTTTCCTTTCCAATTTGTATCCCTTTGACCTCCTTTTGTTGTCTAGTTGCTCTAGTTAGAACTTCGATTACTATATTGAACAGATAGGGAGAGAGAGGGCAGCCTTGTCTAGTCCCTGATTTTAGTGGGATTGCTTCGAGTTTCTCTCCATTTAGTGTGATGTTGGCTACTGGTTTGCTATATATTGCTTTTACTATGTTTAGGTATGGGCCTTGAATTCCTGATCTTTCCAAGACTTTTATCATTGAA
>CM052704.1:36257581-36277775 GCA_028551405.1 Uromys caudimaculatus
GATATTAGAATGGCTACTCCAGCCTGTTTCTTGGGACCATTTGCCTGGAAACTTGTTTTCCAGCCCTTTACTCTGAGGTAGTGTTT
The DNA here is from genome assembly GCA_028551405.1 of Uromys caudimaculatus. NCBI lineage: Eukaryota > Metazoa > Chordata > Mammalia > Rodentia > Muridae > Uromys > Uromys caudimaculatus. Next base: position 36,257,668 of record CM052704.1, read on the forward strand.
GTCTTTACCACGGAGGTGTGTTTCCTGAATGCAGCAAAATGCTGGGTCCTCTTTATGGATCCAGTCTGTCAGTCTATGTCTTTTTATTGGGGAATTGAGTCCATTGATGTTAAGAGATATTAAGGAATAGTGATTGTTGGTTCCTGTTATTTTCGATGTTACTTCTACTTTTGTGTGGCTATCTTCTTTTCAGTTTGTTGAAAGATTACTTTCTTGCTTTTTCTAGAGTGTAGTTTCCCTCCTTGAATTGACGTTTACCATCTATTATCCTTTGTAGGGCTTGGTTTTTGAAAACATATTGTGTAAATTTGGTTTTGTCATAGAATATTTTGGTTTCACCATCTATGGTAATTGAGAGTTTTGCTGGGTATAGCAGCCTAGGCTGGCAGTTGTGTTGTCTTACGGTCTGTATGAGTTCTACCGAGGATCTTCTAGCTTTCATATCTCTGGTGAGAAGCCTGGTGTAATTCTGATAGGTCTGCCTTTATATGTTACTTGACCTTTTTCCCTTACTGCTTTTAATATTCTTTCCTTGTTTTGGGTATTTGGTGTTTTCACTATAATGTGACGGTATGAATTTCTTTTCTGGTCCAATCTATTTGGAGTTCTGTAAGCTTCTTGTATATTTATGTTCATCTCTTTCTTTAAGTTAGGGAAGTTTTCTTCTATAATTTTGTAGAAGATATTTACTGGTCCTTTAAGTTGGGAATCTTCACTCTCTTCTATACCTATTATCCTTAGGTTCTGTCTTTTCCTTGTGTCCTTGATTTCATGGATGTCTTGGGTTAGGAGCTTTTTGCATTTTGTATGTTCTTTCACTGTTCTGTCAATATTGTCTATGGTATCTTCTGCTCCTGAGATTCTCTCTTCTATCTCTTGTATTCTGTTGGTTATGCTTGCATCTATGACTCCTCATCTCTTTCCTAGGCTTTCTAACTCCAGGGTTGTCTCCCTTTGTTATTTCTTTATTGTTTCTATATCTATTTTTAGTTCCTGGATGGTTTTGTTCATTTCCTTCATCTGTTTTATTGTGTTTTCCTGTAATTCCACCTGTTTGATTGTGTTTTCCTGTAATTCTTTAATGGATTTCTGTGTTTCCTCTTTAAAGGCTTCTAGTTCTTTACCTCTGTTCTCTTGTATTTCTTTAAGGGTGTTATTCATTTCTTTCTTAAAGTCTTCTATCATCATCATGAGGACTGATTTTAAATCTGAGTCTTGCTTTTCTGGTGTTTTGTGGTATCCAGGGCTTGCTGTGGTGGGAGAGCTGGCTTCTGATGTTGCCAAGTAGCCATGGTTTCTGTTCCTTATGTTCTTGCCCTTGCCTTTTGCCATCTTGTTAACTCTGATGTTAGCTGATCTTACTCTGTCTTGCTGTGGCTTGTCCCTCCTGCAGGCCTCTGTATCAATACTCCTTGAAGACCAGCTTTCTCTGAGAGGTATTTGGGTTTGGAGAGCTGTGGCACCGGGTCAGCTCTGGGGTGCAGACAGCAACCAAAAGGATCTTGTCCCCAGCTGTCCCTTGGTTCCTGTGTCCTGATGGCTCTGCAAGGGTCCCTCTTGATCCAGTGATTTTGAACAGAAGTGGTGGTTTTGCCTATGCTTGAAGGTGTGTCAGCACTCCTGGGATACCAGCTCTCTCCTGGAGCCCTGTGGCCCAGGCTGAGGTCCCCAGGTTCAGTTTAGCAGTGGTGCTTGTCTTATCCCCACTCTCGGCTTTTCCATGCTCCTGGGAGGGTGACTTTCTCCCATTGCTGCTTGGCTATGGAACCCTGGTGGCCCAGACAGAGGTCTCCTGCCGCACATGGAAACCAGAAGGTTCCTTTGCCGGACTTTATTTCAGTCCTTGTGTCCCACAGGTTCCGGGCGGTTCCTGGTGAGCAGTGGTGCTCATCTTAACCCCACTCACAGCTTTTCCACACTCCTGGGAGGGTAGCTTTCTCCTGGAGGTACTTGGTTATGGAACCCTGTTGGCCCAGGCACAGATCTCCCGCCACAGATGGAAACTGGAAGGTTCCTGTCCCTGACTTTTCCTCCTCAGTCTTTGTGTCCTGAGGGCCTGGAAGAGTAACTTTCTCCCAGCACTGCTTGGCTATGGGACCCTGGTGGCCCAGGCAGAGGTCTCCCAAAATCTAATATTTTTAAGTCCAAGCCCCCAGACACTGCAGTTTCTTCCTGTTTTAGCTTGTACCCAATCGGTTTTTGAAATCTTAAAGCCTACCTCCTAATGATACACCTCCTCTAACAAGGCCACACCCCCTCTAAGAAGGCCACACCCTTCCAACAAGACCATACCCCTCCAACAAGGCCACACCCCCTCCAACAAGGCCACACCCCCTAATTATTCTTAGACAGTTCCATCAACTGTTGATGTCTTAGAAAAGGTATCCATCTAGAAGCCCAGAGAAGCAAACAGATAAAGTTGAAAAGGACAAGAATCATCACGATGTGCAGTTATTAACTGGGTATATGAGAACAACATGACTCCAAAGTTAGTTCTTTAAGATGCAAAAGAAATGTTGACCCTAGACCCTAGCTCCTGGGTAGCCTGAGCAGGAGGATCCTGAACTTGAGGTCAGAGAGGCTCCATTGCAAGTTTAAAGACAGCCTGAACAACTTAGCAGAATCCTTTCTCAAAGTAACAAAGCTAGGGTTTTGGCCAATAAAATACTTGCCTAACCTACACAAGGCCCTGCATTCAAACTCCAGAACAGGAACAAGGAAAAATATACAAGATAAACAACTAAGACAGCAAGTAAACACAGCACCATGTTTACTACGTAAAGTTGCAGTAAATTGACATTAGTTAATATGTTTATGTATTTTCGTCTGATCACACAATGATTATCACCAGAAATAGAGAAAATGACTATATCTAAAAGTTGTTAATAAAATTTATCATATGGAGCAAAATAGAGTAATTCAAAAGACATAATAAAAATCCTTTTTGAGACTCAGATTTAGAATTTTGCACTTTTATGGAGCCTCAGAGTTACACAGAGATACCTGCAGGAGGTAAGAAAAAGGAGTGGAAGATTTGGTGTACAAAACATGTCCCTGGGATACCAAGTTACAAGCGGTAAAGTGAGAAGCATAAGCAGATTGCAAAATCATTCCCAAGTGAGACAGGAAGAAGGAACTGAGGGTCCTTGTAAGCGTCTGGTAACTTTGTGCTAAGCAGGGAAGAAATGTACTCGCGGAATCCTCTCTATCTGGCTAGGTAACTCTGCTTTCAGTGCTCCAGAATTCTAAGACAAAAGACATTATTGTAGATGGCTGGTTTGCTTATTTATTCAATTTTAATGGCTTAAATGATAAACCCTAGATTTGGATTGTCTTTGTTTAGGCACCTTTGGGTTTCAATCTACTCAAAGGAAGCTGGAAATTAACCCAGTTTGATTCTTAAAATAAAGGACACTTCAAACTGAACAAAGGTGTCTGCAAATCAGAGACAGAGAGGGGAGAGAGAGAGAGAGAGTGCGTGCGCGCGCGCAGAGAGAGAGAGAGAGAGAGAGAGAGAAAAGAAGAAGAAGAAGAAGAAGAAGAAGAAGAAGAAGAAGAAGAAGAAGAAGAAGAAGAAGAAAAAGCCATCAACACATCACAATATATTGTGAAGGCTTTTTATGGACTATCCACAGTGCTATAAGGTAGGCCAAGGTCAACGAAAGGCACATGCTTTTCTACATTTTGATTTCCACAGACTGTGAAGATCTTGCAGACACAATGGCAGTCTGCTTTCAGGTTTTACCCCCACTTGGCTGACTAGCACATACAGTGCTGGAAGCTTCTATGCTTGCTGACAGGTGATCAAAGTAATGAGCAGTCCTACAAAGCTATGAACCGTGCCAGCTAAAACGACAAATGGCCTGGTAACATATCGCACTGGAACACTAGTGGCAAGAATGTTATGTTTGTAACCAACTACTTTCTAATTGAATCTAAAGCCCACTGGTATCATTAGCTACACCTAAAGTCTGTGGCTGGCTAGGTCATAGGCCCCAGGGGAAAAGATAATACAATTGTTCTGCTAAATAGAGATAGTGATAAGCTGCCTCTAAGTTTTTATCTCTATACTACGGCATCCTAACTGTAAAATGCTTGTGAAACAAGCAGACCTGAACAAGTGAGCAACAGCAGACCATAATCACAACTGGCTCATATTCCATCATATGAAGCGAATTAGGCATGTCTCAGAGTGTCAGAGTGCGTATCTTTTCTCTCACTGTGGATCCAAGACTGCATACAGATAATAAAGTCATATATATATATATACACATATACATATACATATACATATACATATATGTGTGTGTGTATTTATATATATATGGGGACACGAAGGAGGATGTACAACTTAGTACAGGTGCTTGCATGGAAACTTGATATATATTTGAAGATACTGGTTTGGATAGAACATCATTTTCTCTAACTGAATGATTTCCTATATTATAAGTAATTCCTTTGCCTAAAGCTGACCTATCAGGCTGAGTTGAATATCTGAATTTCTCACTTTGGGGTACACTCAAGAATATGTAAGTGGTACTGACAGAAGTGTCTCAGTCTTCTCTCCCCACAGTATTTTCTTTTCTCTTCATGCCTCTCCTATCATGACAGTATAGTCTATAAGCTTACAAACACTCTGACGATCCTGTGCTCACTGAAGCCAGGATCCATGCAGCGTGCATTTCCATGCCTCTTGACTTGCTTTGCTTTACAATGCGAGTTGAATATGCAACCAGTATTTGCTAAATGGAAAAGAAAATAGGACAGATACTATTTTTTATAATCTACAAAATGAACTGAATCTACTATGAAATAAATAAATCTAATGACCATTTGTTGACATTTCATTTGAATAGTAGCTATTCCTGGTGTAAAACCGTCCATCATGTCTATGGGAAGCAGGGCACTTTGGTGGAGGAGAAAGGAGGGAGGAATGACTGTGTTTGTTCTGGGGGAAAGCCACGAATCACCATGTGCTTCTAATACCAGTGAGTCATTCCGTCTTAATCATAGCTACAGAAAAACCTGTTATGTCTAAGAGGACTGACACATTCTTTTGATAGCCAGCAACTGCTGTTAATATGAAGGTAACATTAACCATCACAAGGAGTGACAACAAATGACATTTAAGAAGCAAAGGCCTGTGACTCAAGGGTGAACTAAAACCAATGAAGAGAACACGGAAAACGCTGCTCCCAAGACCTTCTTCCAACTCTTCCCCACTTACAGGAAGATTTTGATTTCGTTTGATGGATCTCAGGTCAGCACCAAATCCTCAGCCTCTGAGACTCTTGCCCCACCCCAGCACTCGACCTGTTCCAGCAAGGTGACAATGAAAGCTTTACATGACCACTGCCTGGCTTCAACCATTACCCTTCCTGTCCTTTAGAATGGGCTGCAAATGCTTTTGTCTGCTGAAGTCTTCCACAGTGGACTTCTTGCCTCTGGTTTTTGTTTTTATGACATCTGATTTATCCCAAGCACTACCTACCTCTGTCTCAGTCACAATATGCATTTACTTTTGGGGGCTGTGTTTACTGAAAATTCACAGACTAAAATAGAAATGAACAGTAATTTTCACAATGGGAACAGCCTGAAGCAACTGCCTTTGCTGCTACCCCGATTCTGCTCCATGGCAGGGCTGTCATTCATTCTCATTTTTTTTTTTTTAATGTAAGCACTTGATCTGCCATCAGATAATTTTAATTATTAATTACCTTAATTAGGGTATAATAAGTTAACAATGCATGGAAAACCGAACAGAAAAATAAACTTCCTGGGTCCCTGCAAGGAATCAGCATTGACGAGAAGCAGCGTTGCTCCAGGTCTGTGCCAGCTCCTAGCAAGAGGAGCTTTAGGAAGGGTGCCAGGTGCCCAAGGCAACAAGCTCACTCTGCAAGCGTCACTACTGACATTTGGGGCAGGAGGACACTGAGATCATGGATGGCCAATCGAGTTGGGCAGCTGGTACCTGGCAGAGCCCAGACTCCTACCCACTGTTGACTACTTAAGCTGAAAGTGTTCGTTTCCTTTCAAAACATTTTATTCCTCACAAAGTATGATATTTTAATCTGCACAATAACTGTGAAGACGTAATTGAGGCTTTTCGAAGGAAGAGAATTAAAAATTAAGCCTTTTCATTTTTGTTTTCGGCTACAAATGTCAGGCTCAGATGTTTCTCACTGTATATTTTCTTGCCAAATATCTTAGAACTTGTAACAATTATTTTCTTCACTGAAGAGACTAAATTTCTCCATTTGGTAAGATTCTTTTTTTTTTTTTTCTCATCTTATTTTGTTTCTGGTTTACACTTTCATGGAAATGCCTTTAATTCAAAAACAAATATGGTATAAACCTGAATTATAGTTGTCAGCTCACTTCCTTTACAGCCTGTCATAGTTCCAAACTCTGGCTTGCTTTCAGTCCTCTTCCCTCTCTCTTTCGAATCGACATGGAAGAGTATAGACTGTGAAGCCCAGGCAACAGAGTTCTCACATACAATCACCATGTTACAACTCTCTGAAATCCCAATGCAAAGACACCACGGCAGGTAAACACCCCGTGTTCCACACAGAAGACAGATCTTAATGCCAGCCCGCAGCTTTTGCTCTTTCCAGAAATACTTACATGCATCTAAATTTTAAAAGGAAACATGCAAATTAATGCAATAGCTCTTGTCTTTTAGGCAGCTTATTTTCAAATGTGCTGCTACAGTCTCGTCTTTTCCATGCCATAAATAAATGTCATCCCTGACAAGCATGGATCAGACCTGGGTCCCTGACCTTACCAGGTACAACTGTAGCTGATCATTAGATGTAAGTACATTTAGCCAGTTAAATCTGATAAGAACTGTAAGCTGAGAAAGTGGAGGAGAGTGGGCTCATCATTAAAAACACTGGTATTTTGAGACGATATCTTGTATAATCCTAAATGTATCCTCAGAATTTCCCAAATGAAAAGAAATTGGGAACAATGCAGTCTGCCATTGTTTAGCTCTCATAATCAATCTTTTTACAGATGAGAAATAGAATGCTGAGAAAGAGAAGTGTGATTCCTACCCACTGTAGGGGACAGGGATTTCCTAGCCAGGTATAGACTGGTGCAAGAGGTAGACCCTACTGTGTTGTGGATATAAATTACAAGAAGTTAATTAAAAGTACAATTAAAATTAAATTAAAATTAAAAAATACAGTTTTACAACTGTAGTAATTGTATATGGTTTCTATTCCCTTCATTTAAGTGCTAGGTAAAATAACACAAATTTAAAGTCACGGGTGACCTGACATTCAGGTCTAAACTATTGTCCTTTGATGAGGACATATCTGCAAGGGCAGAGGATGGGTGGAGGGTCACCAAGGCCAATATCCACGGAGGTTTCCAAGGCAATTCTATCTTGGCTCCTACTCCCAGTGCTATGTGGACTCCAGTGTAGGCTGGAGAGCAGAGGGTGGTTTGCTATGACCGAGATTAAAAGTAGCCTTCCATTATGTTAGGGGGACACAGGGACACTGGTCAGGAGGTCAGGAAATTATCCCAATGCCAGCTAAATGACAGTTGAGCCAGGAGGAGAGCAGCAGAAACAAAACAAAAATATATACAATATCTTCTCTTAAAGCCAAATTTGTCGACCATCCAAAGCATGTTTTCATCTTACTTCATCTCGTGAGCCAGTTGGCTTTCTGTCACTCTGAGTCATTGTGAAGTATGTTCTCTACTTCTCTCTTATTTCCACTCAGGAGTGATTCTCCACCCCTGCCTCATATTGTTCCCAAATGTACAAGTCCCTTAGGATTGGACTCTTGGTTGATCCTTATCTGCAGTCTGCTAGACTAAATAACCCCCTTTAAGTTACTACTATTTATGACATTTCATTCTGCTACTTAGACTGTAAAAACTGCAGTTCAGACTAATTTGTGTGAATTCTTAGGAGACATACTTACACACCCTCCCTTTGTTTTTCTCTAGAATCCCCCCTTGCAAATCATGCGGGATGTTTGACAGTGCTGGCCCCTCTTCATCATCAAACAAGCTGCCTCTTGAGGCTTGGCACAGACATTCCTGCGGCTCTGTGCCTTTTACTTGTGTGATGATTCAAATCTAATCTGAGATTTCTCTGAATCAAGACACACGTATCTACTGTTGGCACCCAGTCACTGACCTTTTGAGACAATTCAAAGAGGATGATCTAAGATGGAGTCTCATTCTCTCCCTGGCCTCACTCTGCCTGACTACAAGAAACCCTCTCAACATTTATGTTGTCTCAGAAGATCGCTCCACAACCCTCTGCTACACAAATGTTAATTTCTTATTATTTTTGCCTCTCTCACTTGGGAAGTTCTCCCCTTGATCTACATTTCCACTATTAGCTGTGGGCTTCTCGTCTTCAAGATTTTGTTGCATCTATTAATTCAAGTCCTCTTAGCCAGTGAACTTGTATTAGCCACTGTCTCCTCAAACCTGTCTCCTGCATTGGTTCCCCAAGGAAACTTCCCCACTTAGAGTAGATATTCAAATTATACAAGTGCACCTGCGTTTTTATACCCAGCCCCAAGATTCAAAATCACAACAGAAGATGTGAAACACAGTCTCAAAGAAAAAAGGAAAACAAAACGAAACCAAACATCAAAAATCTGTATGCTATCTATTGAAAAATCAACAGAAAGATAAATCTGGATGTGTTGATGTTGCTGGCCTTGTCATTGCTGATGGAGTAACAGATCCTTAACATCTGGGCTGTAGGTATCATCCTATAGTGGGGTTATAACCCGGTGATAAACAAGGCCTTGGCATTTTGGGAGAAAGGGCAGTGAGGCTGCACAGAGGAGACACTGAGCTCCTGACAGTGTCTGCCTCCTCCAGGTGATGGAATAAGGAGGAAAATTCCAGTCACAGTTTGATAGTCTTCCTGAGCTAAAGTGGAGCAGAGGTCACACAAGACCAGAGGGACTTGGACAAAGGAGCCATATCAAGACCCATGGAGAACACTTCAAGCTTTAAGTGGAGTCATGAACAGCACATGTTTGTGAGAACATTCTTTTGTTCAAGGAAAGAAAGAACAATCCAAAAGATTAGAGAGAACAGCATTTATTATTTACACCAGACACAGTAATACATAATCCTTCCAGACAAATGGAGAAATCTAATAATCTATGAGGCATTGGGTCAAGTACACAGAAGACCTTTCTTGTTTCAGAAATGGAGGATAATTAGAATTAGATCAAGCCCTGCTTCAAACAATGACAGGTACCTTAACTGCACTGTAGACCACAGCTCAGTAATGTTTGGAGAGATACACAATGACTAGTGCCCAGGAAAGAAGCAGGCATCTCATAATATATCAGGTATGCAATGAATCAGAAAAGTATGATTCATAATGAGGAGGCAAATCAACTGAACTCAGACCAGCATGTAAAAATGATCATTACAAATGTTCTGTAGGTTTGGAAAGGAAAGTGATAAGATTATGTGAGGGGAACACTGTCAGGAACTTCCTGAGGGATGGGCGTGTCTGTTATGCTGTGGGTAATAGCATCAAGCAGTACACTTTACCCATACATAGCTTATTTTAAGTCAACTTCATTTTATGGGTTAGAGTTTTTAAAATGCAATTTCTGCAGGTAAAACCAGAAGGAGAATAAAGAAGAGGAGGAGGAGAAAGAAGAGGAGGAAGAGGAGAAAAAAGAAGAGGAAGGGAGAAAGAGGAGGAGGAGGACGACGAGGAGGACGAGGACGAGGACGAGGACGAGGACGAGGACGAGGAGGACAAGGAGGCGAAGTAAAACACGAACAGTTACTGACTGATTTTCTTGGCAATGGGGAATAACTCGGCCTGATCAGGTGGGGTGGGTTGTGGCTGGAGTTGAGCTAGGCACAAACCTGTGTCAAGACCAAGCCTAGGCCCCACCTTGGAGGTCCCTCTCCCACAGGACCTGGAATGTAGTGTCTCAGGCCTCAAAGGAAAGAAGTAGCTAATGGTGGTAATAGTCATCCCCTCCGGGAGCCATATAGAAGTCTTACTGATAGACTAGCCATGAAGCAAGATGCTTTCTGCAGGTGAGAATGTCTCTGTCCACCAGATCTCTGCCTTCCCGAGTTTTAGATGCAGGGACCTCCATCAATTCTACTTTCTGATTTACCTGGGATTGGGCTGTCCCTCAGAATAGCTAGAGAACATTTTTTTCTCGGGTATTAAGATATTTTACAAATGCAAGTAGTTAAATGTTCACGAGGGTCCTAAAAGAGTAGTGTCTTAGTTACCATTTGACTGCTGTGAAGAGATACCATGATCAAGGCAACTCCTATATAAAAAAGCATTTGATTGGGGCCTTGCTTGCAGTCTTAGATGGTTAGTCCATGATCATCTTGGTGGGAAGCGGACAGGCACTACACAGGAGCAGTAGCTGAGAATTTATATCCTGATCCACAGGCAGCCAGCAGAGGCAGAGAGAACTGATCTGATCTTGGCTTTTGAAACCTCAAACTCCCAGTGACACACTCCTCCAATAAGGGTATCCTTTCTCCAACAAGGAGACATCTCCAGCAAGGGCACACCTCCTTCAACACAGACACACTCCTCCTAAGACACGCCCACTCCAACAAGGGCACACTACATATCCCTTCCCAAACCCTTCTCTTCACTTTTGACTAAGCATTCAAATATACCAGCCTATGGCCATTCTCTTTCAAACCACCACAGGTGGAGGGAGACCTGTATCTCTCAAAAACAGAAAGCAAAGGGGCAGGATGTCTCAGCAGTTAACAGCACTCAATAGTCTTGGCAAAGGACTTAAATTCGGTCCCCAAATACCCACATGGCAGTTCATAACCATCTGTAACTCCAGTTCTGTGGGATCTAATACCTCTTATGGCCTCTGAGGAGACTGCTGGCATGTGCTGCATGCACAGCCATACAGTCACACACAGAAAATAAACAAATAGATAAACAAACAAGCAGACAAATGATAAGAGGGCAGATAATCACCTACATGAGAAGAGACAGGCAGATTTTTGAGTTCGAGGCCAGCCTGGTCTACAGAGTGAGTTCCAGGACAGCCAGGGCTACACAGAGAAACCCTGTCTTGAAAAACCAAACCAAACCAAACCAAACAAAACACCTACATGAGAAACATCTTGTCCAAGGGGTGCTCTGCCCCTCCATGTGCTACACCTTCATCTTAAGAAAGACTAGTGTGCTTGAAATAAGACAAACATCATTGCCTTTTGCTCTTCTTGGGATCTAAAAACACTTGCAATGACATGCCCTAACTTATTCTGTTTGGAGGTTAAATAGGATATTGATTTTTTTTCCCTCAGGCAGAATAATAAGCAATTTGCTCAACAATCTCATTCTCGTCTATAGAAAGTGGGATGTTAGTCGATGCAATGAAAATTAAATAACTGTTTCATGCCAGAAATTGTTTCATCTCAGCTCATGAAAGAGAATCTACCTGCTTCGTGTCTGAGACTGTGCAGGGGAAATCCTGAGTTGTTTTTAGGACTTGAAATCTTCTCACTGAGGGCCATGTTCTGATGACAGCTGCAGAGAATCAATAGCCCCAGAATAAGAAAGTGCTGTGAATGCCACAGAATGGCAAGGAAGTGCTCACCCTCCCTAGACACAAGGCAAGACTGCAAGAGCAGGACAAATGGATGAGCGGCTCACTAAAACTAGAAGACAGCAGTCAGCCTTGTAGAATGTTATGCTCACAGGAAAATTTCCTGTAGGAACACAAAGGAGGAAGATAAATAATATCAGAGAGTTTAAGGCCTTAAGAACCAGAAAATGTGACACCAGGTTGGGCTCTCAGATGTTTTGGTGGGGGTGGGGGCAGGGGGTTGGGATGGTGGTACTTGTGGTTTTTGTTTTTGAGCCATTGTTGCATTGTTGAGGTTTGGTCTATGGCTATGTATTGTAATGCTAAATTTTATACCCAAAAGTCTAGGCCTAGGAGTGACTTCTCCTGTTTACAAGCTTCTGTTGTGTAAACCTTGTTCCCTGATTTAAAACTATTGGTTAAATAAAACTGGCTGTAGCCAATTACTGGATGGATTTGGAGTGACCTGGTTGGAGGAGAAGAGACTAGAGGAGAAGGAGGCAGAACTAGAGGGGGGGAAGGAGAGGTGTTGCCATGAGGGGAGAGGAACCATGAGCACATGGCCAGGAGAAACAGCAAGTATCTGGGGTACACTGCTAGGGAGGTAGCCAGGCCAGCAGTTAGAAGATTAGGGATTACCCCCCAGTAATTGTCAAAGCCAAACAAAATAACCATAGTCTGAGTCTCATTTATTTGTCAACTATTGGGGGACAAGCTTAAATTGTTTGTACTATGTTCAATGATGCATATGTTTTCATTACATTGTTTTGTGCTTGAGGATTCTCAGGTTTATTGAGAATCTATTGGACTCTAAATGAACAATCAGACCACGATCAGTACAGATGAGGGAGACAGTACAGATGAACTTGCTTGGAGAAAGAACAGTTTGCTGCTCAAAAGACAAGGTCAGCCCAGAAGATTGCCTTGGGCTTCCAACTGAGGCTCATTACGTGAGGTGCCCGGGAGGAGCTGAGCCAGTTGTTCTTTAATAATGTGTTGTATTAAAAGAGACACATCTCCTTTTAATATGAAATTAATTACTCTAACAGAGCTCTCCATTTGGTTACAGTCTCTCGAGAATCTGCATAAATTTCAATGAGGAACTAGATGTTTGCCTGTCTATTCAGGATGGGACCAGTTTGTTAGAGAGGCTACAGTTAGGTTGCTTTACTACAGTCCAATTTTAATAACTTTGTCCATTAACAGACTCTGAAGGGCAGAACAGACTCTGTAAAAGTGGGGTATGTCACAAAAAAATCTTGTAATATTTATGTTTGAAGGAAGTGAGGTAAGAGGGCCATTTCTGCAGGGTTTTTAGTGCATTTATCATGCGTTCTCCTGGTTTATCTAAAACCCCCCAGAGGCAGTTAGGAGTCACTAACACATATGTGTCCTTTCGAGGCTCCAGGAGCAGCATCCTTAGGGAAGATTGGCCTCAGTCACCACGGTTTTCAGAAATTGTTTTCAACTTGCCAAAATCCATTATGGAAGAATTGTTTCTTTCCAATTGGGCTGCCAGTCCCATTTCTTCCCATCTCCATCAAACGCTGAGAATATTCCATTCAGGGTCGTCCCACATGAACGGGCATTGCTGGAAAAATTGTTCTTACAACCTCAAGAGGCCTGGGCTTGCATTTTTGTCTCTGAAGGTTTCAGGTCATTAGGACACAAGAACAAATGCAGCTATCTGTCTTTAGTGCCTCCCTCTACCGTCTCACTCAGAAATAAATTTCACAGCAAACATAGATCTAGTTGGTAGGGGAAGTGAAAAACTGAAGGATTTTCTTTACATCAAAAAACTAAGACGGTAGCTAAGTGTACACTAAGTGGTAGTAAGATGATCCCAGCTTCAACCCAGGCCCTAAGTGGGTTCTCTAGCCATGTTTAAAACACATTATCATAGCTGGTCAGATTCATGTTTAATAAGGAATTATGAGATTATTTTTGATCTTGAAAAATTAGCTGAGAATGTAGTTCAACTGATAGAGTGCTTGCTACCAGGCATGAAGCCCTGGGCTTGGACCTCAGAACCATACCACACAACCTGGGCACATGCCTATAATCTAAGCACTTGGGAGAGGCAGGAGGATCAGAAATTCAAGGTTATCATCAGCTACCTAGCAAGTTGCAGGCCAGCCTGGGCTACACAACACCCTATCCCTCTTCATTGTCTTCACCTTCTTTCCTTTTCCTCCTCCTCCTTCTGCTCCTCCTCCTCCTCCTCCTCCTCCTCCTCCTCCTTCATCGTCCTTGTCATCACCACCACCATCATCTTCTGTTCTTTGATTTGCTTTCATTTTATTCTTTATCTTTGCTTGTTGACAATCCCTTATTTTAAATAGATTAGATGATAGAGATTGTCGTACTCTTATTATTGTCTATATGTGTGTGTGTGCATGTGTGTGCATTCAGGCAAGTACACAGGAATGCACACATGGATGTGTGTGTGTGCACATATGTGTGTGTATGTGTACTGATGTGTGCACAGTGTGCATACTCATGAATGTGAGTGTGCATATGTGTCCATGTACATTTGTGTGTGCATGCCATGTATGCGCACACATGTGCATCTCTATGTGTGTGCCAAGACTCTATAGCTGGCAAGGAGAATCATGTGGGCTTCAACTCAGGCAGTCTGGGGGGGAGAGGAAATTTTTATATTAATTTCTTATTGCTTAACACACACCAATGGAGCAGAGAGACAGAAAATTTACTGGCATCAAGACTATAATTTGTGTTATCTTAAGGATACTGACTCCTTTGAGCTGTAAAAGTGCAACTAAGGATAATTTCACTTGGCCAGGACTTTGAGAGTTTTTTGGTGAATAGGAATTCTAGACGAGGAGAGAAAATAGAAATTGAATTTTACTATTTAGAGCTGAAACTTTTTCATTAAAGAGGCCAGTTCTGTCTTGAAATATTGGAGGAAAGTTCTGGGATGGTTAGCACTTGAAGTTTACAAAAGAGAAGAGAGGATTGTTTTATAATATGCCTGTTATGAGCTGACATCAAATATTACCCCAAATTTCAAGTAGGAAAAATCCTGAATTTAGATATTATTCTAGCTTCTTCTGCATGCTCCCCACTCCCCATTGGAGAATCTGCTATACTTGAAAACTCACAGATCACCAGTCTGAAGCTAGGTATTATTTAATCTATCTTTGTGTCAATTTTAACTTATCATTGTGCATTTACATCTTAAATATTTACCATCTTTCTCTGCCAACAGGGTCCCATTTAAATGTCAGTTACATGAATTTTGGAAAGCAGAGAAAAACATGGGCTGTGACAAAATGAGCATCTGCCAGGAGCTTCCAGGTGTTGCTCTCGGAACGACCGGCCCACAGCTGAGATGACTGGCATCCATCCTGTCTTTCTCTTCTCTCCTGATTGAGGAATGTCTGGTGGCTTATTTGATAATTCACCCTCAGTGGTAACATAGAATTCTAATTTCCTGCCTTTAAAAAAAAACATCTAAATTAGTTCCTCCTCTTGATGAAACCCCTGGTCTGTATGTTCCTCTTACAACAGATCTAGTCATTAATGTTCATTAATAACATTGTACTTAAATAGAATTTCCATGGTTTTTTGGTAGATGATGCAAGTAGCGATCATGCCTTCTGGGGTACTATTCTGTTTTCTCTGATTTGAGATTATCTTAATGTCCACATTCAATGTGCTTTCTTTCTCCCCTTTTCAGGATTATTTCTTCCAAATTTCATCTTCTCTCCAGATTTGACAAACAAAACAAAACAAAACAAAACAAAATAAAAAAACTTGTCAGCAAGGAGAAGCATCTTCCCCAAGGTCAAATATCTTCCCAGACACAATCAAGTATACAAGATTTTTTGACAAATATTTCATCGTGATTTCAATTCTATAAGCAATAGCTGTGTTTCTTTTGGCCACTAGAATCTCTAGTTGTTTTAAGGACAGTGTGATAGCCTTCAAGTCAATTCTCTGAAAAGCACAGCAGGTTCTTCGTCAGTCACAGACTGCAGCTCCTCACTGCTTAGTGAGCCGCTACTCTTCTTAATTAGGTAATTATGTGCTAAAGGAGAGGTCAGAGCAATTAAGTTTATATCTATTAACCAAACATTGACAGTATTGGTTCTTACCAGGAGCTGAACCTAGCTAAAGAACTCTCAAAGACGATGGAAAAATACGTATAGCCCGTTAGAATGAAAAAAGGGCACAAATAAATAATAAAAACTAAATTTTAAGCAAATAAGTCGTGTATTGTTTAGACAATTTATAACTCCCAAGTATGTTTGGTATACCTGTAGCTGCTTCCCTTAAAATTGTTTAACATTATCTTCCATTGCATCCTGTATATAACCAGCATCTGAAAATAAGAAAATACCCTGTAAGTACACAGACATGCTAACAAAACAATAAAAAAATTGTGTTTATTTGGTGCATTTGTGTAATATTTGTATGTGTGTATAGATAGATGTGTGTATATGTGTGTTTGTGTATTATATTCATACACACGTGGTATATTCCTTGATCCTCAATAGGTTCTTCTTGGTAAATTTACAAGTCAATAAAGTTTTAAATTATTAATTTGTGCTTAGAATTATTTCCTATAATCAAAGAGTCTACAACATAAGACAGTGACATATTTTATAGTCTTGTTGATTTTTTGATGGTATAAAAGAAGAGAGTAAGTATCCTACAAAATTGCTTTGTTGTTTGACAATTCTTATGAATTGTAAGTTTGTAAATTCTGTTTCAATAATTAATGCAAACTCACTAACCAGGTTAGGAATCAGAATGTAACTGGTGTTTCAGAGGGCTTGCGTCTTTGCTGACTCGGTTGACTTCCAGGAACAACCAGTAGTCTGAATATTAGTCTTTCCTTTGTTTTTCTTTGTAGCTCTGTGTCCACGTAGCTATGCCTCTTTAGCTGTGGGAAACAAGTTTAGCATTGCAAAGAAGAGGTAAATTATCACAGCAGATCTTGGGAAGGCAAACACACCAGAGCAGGCTCCCGATGATGACTTCAGCTCAGCAGGGAGTCTGTTGGAGCCCCTTCCCAATGGTTCGTACAATAGAGTCTTGTACTTCATATGTAATTCATTCCAGATAAAATATATCTCAGGCCTAATGTGCAGAAGAAATACCAGTCAAACGGGCTGGGGAGTCCAAGGCAGGAAGACCAATCTGTCTGCTCTTTTGAGCTGTCCATGATCTTCAAGAATGCCTTCAACTTATTCAGGCCCTGCAGGGGGGAAGGCCACAGACTCGTGACACAGTTAATGGCAACTCACATGTGACTTTCCTGTGATACCAGCTTCAATATGAATTGTCTTGATGTCGATTTCTGATCCATTTACCAATACTCTTTGCACAACTTTTCCTCATCAAGATGTTGGGCATTTTCTAATTTTTTAAAAATCATTTTTATTTCTGTTTTGTTGCTGTCTTTACTGAGATGTTTCTGGTATTTAAATAAATATTGGTATTAATTTATTGAGTTTCAACATATTTTGACCACACTCACCCTCTAAACCCCTTCCCCTAACTCTTTCTAACTGTATTCCCACTTTCCTACCCATCCCAACTTCATGTCCTTTTTTTATTATTATTTTTAATTATTTTTATAGCCCACCGAGTCCCATTTGTGTTGTTCATAGAATTCTGGATGTGGGCCCACATTTTGGAATATGGTCAACCTACCAGCAGCTGCACCCTTAAAGAAAAATGTCTCCCCACGACAGAAACCCCTAACTGTCCATAGCTCCTCAGTTAGGAGTGGGAACTCATGAACCCCCTCCCCGTGCTGGAGTGTCGAGTGGACTGATCTAGTGCAGGAAGTCTCTGCTGATGTGAGTTCCTTAGAGCAGCAATCGTCATGGCGGAAGACGTGGGTTCTAGCTGATCCTCCCCAGCCTCTATCTCTTGTAGTCTTCCGGTTCAGTCTTCCATGATGTTCTCCCTGCTCTAGCTGTGTCAGGCTTACCTCTTAACTCTGCACATTCAATTTTCTATTTCTGGTGTTTATGTATATATTAGGGTTGATCAAATGAGTTCCCTTCAAAGCAGTCTTCTTTGTTTAAAGCAAGTGTACCTCTGGTGGCAATAATAGGCCATCCTCCTGTTGATCTTTAAACACAGGTGCCTGGGGGATCAAGCTGGCTGCCAGCTTTCTGGGAACTAACAGAAGGCACAGGCCAGGAGAGTTAACTCCTTCAAAAGGAGCTTTTAGACAATTGCTTGTATTTGGGCAAAATACTTCAAGTGTGGGGATTATGGAACTATTTCTTTAAACATTTAAGACCTTTTTCCAAAATGGTCCATTATTGATTTTTGTGTACTAAATAACTGACAGAAACAATTTAGAAGGAAAAGTATTGTTTATTTTGGTGCATAGATCTGAGATTTTGTAATGTTTCTTAGCTCTGCTGATTCTGGGTAAGATGTAATATTATGGTGGTGAGCCATGTAGAACCTGTTCATGGCAGATAGGAAGCAGAGAGAGCGACAGGGCAAGTGGCCAGGACCCGATACAGAGCCCAAGGCGTAGCCTCCACGACTTACTTTCTACCACTGGGTGCCACCTCCAGCTTCTTATTGTGTCTAATCCTGATTCATATTATGAATGAGTCCATCAGTGCAATCAGTCACTCAATATGGTGAAACTGCGTGGCCTAGGAGCTACTCGCCGAGAGGTGCTATGCTGGTTGTCTGGCCATTTCCTAATATAATCAAGTTGACAGCCAAGATTAACCTTCAAAAGTTGCTTTTTGTTTTCTCTGGAGTTTGTGATTTAACTTCCTCAGTTCTACTAAGTAAATTAGCATATCAGACTGTAGTCCACATTCCAGAATCTTATCACTGTGGTCTGTTCTGCATCCCCAGCCTTTTGGGTTTTGCCTTTTAAATAAATATTCTTTGTTTTTACAGGAATGGTTGATACTGGAGGTATATAATTTTAATATCATGGTTTAAAAAATCTTAAAGCTTCAATACTAAAATATTTCAGAATTATATTTCTAATAAGTCTATCTTTATGAAATATGCTTTTTACAGTAGATGTGAATGGGGCAGAAATCACTCCATTTTGTTATGCCTTTTGTTTTAATTAAGAAAAGATGAGCCGGGCAGTGGTGGCGCACGCCTTTAATCCCAGCACTTGGGAGGCAGAGGCAGGTGGATTTCTGAGTTCGAGGCCAGCCTGGTCTACAGAGTGAGTTCCAGAACAGCCAGGGCTACACAGAGAAACCCTGTCTCGAAAAACCAAAAAAAAAAAAAAAGAAGAAGAAAAGAAAAAGAAAAAAGAAAAAAAAAAAAGAAAAGATGAACACACTCTAAGCACAGTATTTATGGAAAAATTCTGCCTAACATTCATGAATAAGCAAATAACTTTCCCTATCTCTGTGGTTCTTTAAGAACTCACTGAATCCAATCCAGGCAGCTAATCGTTCATAGTTACCAATTTCCACAAGTTGAACTATTCTCAGACTAGAACTCTCAGTCTCCACAGCATAATTACAAGAACTCTATTAAAGAAGCAGAGTATGGCAGGGTTTCCTTAGACCACGGACCCTGCATGGATTACCTAGTCCTTGCCTCTGCCTTCCCAGCTCTGGCTCAATATGGTTCTTATTTTACCACCATTAACCTGGACAAACAGAAATCTCTGAATGTATTTCTACAATTTGAGCATTGCTAATGGCCCGAGGAAACCATTGTGCGTAATGTAAGGTAATGCTTGAAAGAGCAAACAACCCAATAAGATCCACCATACCAAAATTATATTAACAAGAAATAGACAACGTCTGAGATTTTACTCTATTTTCAGATTAACAAATCAGCCTGCTGTGGTTTCACAATTGCTGGCAGAAGACCCAAGACTCCTAGTTTTGAAAAGGAGACTTTATCAGGCAGAGCAATGGGAATAAGCATAGGATTTGAATTATTTGTGGAAGTTTGCCTTGCCCCAGTTCTCAGGACACAGCGTACAGGAGGTTTGTTAACTTGTTTATGCATCTTGTTGTATCCCTAGGAGAGGGCTACTGAATTTCATGACCCAAATCTTATAAGGTGAAGGGGAGGTGTGCCTGACTTTTCTTCCACAGAGATGATTATGTTAAGCAGACTAGACAGTGATCACATCTGCCCTCTGTTCCAGGGCCTATAACCTGAGGCTATCAACAACACCATCCGTTTGTCCCTGAGAGAAGCCTTCAGTGGTTCCTCCAGATAGTTTGATGAGTAAACATTCTAGAAAGAATGAACTAATGCCTTGCTCACAGATCTACAGAAACATGAGGCAGGTAGAGGGAGGGATATGTTTTCCTTTCCTTCTTTGTCCGGCGCGCTGTTTGGTCTCGCCAGCAAGAACCCACGCGGACACACGGATCCTTCTGCAGCAATGCGTTTATTGCATGATGAAAAGAGGAAAGACCCCGGGGCCCCAGAATGGCGCTGTTATATAGCCCCGAGGCAGCGTGTCCTCCATTGGTTGGCGCGCCCCGGGAGTGGGCGGTGATTAGTCATGTACACCCA
>CM052704.1:36284563-36299399 GCA_028551405.1 Uromys caudimaculatus
AAGCTCACCTGAGTCACTGGTCATAGCCCAAAGGATTTCAGGCTGATAATTCCAAAGAAGGAAAAGACATGAAAATTAAAGTGTAAATATTGTTACAACTGTGAAAAAGGAGAGCAGGAGAGTTTTTGAGAAACATCGTCATTCTAGAGAAAACCTGAGCAGTGCTCACTCTTGTGTGTGAAGAATGGATATGCTTTAGTGCAGTGAAGCTGGGGGTTTGTGTGTGCAGCAGCCCTGGGTCCTTTAAGAGGACAGCTTACTGTTCCAGACTGTGCTAACACTGGGGGATCCTGTGGCTTTGGGATCCTGTGGCTTTGGGAGAAGCAAAAATTGCTAATGCCACAAATAACAGTTCCACTTTGGGAAGATGATTGGATGCACTCTGGGATCAGAGCATCTGCTCTGCCTGAGTCACACCCGTGGGGACCATGATATAATAACTCGTTATGAAAACATTAAAAATGGTTGCAAGAACTGTCCAGGAAGCAATCAACATGTGGGACATTGTTTTCTCTACGTCTCAGTTATACCTTTTTGAAATAAAGTGATTCACAACTGTACTCTTGCTTTGAAACACACCAGTGCCTGGTTTCAGTATTTTGTTACTTTCTTGGGTGTGAAACAGAATGAACACTAGACATCAGCGCTGCTCCTTGTCAGGGTATTGCTGTATCTCTTCCCTCCAAAATCCAATGCCATGCTTCTACTCTCAGTCTCCTGGTATTAATCCATGTGCATGTGAATAAGGAACTAGTGCACACCGACCCCTCTACTATGCTTGCTAATTTTTCATCTGTCCTGTATCTGGGACATGTTCCTTCAGCTCTCAAGCACTCCCATGGAGGAGATCCACTGTGCTGAAGGTGGCTTCAGCTTCAAAGTGGCCTGAGTTGGCCATGGAGAAGACTTTAGCCATCTATCCTCTGGTTTCCACAACCATTTGATAACTCAAAGCCATCAACTTTGTTTTTTGTTTTGTTTTGTTTTGTTTTTTTGTTTGTTTGTTTTTTCTTATAAAAGAGCAAGTCTCTTTCCTCCCTATTCCTTTAAAGAATATTCCCTTGGTATTTTGTCATTCAGCATTTTCCCTGTGATACACACAGGCATAATCATCTTTGTCTTTATCTCAAAAGGGTTATATTAACAATAACGTAAAACATGTTGTTTTAACATTTAAATCTAAGCCAGTATTTATCCAGATGTTGCTTCACAGAATAGGATAGAAATTTTGTGTTCTATCCTCATATCTAGGATAGAGGGAGGGGATCGAAATGCAGGGAGGGAGGAGAGAGGGGAGAGGGAGAGGGAGAGACAAGGGAAAGGGGGAGGGAGAGGGAGAGACAAGAGAGAGGGAGTGAAAGGGGGAGGGAGAGGGAGAGGTTGAATTTAAAGATGCATTCAGAACATGTGTGGCCTCTCTTCCCTTCTTGCCACACAAAATTACAGTTTTTCCACATACAGTGGACTACATGAGACACCACGAATCTGGTCAGTATGTACACAGTCACGTGGACATTACTTTTTGCCACCAATGTCAGCCTGTACAGGTGTTCTGCTTCCTGTCTCCTGCAGCAGGCTGCTATGTTCCTCCATAGGGGGCTGCAAATGAAGGAATTTCAAAAGTTCAAAAGTTGGCTTGACAGCCCCAGCATGCCACCTCCCTTGACAAGAGAGTGAGCTTTCTCTGGAAGGAAAATGCCATCTGTCACAAGCCCTGCAGCCTCTGCTTAGGGCTTAATAAGCAATTTACATTCAAGTTTCTTGTTTCCTAATGAAAGGTCTAAGTGATTCAGAAATTTCTGTTAGACAATGGCACTGGTGGGTTAGGGAAATAATGAAGGTTAATTGTAAGAAACTGAAAGGGGTATTTTTAGAACAGCATTTACATGGGATTATAAAAATTTAGAAGCAAAGTGGATGTTGAGATTTGTTTCTCACTTAATACAAAACCATTCCCTACTTTGTACTTTATAAGAAAGCAGACCCTTTCAGTAGCCCAGCATCACACAGCAGAGACAGCATCCAGTCCAGACCTATTTCTCCTAACAATGTGGGCAGTAATCTTCAAACGTGAGGCCACTCCCAAAGGTTCATATGTAAGCTTCCTTCATTTTAATAAATACAATTATCTTATTTTACCAATGAAATAGTTTTAAAGATTTTATTGCACAAGTAAACTTTATTAATTTAATTTAATTTTAATTTTGGTAGATTTTAATGACCTGTTTCCCAATAACCTTTATTGTTATTCAACAACCATGCTCTACACAGCAAGAGTAGATATATCAATGAAATGATTCTGCTTGCATTGTAATTTAATTTGTTATATAGCAACTACATGCCAAGTACCTAGAATAAATGCGTGTTAAACACAAAAATATTTAACAATTAAAATTTATTACCTTTTGAAGAAAATTAAAACAGTCAGATTGACTTTCAGGAGTTCGAATTTATCGAAGGGAAAAAATTTAGCAATGAAACATAACACCAGGGATGGTAAAATCACATATAACCAATATTTTTATAACATTTGCAATAGTCATATACTGAGGCAGGGTTTTCACACTGTCTTCTTGTAGTCGCACATTATTATAAACAAATTATTATCCAACAATTCTTGTTCTTTATGACAATGTGACCCAGTTTAAAGTTTTTCAGTGGTTTCAATATAAATATGTTAGTCATCTGAGGCTATAGCTGCTCACTAAGACAGGTTTGTTCAGTGTGTATATGATGTTTCAGAAACATGGAAATTATGATTCACGTGGAGCTGATATGCAAGGATTCTTTTAGCCTGCAAAGAGAATTGCCAAGTGTATTCCTGGCTAGGACTGAGGTCAATCAGAAGGACACGGGTTTAGATTATTCTGCATGTACAGAGTTTCTACAGATGTACACATCTGGATTTGTCACCTACATTTGTTTCACATCATGTCTCACACAGCACACTTCACGTTATTGGCCGTCCTTCACTAGGTTATTGACTTTCTTTACTAGGTTATTGGCTGTCCTTTACTAGGTTATTGGCTGTCCTTTACTAGGTTATTGGCCGTCCTTTACTAGGTTATTGGCCGTCCTTTACTAGGTTATTGGCCATCCTTTACTAGGATATTGGCTGTCCTTTACTAGGTTATAGGCCATCCTTTACTAGGATATTGGCCGCCCTTTACTAGGTTATTGCCTTTCTTTACTAGGTTATTGGCCATCCTTTAGTAGGTCATTGGCCATCCTTTACTAGGTCATTGGCCATCCTTTACTAGGTTATTGGCTATCCTTCACTAGGTTATTAGCCATTTGCATTATTTCTTTGAAGAAATACTCACCTAGATCCTGTTCTCATTTGAAGGTGTGTTATATTTATTTTATTCTTGAAATGTAGGAGTCACATTATTCTAGCTGGATTTCTCTCACATGTCTAAACATGTGGCATACAAATATTTCTCCCACCCCACTGATTTTCACTCTTATAGTTATATCTTTTGAAGAACAAGGAACTGCCTACTTTTATAAGTTGTGTCTGATGCAAGATCAATACACAAATGACAGACAGATGAGGATTAGAACACGCAGATTTTTTCTTACAAAATTCAGAGGTCAGAGACGAGACTTCTGTGACACTTAGGACAAAACTCAACATTCAATAGTCCAACAGAGCATAGATATCCTTCAAAGTTAATTTAGTATAGTCTATTATGAAATGTACATCAGCTGACAATTGGCTCATATATTATACAATAGGTTGCTGATTCAGACAAAAGGCCTACGCACACACAAAGCCCCTAGCTCCTCTGGTCAGTGATAATTTCACAAAGAATCTTTATCATTTCAACAAAACTTTGTGAAATCAAGACAGCTGTTTAGAGGAATTAAGAGCTGATGCTTTGGCTTGTTTTGAATGCTTATGGATGGCCTTTTCTCCCACAGATGTGACGAGTTTTAGCACAGAGACTGCAGCATCCAATTTGACACAGTGAAACTGAATCACAAAAGGAGGACCGGCAGAAGCCCTGGACCCTCTCTCTTAAGATACCTCAGTTTTCTCAGGGTTATTGTTCACTGAGCTGTGTGGGTCTAAATTGAGCTACCAACAGGATTCGGTCCCATTGCCAGATGCTATTATTTTGAGCTAATTGCTATATTGATTAATGTTCAGTTTAAGAAAAAAAATCTTTGAAGGAAGTACCAATAAGTATGTGTTATGTGTTGCATTTCCCCCATGTAACCTAACATGTCTACTATAATTACTTCTGGTCAACCGACATGAGGCTATCTAGGGTACAATACCCCAAGTTTTTTTTTTTTTAAAGTGGTACAAAAATGCATTTCCTTATTTTCTTCATACCACTCGACACTTTGAAAGCAGTCTCATTCAGGCCAAATTTGTGACAGTCTCTGCATTTTCTGACCTTATTCTCCCTTGGAGTTGAATTTTTTTTTTTTTTTTTGAGATTATAAAATTTTTCATTGCCCTCTCCTCCAGCTGAGCAAGATACCCAAAGGAAAGACGGAAGAAGGTGACCCCAGCCCCCATCATCATCAAGAAACAGGAGGCCAAAAAGGTGGTCAATCCTTTGTTTGAGAAAAGGCCCAAGAACATGGGCATAGGGCAGGGCATCCAGCCCCAAAGAGATCTCACACGCTTCGTCAATGGCCCGGCTACATCAGGCTGCAGCGGCAAAGGGCCGTTCTCATGACGGCTCAAAGTACCTCCTGCCACTAACCAGTTCACCCAGGCCCTAGACAGGCAAACAGCTACTCAGTTGCTTAAGCTTGCCCACGAGTACAGGCCAGAGACAAAGCAGGAGAAGCAGCTACTGGCCCTTGCCAAGAAGAAAGCTGCTGGCAAAGGGGGACGTCCCAACTAAGAGACCGCCTGTCCTCAGAGCAGGAGTCAATACCGTCACCACCTTGGTGGAGAACAAGAAGGCTCAGTTGGTGGTGATGGCCCATGAGGTAGACCCCATTGAGCTGGTGGTTTTCCTGCCTGCCCTGTGTCAAAAGATGGGGGTGCTCTACTACATCATCAAGGGAAAGGCCGGGCTGGGGCACCTATCCACAGGAAGACATGCACCACTGTTGCCTTCACACAGGTTAGCTCGAAAGACAAGGGGCCTCTGGCTGAGCTGGTGGAAGCTATTAGGACCAATTATAATGACAGATGATATGATGAGAACCGCTGCCACTGGGGAGGCAACGTCCTGGGTCCTAAGTCTGTGGCTCGCATTGCCAAGCTGGAAAAGGCAAAGGCTAAAGAACTGGCCTTAAACTGGGTTAAATGTACACTACGTTTTCTGTACATAAATATAATTACAAAATCATCTTCCAAAAAAATTTACATCATTTCCCCCTTCCCTTCCCTGCATACAAACCCTTCCATGTTATATCTGCCTCTTTTCAAGTCCACAGCCTCTCTTTCTTTGTTGATATTTTTTCCTAAATATGTAAATGGGACCTGCTCAGTCTGTAATGTTACTTCTATGTATGCTTTCAGGGCTATCCTTTTGGTATTGGGTGAGCAATTGGCATGCTTTTTTCCTGGATGTACTGGCTGGTTTTGTGTGTCAACCTGACACAAGCTGGAGTTATCACAGAGAAAGGAGTTTCAGGTGAGGCAATGCCTCCATGAGATCCAGCGGTAAGGCATTTTCTCAATTAGTGATCAAGGGGGGAGGGCCCTTGTGGGTGGTAGTCTTGGGTTCTGTAAGAAAGCAGGCTGAGCAAGCCAGGAGAAGCAAGCAAGCCAGTAAGAAACATCCCTCCATGGCCTCTGCATCAGCTCCTGCTTCCTGACCTGCTTGAGTTCCAGTCCTGGCTTCCTTTGGTGATGAACAGCAATGTGGAAGAGTAAGCTGAATAAACCCTTTCCTCCCAACTTGCTTCTTGGCCGAGCTGTTCTGTGCAGGAATAGAAGCCCTGACTAAGACACTGGAGAAGGCTGTTCTCCGGCTATCGGCACACCTCCACTACCTGGTGCTTTTCTGTTTGTGTTAGCCTTGAGGCCTCGTGAGCTTTCTCCATCCCTGGTTAGCATGCATAGTGTTACTTTCCTTCTTTGTGTGTCTTTCAGGCAGTCATGTTGGTGAGACATTTTGTGTGTAACTTGACATTGCTAGGAGACACAACCTTGAGGCAAACTTCCAAATCTTCTGGTGCTTCCAATTTTTCCAACCCTTCTTCTGCAATGTTCCCTGAGCCCTAGGTGGGGGGACTGTATCACACACACATCTATTGGCACTGGGCTCGACAGCTCTGCATTTTGATTGGTTGTGGATTTTTGAATTAGTCTCTGCTGTTTCAAAGAGAATGTTCTTTGATATGGAATAAGGGCTACACTTATCTGTGGGTAGAAGGACAGTTTTAGAATGCAGTTAAGGTTTATTAATGGTCAGGGTTACCCCAGAGACTCACAAAACATTACTATAGTGATTTCCCTGGGTTGTCTCCAGAGGCAGAAGATAAGTCTCTAATGTTGAATACATCATTCATTTCAGACATGGGAGTCAGACTGCCCATACTAGAGCAGACCCAAATGTCTCCTCCCTGAAGACTAGTTTTCATGGTATCATGGGGCCCCATGCAAGCTTCCACAGGAGAGAAATATCCAACAGTCTTACTAGCTCTGAAGCCTATAAACCACACCAATGACCAGTGTAGCAGGATAACCCTAAGGGTACAAGCAGGGAGCTTTCCAGAGCATCGGTTCTCTCTAGAAGGCAGCTGAGGAGGTGGAACATCTGCTAGAGGACAAAACTTGGGTTTTTGAGAGTAAAAGTTGCTTAGTATACATAATATTTATTCTCCTCAATTCTTAGTTATTCTGGGGACAGAAGCTGTTGGCTTCAGAGGAATGAACACCTGTTACTTAATGGTGGGATATTAAGTAAAGGATTTATCTCTAGCCTCCCTTCTCTGTCCATGCTGGTTAACTCTTTGTGAACCAGAGAGGAAGGAAAGGAAATTAAAGAATTAAAATCATTTACACAGGCAAGTATACACAGACACACACTGGCCAGGCCCAGTCATCTGTCTCAATCAACTCAGCAAGTGTTCATGCATGCTTATATACATACACATATACCTACACCTGTACGTATAAACAGACATTTACATTTGGATGAATGGATGGATGGATGGATGGATGGATGGGGTAGAGCCCCCCAAGCCACCCCATCCTTGTTTCTTTTCAATGACCTTTTTATACCTTCTAGACAAATGTTCTTTAGAAAATTACCTCATGGATAAAATGTTACACAAAATGGGAGTTACAGGTGTTGATATTAAGTTCAAAGCAGT
Organism: Uromys caudimaculatus; assembly: GCA_028551405.1. Taxonomy (NCBI): domain Eukaryota; kingdom Metazoa; phylum Chordata; class Mammalia; order Rodentia; family Muridae; genus Uromys; species Uromys caudimaculatus. Next base: position 36,291,857 of record CM052704.1, read on the forward strand.
GTTTCATTCTGTAAGCTCATTATAAGTTCAAAGCAACAGTTTCATCTGGCCTTGTCTTATCATAGTGCACACCTGTGGCTTCATCCTTGGACCAAAATGCTTTTCCTTGACTATAAATGTTCACCTTTTTTGTGTGATTATGAAAGCTCATTGTATTTCTTATTATGCAGCCTTCGCTTACTATTATGAGGAATGAGTACATTCTATTCTTGATTTTAACTTTATTACACATTTCTAGCAAAAAACTAAAGCCATCTCTTAAAACTTTCTTCCTAAGATTATTTAAATCAAATCAGGAACTCTACAAAATCATTAATTAATCTAAACAGAATTAATTCATGGACAGTCACCCTTATGTTGATCTGCAGGATATCTGCTCAGTAGGGTGCGCTAATGACCAGGGATTATTCTATTAATTTAATAATGGCAGGAAAGGCATATCAGCTGAAAGAATCAGCCCTGAGATGAAGTCTCTTTGGAACCTTGCCTCTCAGAGCTCACCCATCTTAATCCATGCAAAAAGGTGGGCCGCCTCCAGGAAGGCCACCTGGTAGCCTTGCCCTTTCCTAGATGGCTCCTGACAGGTACAGTAGTGACTCACATATCTTGGTAGTAAACAACACCTTTCTCATTGGACTCAGACAAGAGGAAAACCATGCCTGGCATTGAAAACCTAGCCAACTACACACAGGGCTAGTGAAGTCATGGATCTTTTCACATTAGTGAATTACATATTTAAAGAACCATGCCTACAATAGGGGTATTATGAGACATGTCCAATATGTATGTTTATATATCCATAAAAACACTTTAAGCGAGGGATTCACTGTTGAATATGTACTAAAACAGCTCTTCAGGACACAAGAAACTGCTTTACAGACTTATCTTATTCATCTGGTGTGAATTTTACCATAGCTGTTAATTTGAATAGACTGCACAGGGAGAGATGGTGCAACTCTACACTATCAGGTGGCCTGAGCCAGAACCAATGTGGGCTTTGGATAACACTGCTGGAGTAAGCACACTTCTGCAACAGGTTCTTTTACCTGTGGACACAATATATTATCTGAGTCCACCTTTAGTTCAGTATTACAAAGCTCCGAAACACAGTGAAAGGCAATTAAGAGTAACACGTGGACTGCCAGGCTGCGCTTTTGTTATCTCACCCTGCACCTGTCAGCTATCACCATGACTGAGGCCAATCAGCTTACAGAGAGAGAAGGTTATGTTCGGCCATCAGGTCAGAGGCTTCAGCTGTAAGTCTCCCGACCTGCTGCGTTGTAGCTGTGATGATGTAGAATGCTGTCCTAACTTCATTCTGTTGCTGTGCTAAGACACTTTGACGAGAAGTGACTTGGGGGAGGAAAAGATCTACGTGATTTACATTTGCAGGACATAGTCCCTCATATGGAGACGTCAGAGCAGGAACTCAAAGAGGAGCCAGGAGGCAGAAATGGAACAGACACCATGGAGGAATACTGCTTACTGGCTTACTCTCTGGTCCCATTACTCCTAGGTTAATGCTTGTCATACACACACACACACACACACACACACACACACACACACACACACACACATATGTCCCAGGGCCAATTGCCTAAGAATAGTACCATCCACAGTAAATGGAGGAGGAGAGAAAAAAGAGGAGGAAGGGAGAAGGAAAGACACAGAATAGAATCCGGCTCCCATAATTCTTTATGAGGGCACAAACCTGATGATTTCACTTTCCCTTGATTTTACCCCTTAAAACGTCCGTCTCCAGTAGCACCACAGACTGGCGGTGAAACTTTCAACATAAGGGTCTTTGGGAGATAAAGGTTGAATATATAGAACAGTCCTAGGTTTTTCATCCTGACTCTGTCCATGATTGTATGGATTATTCTCCTATTTTTAGTATATCTTATCTCAGAAATTCCTTTGAAAATAGCCTCAAGTACTTTCTGGAATGAGTTATGATAGGCTTCAGTAGACAAGTGAATAACCCTGGTACTCCTTCAGGTGCAATGGACACTGAAGAGGAGCTGCTGGGAAGGCCTGGGAAGAGCAGGAAGACAGTTTGTAGTCCGGCCCTGCCTTCCCACAGGCACGAGGAGCTACTTTTCTCTGTGACTGTTGGCAACCTTTCCTATGCAATTAGGGAAGGTCAGGATGTGCACTAAGGTTATCAAATTAGCTATAATTTTGTGACTTCAAAAGTCTCTCATTCACCAGAGAACTAAATGATGTTGATATTTAACACAATCTGAGTGCACTGAGATTTTTCTGTCCATATTCAAATGAGTCTAATACCACACTTGGTTTTAACTTTTACAGATTGCAATTGGCTCATGGGTGTTGACAGGCACACTTGTGGGTGCATATTATTAGCTTTTGATAAAATGACATTTCATCTGTAGGCAGAGAAACAAATTTTGAATTTTATGCATGAGAAGATTGATAGCTGGCATAATTATTAATTTCTGCAGGCTTCCTGTTAGTGTCATAAGATTTGAAAAAAACACTCTAATAAAAGAAGATTCTACCTTCTTGGTTAATTTTGGAGAATGAAATACTTTAAGCAAGTCTAATTTAATAGGCCTCACACCCTCATGGGATCACAATTAATACGAGCAGGTATGGAAGATGCTGGGGTAATTGGTGTGGGCTGTGCTCCATCTGTTCTTTGATAACCACTTGGGGATGTATACAGTAACTGAAGCCTTGATTTCCTGCTGCAAAATGGGCATGTCTATTTGCTTTGCAGGATGCTATTTTGGATCCAGTGAAATAGTAGACACACTATTGTCCATGTGAATATAATTTGGCAAAAGCAAACACTTCTGAAACTCTTTAGCTTGGTCTTTTCACCACCGTGTATGACAGAGCATGCTGTCAGCTTGGCTTAAACCAAATGGAGTGGGGTTACCTCTTCCCCAGGTCCACCAGGCAGCTGGCCTCTCCCCAGTGTTCCCTGAGGAGCAAGCTCAGGTTAGCAGTATATTTGCAAACAGCCCCTAAAGGACAAAACATCCAAGTCATCTTTAGCCTTCAAGGCAAAGTATTTGTGCTACAAAATTCTAAATGAAAAGGGCTCCAAGTTCCCCACAGCTTAACTACAGAAAAACCATTTCCTAAGCACCTTACATAAGGGGAATGCATTGAAAATAATTACCCAACGTCCAGATTTCATGTTGTAAAAGAGATAATAGACTATTCTGATAAATTCAATGTAAGGAAAAGTTGGATGAGAAGATGTTTATATATAAAAATCTGTGGGTCTGCATGCTCTAAGTAAAACTTACTAAGCAGTATATTGTCTTTGTCTTAATGTCAAATTAGAGCCAAAAGGCCGGTGAGAGCTGTAAGCATGTCATGTCCATGCATTTTTAGGGCAAAACCTGCACCTGCCCAAAATTTTAAGCTCATGGATTCATACTTTCAAGAAAAGATTGGATTTAAACTTCTTGTGGAAAAACTAAGGCTGATGTGATATTTTTCTTCTAACAGGAAAACAAACAAACAAACCCCAAAACCAAAAAAACCACAGTATAAAACTGCCCCCTAGATGGTTCAATGTGCATGAGTGTGTTTGTCCTACATCAGGGACAGGGAAAATCTGAGAACAAAGTGGAGTTAGTGGCAAAATAACGCATCTTTCTGCAAATATAAAGGAGGGTTGGAAGTATGCTAAATGTGTTGCCGTCTTTACTTCTGGGACAGGGCAGGACTGACCTGTGAGCCTGCTTTAATCACAGTCATTACTAGCAGGATATACAGTTACATGTGCAAAATTATTCCTGGAAAATATGCCTGTTTTTGCAGCTCATAAAGACCATCATGAACATCCCACAGAGGTCTGCAGTGTCCAGTGAGTACCTCCTCCTTGCCTGTGTCCTGAGAGTCATGTGTACATCTTACCAGGCATGGGGGCTAGTATCTGGTGTTTCAGACTCTGGGGGCCCTGGGGTGCAACCTCATCTGCTTCTATTAACAGTGACTGCAGTGTCTTCCTCCACCAGGCCCTGTGCCAAGTCAGGACAAGAACTACTGCCTGTTCATCCCTGGGCCTTACATCTGCCCCACCCCAGCATTTTAACAACCCATGCTGGCTGCGCCTTCACCCACAGAGTTATTAATTAACTGCTTGGATACTGACCTGTGATTTTCTTCTAAGACAACATTTCTGAGTCCATTTTCTCTAACAGTTTTTAAAGGCCTGGGAAGATAGCAGATACCCTTTTTATCTCTGATGTCTGTGGGACCCACTTGGCTAAGCCGTCCAAATGAGGAAGGCATGTTACAGAGTATTCCCATTTTCTAGTCTACGATCTGCACTTGATTTAATGAAAAAGCGTGTTTATTATTTTAACGAGCTTCTCTCCGTGCCAACTGTCACTGGGAGGATGAGAGAGAGAAGAGGAAATGTGGGTAGGAGGTGATGGGGCTTTCTTGCTCAACAATACTTCCCATCTGCTTTCTGGACAATTTTCTTCAAAGGGACCAGAGGAGACAGAAGAGCTGGTTAGTCTGCTCCTGTGAGATGACAGGATGCTAGCAATCTCATCCAGTTGTGGCACCTGCAGTGATCTGTTCTGTGACTGGACTGGGAATGTGAGCAGGGCCAGCTATCCCCGGATGACTCAGAAATAGTGGGGTGGCTGAAACACATCTCTCTCTCTCTGTCTCTCTTTGTGTCTCTGTCTCTGTCTCTCCCTCTCCCTCTCTCTCTCTCTCGGTTTATTTATTTTTGTCATTTGTGTGACCAGGTAGAAGAGCATGCTGTGTGATTTACTTCACCCATTTCACGGGAAGAGTTCCTGCTTTAATTGGTGTTTCCTATTAAATACAATTTAGAGATGTTGGAGTAGGGAGACTGAAGACTGCTGCAAAGGCATGAAGACCTGATCCCAGCACACACATGAAAATCTGTATGTGGTGGCTTATATCTGTACCCCAGTGTTGGGGTGCAAGTGGGGAACAGACACAAGCAGATCCCAGGTGTTCACTGGCCAGATAGGAAAGACAACATTTACTGAGAGACCCTGTCTCAAACAAATGTACAGAGTGATGAGGAAGACATCCAGTGTTGATCTCTGGTGTCTACACCTGCACATATGTGTATGCTCACACACACACACACACACACACACACACACACACACACACACACACCAGCCCACACATGCATACAACACACACATAAACATAAAGAAAGATATAGTATAATAATATACACTCTTTTTTGGGCTATGCTTTGGACACTCAGAGAAAAAGAATGAAGAAGGCAGACCTATGTCCCTGTACTGGCTGGTTTTGTGTCAACTTGACAAAAGCTGGAGTTATCACAGAGAAAGGAGCTTCAGTTGAGAAAATGCCTCCATGGTGTAAGGCATTTTCTCAATTAGTGATCAAGGGCCTCTTGTGAGTGGTGCCATCCCTGGACTGTTAGTCTTGGGTTCTATAAGAAAGCCAGCTGAGCAAGCCAGGAGAAGCAAGCCAGTCAAAAACATCCCTCCATGGCCTCTGCATCAGCTCCTGCTTCCTAACCTGCTTGAGTTTTAGTCCTGACTTCCTTTCGTGATGAACAGCAATGTGGAAGTGTAAGCTGAATAAACCCTCCGCCTCTGCCCCCACCCAACTTGCTTCTTGGTCATGATGTTTGTGCAGGAATAGAAACCCTGACTAAGACGTCCCATCAACTTAATATTCCAGGGGGACACTCAGCTCTGTAGGAGAGTCTCAGCTAAGAGTTCAGCTTCATAGATCATGGACTGGATTTATGACTCCATCCCTGTAAAGTCATGCAAGACTGTGATATTTCAACATATCGAAAAGAAGAGAATTGTGGTATTAATATGTTTAATCGACTCAGAATTTTAGCCCAGAGGTGTAACTTAGAAGCGATCAGGTGGAATGTTCATGTAGCACCAATGACATCGCTTGTCCGAAATGCATCCTGGCTGGCATACAGGCATAAATTCTTTATAGTCATTCTGATTTTGTCACTGGCCCTTAGCTATATAAACTGAGTTCAAAGCAGGCAGCTGAGCCCTCTTCCTGCTCCTGCATTTAAGATGGGACTGAGTGTGGGGTCCCAGTGAAGGAGTTGGGGAAAGGATTGAAGGAACTGAGGGGGTTTGCAGCCCCATGGAGGGAGCTCCCAGAGTCTAGACCACCAACCAAAGAATACACATGGAGGAATCCATGGTGCTGGTCACATAGGTGGCAGAGGAGGGCCTTATTGACCATCAGTGGGAGGAGAGGCTCTTGGGCCTGAGGGTGTTAGATGCCCCACTGTAGGGGAATGCTAGGGAGGGAAGGGGAGAGTGGGTAGGTGGGTGGGTGGCGGAGCACCCTCGTAGATGCAGGGGGAGGGGGAATGAAATAGGGGTTTCCAAAGGGGAAAACATTTAAAATGTATATAAAGTAAATGTCCCATACACACACGCACACACACACACACACACACACACATACACACACACACACACACACACACACACACACACACATACACACATATATATATGGGTCTTGGGCCTCAGTCTTGCTTATTTTAATATCTAAAATAACATATGGTGCAGAAATAAAAACCTTGAGGCTGGTGGCCAAATTGGACCTCAACCAATCCCTACTGAGAATGTTGTCCTTAAATTACTTAAGGTCAATCCACCTCAACTTTCTTATTTGAAAGACCTAATAGCATGGAGATCGGGTGAGTTAAAGCACATAAATCATGTTCTATCACACAATGATTGATTTATCAGTACTAAGTCTTCTAATGGTCACTTTGACTAAAGGACAGTGATTGTGTATTTCATTTGTTTTTATCTGCAGAAATGACTTAAAGGGAGTAAGAGAGCTCCAGGTGAACATAACATGCTTCTGAATATAGTTTGACATCTCAAAATATGGTATCAACATTAAGGTATAGAACTCAACCTGAGGCCCGTGTTTGTTCTGGTTGATCAAACAATGATTTTTACCAAGGTACAGACACCAATGGGGACGTGAGAGATTGTGGATGATGAACTGAATGGTTTGGGGTATCCTTTGCTCTTGGACCACCAGTAGCATGGTAGGTAGTTCCAATATTCAGTCTGTAGTATTTTTAGGAATAAAGGACATGGTACAAGAGTAGAGCTCAGAAGCTGGAAACAACCCAGATGTCCCTCATCAGAGGAATGGATACAGAAAATGTGGTACATTTACACAATGGAGTACTACTCAGCTATAAAAAACAATGACTTCATGAAATTTGCAGGCAAATGGATGGAACTTGAAAATATCATCCTGAGTGAGGTAACTCAGTCACAAAAGAACGAACATGGTATGTACTCACTGATAAGCGGATATTAGCCCACAAGTTCAGAATGCCCAAGTTTCACTTAACAGTAACTGCTGGACTGAGAGTGAGGTTCCAGATGGAGGGGTTGGAGAAAGGTCTGAAGGAGCGGAGGGAATTGGCAGCCCCATGGAGGGAGCAAGAGCGTCAATGGGCCTGACCCTCCCCCTGGTCGTCCTGGAGTTCAGACCACTAACCAAAGAATACACATCTATT
>CM052704.1:36299899-36353891 GCA_028551405.1 Uromys caudimaculatus
CGGGGAGGGGGAGGGGACACGGGGTTTCTAAAGAAAAGGGGAATCATCGGAAATGTAAATAAAATATCAAAATAAATAAATAAATAAATAAATAAATAAATAAATAAATAAATAAATAAAAAAGAAAAAAAAAAAAAAAAAAAACCTAGAATGGATACATATCTCAGGTTTCTACATAAGATCTGAACTTGCATGTTTTTCCTGTCTGTCCTCAGTGTGAGCTATTGCTGGCCACAGTGAAAGTCAAGTGTTATCTAAATAAGGCTTTCTGCTAGCACATGAGAGCAGCATAAAATGCTGTCCGTGAACCACTTGCCTGACACTTCCTTATCTGTTGAGAAGGGGGAAGAAAAAGAAGAGCTGAGTTTAAACTGTTGATTAGAATGAAATTTAAGGTTTCGGAATTCTCAATTCCTCCTAATCCTTTCTTTAAATAGCTCTAAATTTGCATGGGTTGGGATGTATTTAACAAGTGACTGAATACTAAATAATCTCTTTACATTTTTGTGTTGTTCTTATTATTCATTGTGTATATTGTTGTATAGGTAAGGGCGTGCATGCTGTGCCACACACACACACACACACACACACACACACACACACACACACGGAAGCCAGAGGACAACTTGAGGGAGTTGGTTCTTTCCTTTTACCCTGTGAGTCCAGGAGATGGAACTTAGGTAACCAGTCTTGGGTTTAAGTTTCCTTGCCTGTTGAGCCATCTTGTCTACCTTCATATTACTTTAATAATGGCAAAAGCAATTAACAGGTTCCAATAAAACAGATGTCTTAGTCTTTGCTTTTGTCTCACAGTACAATCTTTTAAGCTAGACATTTTCTATCTGTAAGGCATAGATACTTATCTGCTGGTTCTTTATCCCTTGGTTTAAAAAATAAAAACAATTTATATAGCTTTTTATTGGTTTATTTATTTTGGTATTTACTTTATTTACATTTCAAATGTTTTCCCCTTTCCAGCTCTCCCCTTCAGAAACCTCCATCCCATCTCCCTCCCCTGCCTCTATGAGGGTGCTCTCCCGTCTTCCCTCCCTAGCATTCCCCTACACTGGGGCATCAAACACCCTCAGGCCCAAGGCACTCTCCTCCCACTGATGGCTAACAAGGCCCTCCTCTGCCACATATGTGGCCAGCACCATGGGTCCCTCCATGTGGATTCTTTGGTTGGTGGTCCAGTCTCCAGGAGCTCCAGGGGTAGGCCTAAGGCACTCTCCTCCCACTGATGGCTAACAAGGCCCTCCTCTGCCACATATGTGGCCAGCACCATGGGTCCCTCCATGTTTATTCTTTGGTTGGTGGTCCAGTCTCCAGGAGCTCCAGGGGTCTGGCCAGTTGACACTGTTACTCCCTCCATGAGGCTGCAAACCCCCTCAGCTCCTTCAGTCCCTTCTCCAACTCCTCTATATGAAATCCCATGTTCAGTCCAATGGTTGCTGTGAGCTTCTGCCTCTGTATTTGTCAGGCTCTGCCTGAGCCTCTCTGGAGACAGCTATATCAGGCTTCCATCAGCAAGTACTTCTCAGTAACCACAATAACGTCCGGGTTTGATGGCTGTACATGGGATGTATCCCCAGGTGGGGCAGTCTCTGGATGGCCTTTCCTTGAGTCTCTGCTCCACAATTGTCTCCATATTTCCTCCTGTGAGTATTTTGTTCACCCTTCTAAGAAACACTGAAGCATCCACATTTTGGTCTTCCTTCTTATTAGGCTTCATATGGTCTGTGAATTGAATCTTGGGTATTTCTGCACTAATATCCACTTATCATTAAAACCTATAAGTTAGTCAGATTTCTCAAATAATTTGTTAAAAATATTAACACTAAAAGAACACAGTAAAAGGAGCAAGTTATTCTCTTGTATAGTTGATAGAAATCTATTGTTATTAAATCATGTAAACAAACTAATAAAGATTCCTATGTTGCTTTTTAAGCCCCAGAATAAAATTTCTGTGGAAAACAGTTTTAGAATGCTAGGCATAATGTTGGAAGAAATGTTTATTGAAAAGTAAGACTTTGGGGAGTTCGTTTTCAAAGGAACACACAGAGCCTAAAAGTACCAGTTGTATAGTACCAAAATAAACCATTAATAGTTTGCAAAATTTTATCAATATTCACACAGCTGGGAACTGTGCATACTAAGTTAAATCAGCATACCGTGTTGGAAGAAAAAAGAATTGATGATAGTTCTAATTACTGATATAAGAGCTGAGAAGAAAAGAGGAAGGAAAAAATAAATCAGAAAACAGACTGCTTGTAACTAGGACAAGGCAGTGTTTTTAATGGACACATTCTATAAAATACCATGAAGAGTGAAGCCTAAAATATGGTGCCCACCATTGGCTGTTGCTGCTTCTCTTCCTACCCAGAGGGTTCCATATTAAATGTGCAGTATCGTGATTTCAGTGACCAGCTTTATATATAATTCTGGCAAAGTCTTTTAAAGATCTCAATAACAAATGTGATCAAGTATTAAAGTTGACTGGAAAATTCATTAATTTATATGACTAAAATCAACTGTTTTCAAGAACTGTCCAGTGTGTGTGTGTGTGTGTGTGTGTGTGTGTGTGTGTGTGTGTGTGTGTAATAGATTCTCTATGTACTGGTTAGTTTTATGACAACTTGATACAAGCACATGTCATTAGGGAAGAGAGACCATCCACTGAAGAATTGTTTCCATCAGACTGGCCTCTATACAAGTCTGTGGGCATTTTCTTGATTAATGATTGGTGGAGGAGGACCCAGCTCACTGTGGGTGGTACCATCCCTGCTCAGGTATGCATGGTATAAGAAAGCAAACTGAGTAAGACATGAGGGGCAAGCCAGTAAGTAGTGTTCCTCCATGGTCTTTGCTTCAGGTCCTGTCTCCATATTCCTGTCTTGAACTCCTGCCTTGGCTCCCTTGATGTTGGACTGTGACCAGATTAAGTGAAGTCTTTGCCTCCTAAGTCACTTTTGGATATATACGGTCTTTATTGAAGCTAGAGAAAGTAAACTAGAATTTTCTCTTTCCACTTGGGATCAGGGGATCAAACTCAGGTTGTCAAGCCTGAACACCAGGAACATCTTGATGGCTTTCTTATTTAAATGCTAAGTTAATTGCTGGCAAGAATGCAATACTTAAGAAATAAAATAATGCACTTATATCTTCAGGTCAGGAAGCAAAGGAAAAGTTTTTATAATAACTAGGGTATATAGAAAAAATGATAACCAAATTTTTAAATGGCCTATAAAGACAGAAAGAGGCTATAAGACAAACTAGAAGATATTTAGTGTTGTGGAACAAAACTACAATTTTACAACTTCATGTTTCTAGGATATAGACACACCAGTGTGTTGACATCAGGCCTGTTCTTCCTCCCAGTCCCATACTCTGAGAAATAACACTCAAACTCAAAATATATTTACAAATACTTCAGCCATATAGCTAGGCTTTTCCCTGACTACAATGATAACTTAAGATAACCCACTTATTTTAACCCTTGTTCTGCCACCTGCCTGGTTACCCATACCCAGGTACCATGTGTCCTTCTTCTTATGTCTTCCCAGGCAGTCTCTGCCCTGGCTCTCTCCCATAACTCTTTAGCCTCTTGGATGCCCCACATCTCCTTCCTGCTGAAGCCGTAGGACGTAGGCTTTTTAATTGACAGGTGATACACCCATACACTACACAAGACATTCTCTCTGCACCAGTGGTAAATGTATTTTCCATATGCATAAAATGCCTCTTAAAGTATTTCAGATGCAAAGTAAATATTGACCACACAGGAAAAAAAAAAAAAGAATAAAAATAAAATAGGAAAAACTAACAGAGAAATAACAAGATAACATTCAGATACTGAATGGTGTTTAAGGAGATGATATGGGACAGCAGCCATTTAACCAGCTTTATTCTGCAATATAGTGAAATGCTTCTCCAGTGAACTGGGAGAAGGAAGATTTAAAAGCAGCAAGGATCAAAGAGGAAAATTAGAACAATTTATACTTGAAAAAGACTTAATTTTTACCGAGAATCTGCTGAATCTACTGAACAGATTTTTGAAATAGTGACTAAATCTGGGAAGGACACACCATACAAGTTTTACTGCCTATCAGCCATAAACAAATGTAAAACAAAAATGAAAAAAACAATACCCCTCAAAATATTATCAATGCACACTGCTACGCTAAATGGGCCATATAAATAACAAGCCTTCACTATGACTCAATACTCAAAAATTTCATCAGCAGGTCCACATCCAATGTAATCGAAATCCTAGTGATGGAAGGTTTTCTTTTTAATGGCAAGTAAAATTTAATGTTCATATGGAAATACACTCAGATTATATGATAGTCATATATCAAACAATCTTAAAGGTCAAGCCACGAGACAGTTCTGCTGGCAGACATGCTTATCACCAAACCATGTGACCCGAGTTTGATTCTTGGAGTCCACATGGTAGAGAGAGAATCAGTTCTTGTGGGTTTTCCTCTGACCCCCACATGAGCACTAGGCTGCAGGTAGGCACATGCAAACAAATGCAGAGTAAATAAATGCTTTAAAAACTGCTAAAAGTTTCTTGAATAAAAGCGACTAAATACAGGTTATACATGCATAAAGGAAGTGATTTTAAAACAATCACATGATATTATATATACCCATGTTTTAAAGGTCATGCAATGGTTTTGTTTCCTCATGGCTTTGCTGTACAGGGTAACAGTGAGCTGGCTGCTCTTTATCAGCGATGGCTCATTCTCTGCCAGGTATATTCTAAGAGCTATGTTAAGATAGAAATTTCCATTCTAAAATAAAATTAATTTAGGAACCCGAAGGGTTTTTAATGTTTGATGACGTGCATCTAACGAGAGAAGCAGAATGCTTTTAGAAAAACAACAAAAGATATGAATGGAATCAGCAAAAGTTGCTTTTTGGTTTTGTTTTATTCTTTGTTTTTGACAAAATTACGCAGAGGACACTATTGGCCTCTTTTCTAAGACAGGCTTCCCATAGTCTAAGACAACATTTGGCTAAAATTATGCAAACAGGACTCCAAATCAAAATGCAGCTATAAAGACAAAGAACATCTCGATTTTCTAACCCTCGTGAAAATGGCTGAGTCTTAGGAGCCATTTTAGCAGCTAGCACTTTATCTAAGACATAGAAAGTACCAGATCAACATAATGGCTAAACAAAAATACTAAAAATGTAAGTGATAAATAACAAAGTGCATAAGTAAATACTGAAAATAGTTCTTTTAACCACCACTTCCGGAAATGACACTGAGATAGATAGATATGGCGAAGGAAGAGCAAAGCTGGTGGTGATAAACATAAAAGTCATGAATCATCTATGAATCTATACCGTGCGCACAGACTGAGGCCTGTGGTTAAATCTTTCTCTCAGGATCATGTTTTTAAAAATAAAGTATGTGTTCGAACCTGAGTTCAAATGTCAAAGCCGTCTGTCTGCAACGTACCTCCCATGTGACTTACTCTGTGGGTTATTTCTTCACAATTTGGTACAAGCGAGGGTCATCTAGGAATTGGGAACCTCTGCTGAGAAATCACCTTCATTGATTTGGTTTGGAAGCAAATCTATTGGGCACGCTCTTGATTAATGATTGGTGTGGAAGGGCCCAGCACATTGTAGGAGATGCTACCCCTTGGCTAGCGGGCTAAAAGAAAGCAGGCGAACAAGCCATGAGGAGCAAACCAGTAAGCAGTGCTCTTCCGAGCCGGGCCGTTTGTTTCAGTTCCGGCCTCCAGGTTCCCTTGAGTTCCAGCCCTGACTTCTGCTACTGATGGACTATGATTAGGTTGTGTAAAGCAAATAAACCTTTCTCTTCCAAGTTGCTTTTGAATGTGTTTATTGCAGCAACAGGAAAGCAAACTAGGGAAGCTATGGGGAAAATATCTCTCAAATTCCAATGCTGAAATTTTTATTTTCAAGAGTAACCTTCTCCCAGGTCATGAGGGTGCAGTGCCCCAGGGGATGATTTGGAGCTGTGGCCTTACCCCCTCTTTCTTCTAAGCAAAGAGGCAAACCAGAAAGCTGGAGGGTGGGGGGAGACCAAAACTTGGATTTTACCAGACCCTGGGTGATACAAGGATTCTTAAATCTCTGAATGACACTTTGGCTATAGCAATCCTGTGCGGATTTCCTTCATTTTGTCACACATGTAAAATTGATGCAATGATAATACAAATTAATTGCCTTTTTGTTTGCTCCAAATTGAGATTTGATTAAGAAAAATGGCAACTGAGAAAAATTCACTCTGAAACTTTTTCTACTGAAACACTCCAGAACTGGCTATGGTTTGGAAAATTGAAAAATGTAAATACAACTGCACAGTGACTTGCTTGTTTTAAATTTATTTTTATTTTATGTGTGTGAATGTTTTGCTTATGTGTATGCGTGTATGTGACTAGGTCTGGTGGAGCCTAGAAGATAACACTGGAGCCCCTGGTTCCAGGTAGTTGTGAGGTACCTGGCATGAGTTCTGGAAAATGATCTCAGGTTGTCTGAATAAGGCAAATGCAGATTTAGAGTGATGAAGACTGGGAAAGAAATTATTATATCTACAAAGTCCAATTCATTGATGATAAAATGCAGCCCAATGAGAGGCTTGTCTTCAGTGGAGCAGTCAGAAGGGGGAAAAGGGTTTTCATCTGCTGTGTATTTGATTGATGGGGATTAGATCTACAGCTGGGGAAAGTAAAAGGAGCACATTTTAGACATCTTCTAAAATAAGTTCCAGCTTCCATTTCAGTAGAGACGTGTTCAAACTGAAGGGAAATGATCAACTACTATTTTAAGTCACTTCTCCTTTATTTTGTTCTGCTGACTTGAAACTAAGAGCCAGTTTAGCAGATTGGAACTCATGTGGTGTCATTCATAAACAGAAGCATCCCGAGCATGGCTCATGCTTCCTAAGCTTGAAATGTGACTTTTCTGATTTTCTAGTCAACATTCTCTTGCTGAAGCTTATTCCTTACACTGCATGCATCTACAGACAACTGTCCTTTCTCGCTGTCGTGCTCAGTCTGTGCTTTACGTGTGTCGACTTCCATGTTACTTTTCGTGAAGGAACCACCCAAAGATCCATTTAATAATAGATCTACATTCAGTACAGTGACAAGTTAATTATTGAGAAAACAAGTTAATTTTGTCATTTTATAAGCCAAGTATGGACAGCTAGAGACAGGCTTCGCACCACTGGGTCCAGTGAGGAGCCTCAGCAAAATGTTAACCCAGCTATTTCCCCTGCCAAGGTGATATGTATCACAGCCTTTGTGTCAAGAACTGGGTGTTCGCATAGATGCTTCCTGTGGAATCACCCTTTCCTCGAGTCCAACCATACTGCTAGGCCATTAAACTATATGGGACTGATGTTTTTTCAAAACTATTACCTTTAAATGATTACTGACAATCTAATCAGATGTATTTTAAAAGATGCTGGTGCTTGGAAAAAAAATCTATGTGAATAAAGATGTAATTCAAGGACAAAATAGTCTCATACTTGTAAGGTTTCTGAATAATTTTCACAAAAATCTTAAATCATGTTTCCCCTGTGTAGAACCTTTTTTAATTTTGTATGTTTAGTTTGAAGTTCCTGTAGAAGCCAGGAAACTAGAAGGAGACCACTGGGAAGGGGAGTAGTGGAATATAGCTAATATGAAACAGTGAGGGCACTGGGAGAGTTTAAGCACCGACTACGGGAGAGATGAAGGGAGAGGGTAAAGGGTCAAAAACAAACAAACAAACAAGTGGGGTATAAAAAGACACATAGTAACTTACTATCTTGTAACCAAGTTAAAATTACAATTTATTTTTAAGAGGAGTTTAAAAGACTGGGAAAAACTGTTCCCAGAAGCTGTGCATTTTTAATCCCTACCTCCAATGCCAGGAGTGATATACCTGATTATGAATTGTTGGTCTGGGGGGCTCCAGAGGCCCAATAAAAAAAACAATCATGGGCTCTTGTTTGCCCACCAGAACTAGATGATAAGACACCACATACTACTGAAGGCACCACCTACTTTGGTTGCATAATACAGAGAAATTAAACTGGAACTTAGCTGGGGGTGTCCTCCCTGGTATCTAGCTTTCACAGTCTTGGGATGTGCTACTCAGTCTACTGGGGGAGAAAAGGCATCAGTAATCTCATCAAGCTATGAACCTGCCAGCAGGATATGCTCTCCAGTACAATAGTGGTGCTACTGTCATGGGGGTAAGCAACTGCTCTCTGGTTGGGTTTGTTCCTTCCCCTCAGAAGAGAACCATGGTTGGTGCTGTAAATCTGATTTTAAAACCCATGATAGGGGAAGTAATAGGCTTAGGGGTAGAGCTGAATACTATTGTTTAGTCAAATTAAGACAGTATTGACCTGCTTTCTAAATATTTATGTCAGAGACAAATGTTATCCTCAGCCTTCATCAGACAAGCCTCTTTCCAATGAGCAGTAGTAAGTTCAGAGAGACATGTGGCTACATCAGGTGTTGACTTTTCAGCAGACCTATAAAGACTTGTCTGCCGGACCTGGGACCTGAAGACCTGAAAGAGTGGGGCAGACTATAGTCTGATATTGTAGACAACCTTAATTCAGTTTCAGTGTACTTCTATACACGAATGTAACAAAGAAAGCAATGATTCAAGGAAGGTTGTCTGAGTTCAGAAAAGCATGATCAGAAAAACATGTAAATAAACACCAGTAAGCACATACTAAATGTTAACAGAGCGTCCCTTTCCTAGAACTTTCTCAGAACAGACCAATGTAAACATAATTGCCTGGAATGCACTAAAGAGTGTAACTGGGGAAGCATGAAAGCCAGGCAAAAGGCCATACCCAGATTCAATGTACACCAACCAGATTGGGTTCTACACATATGACCTGACATCCAACAAGAATAAACATGTCTTATGAATTGAATGTAAATGTTTGTCTCAGGTGGCATCACATCCAAGAACAAAATGCACCTGAGGTAAAATACCCTCTGACTTTTTACCTGGAGCCGCTCACACAGTTTCCCAAGGCATTGGTTCACTATTTGCCATTCTTTTGACTGAGTTCTAACAATAGGCATTGAGAATAAATGATGGATGAGTATGCTTATCCCTACACAAGACATTTATGCCACCCACTGGAAGGCCCAGAAAACATGTGGGAGAGAGGATAGAAAGATCCCAGGAATGGAAAGACAGTGAGAAGGGCTGTAAAATGCCATCTCCTGGGCAAGACCCAGACCTTACAGTCACGAACTCTTAACAATTATGGACAACTCTACAAGATGTGTACAAGAATGGGCCCATCAGCCTCCAGTCATGCCTAGAGTAAGGGCTAAGAAAATCTTATCCAACACTGCTGAACTATTCCCAATAACAGATTCAGGGAAAAGGGGAGTCATTGCCTTCAGTTGTGTGCCTGTTGGTGACCCCAAAAGGCCCCAATGGTGAGTTCAGTCCAATGATCACAGAGATGATTCCTGTTAAGTTAAACATGGCATACAAACCAACCAAACAATCATGACTCTGGGAAATGGACTGTTATGGAGAATGGGGTGTTGATAGGATGGAAGGGGGCAGAGAGAAAGTGGGCAGTGAGAGTAATAAGAACTCACTACACACACGTATGACACTATCAGAAAATAACTGAATAAAAACTAAAATTTAAAAATATGTTTTAGATGATTGTCATAATTTGAAATGTGCCAAACAAAGAACAATAGTGTTATATGTAAAACTTCATACTTTAAAATATTTTATGGAAAAAGGTTACCATAAATACCATAAAAAGATTACCAAGTAATTTATTCTTAGTAAAAAAATCAAATATGGCATATGTTGTGTTTCTATGCCTGCATCTTTTTTGAAATTGAGCAAAAATTCATATTTGATGAGCTTCACTCTCAACATATACATAAAGTTGCTGCTAATTCTTCATGCATCCTCTGTAGGAATGATGTCTCTTTCTTATAGAAAGGTATACATTGGTTTGTTTTCAGTGAAGTACAGATGATTGCCATTTGGAACACCTTGAAATCATCTTCTAGAAGAGCAATCTTCTCTAACGTGAACTCTGACAGGACACTTAGCTTTCTGCAAAGAGTCACCAAGTGGGGATGAAACAAATTTGATGGTTTTAAAGAGTTCTTCCCATGGCAAGTGACTGATGTTTTTTATTATCTGAGTTTTGGGAACGTGATATTATGCACATGGGCAGTAACCATTCTTTAAGTTAAGAGAATGTGAAAAGTGAATTACTTGATAGCACCACAGTAAGGCAAATGCGGCAGGTACACACAGCTCCCAGGTTTTGTGTCTGGTTCCTTCAAAAAATGGTCAGTCCTCTGCAGAATTCAGTGCTTTTCAGTCTCGCTGCCATCACAGAGAAATGGTTGGGTGCTTTTCAGAAAATGTTAATGTTTGAAGTTCTTTTTAAAGCATGAGTGCATAGCATGATTAGGCTGGAGAAAGCCAGCCTTGCAGAAGACTGAAGACTGTATTAGAAAAAAAGGGAGGGGTGATCAGGAGAAGGATGGGGAGATAAGATATAATTAGTAAAACCTCAGCAAGATTGCCAGGGGTAAAAATAGAAAGTGGAAAGAACAAATCAAGAATAATGATGTAATGTAATCAGCATGGATGGAGACCGATGGGATGCTGGGAATGAAGCAAAGGTTTTCCATCTGGGACTTAGAGTTTGGCTCACAAGGACTGAAGACCTTCAGTTCACAATCATATCACATGGGATTTGAAGTTGGCTTGCTGTATTCTGTTTGTTGTTATTAGCTTATGCGTCAAACATTCTGTTTGGCTGTTTTGGTTTTAATGACCCGAGATGGTGAGGCATTTCTAAATGGAGCCTCAATCTGTGTGGGATCAAAGGAAGGAGAGAGGGAGAGAGAGAGAGAGAGAGAGAGAGAGAGAGAGAGAGAGAGAGAGAGAACAGATGATAGATACAGAAGAGAGAATACAATGAGAATTGGAAGTAAGACATCTTTCTTTCTTTCTTTCTTTCTTTCTTTCTTTCTTTCTTTCTTTCTTTCTTTCTTTTGTTCTTTCTTTTTTTTACATACTGTCAATCAATTCATTGTCAGTCCAATCTCTATACCTATGGTACAGGGGTGAAGGACCAATGGGAGCAGTGCCTGAGCGGACCCCAGGGAATATTGACTGTGGTGACTGCTAGTTCTCCCTATGCCTACCTGATGAATGGACAAAGTATGAAAGCAATATTCAATGAAGACTTCATGGCTTTCCCCAGAACTCATTATTTCTTTTACTTTGGAGTAAAATCAGACATCTGACTTTTATATCAGAGCTGATATTTGGACTTGAAAAGCTTATAATGTATGGCTAAGACACTATATAGCCATGAGATTCCACACTGGAACACATGCGCCTGAATGAAGTGAAATGTTAACCCGGATGCCGGCCTAAAATTACACAGCTTACCAAGTGTGATGGCCATTCTTGGTTGTCAACTTGTCTACATCTGGACTTAACTAAAACCAAAAAAAAACAAAAAACAAAACAAAACAAAAAAAAAACCAGAAGGCATACCTGCAAGGGATTTTTGCTTAATTTAAAGTAGGAAGATCCACGTTTAATCCAGATCTTTAACGTAGGAAGACACACCTTTTATCTGTACCTTGACATGAGAAGACACCTTTAATATTGGCTATACCTTCTGCTTCTTGAAGGTTACATAGGACATGAAAGAAGGTTACACATGCTCTTTGTCTATTTGCTCTCTCATTACTAGCAAGTCTATTCCTTTACTGGCACCAAAGCCTACTTTTTCAGGATTTCAGCATCTACTTAAGACCAGCTAAGACATCTAGTCTCCTAGACTGAGCAAATTCTGGATTCTTTGCTTTTCTATTCATAGTCAGTCATTGTTAGATTAGCTGAACTACAGCCTATAAATCATTCTAATAAATAATATATATTATTTATATATATATATGATAGATATATACTATGATATATACCTATCATATATATGAGAGATTCATTTTATAATTTCTGTTACTCTAGAGAACCCTGACTAATACCCTACACTATTGAACAGACAAATATTTTATAGAAAAATAAAACAAGATAAATCATGAATATGTCATTTCAACAAAATTCTGTCCCAAGGGAATGAAGCCTGAGACTCAGTGCACTGTACTCTGTGGGTAGCACTAAGACCCCCATGAGATTGTGGCAGGGACTTCCTTGGTAAATATAGTTTTTAAGTCAATGTGTGGACAAAGCCATGCCTCAAACAGGTTTTAGGAGGTGACTTGCTCAACCATGAGAAAACAATGCCAAGCACAGTAACAACAGCTGCTGAAAAACACAGATTAATTTCTTGTAACTAAAGATTATTATGGCACAGGGCACTCTGGGGTATCCATCAGCCATGCAGTGTAAACATTACTGGCTTTCATGACGCCTTCAGATTTTCCTGTGTCCGGCTCACAATAGGAAGCTTTATAGGCATATCCTATTTGTCTTTACTAATTTTTTGTTTGCCTCTAGGTAGGACCTCAATATAACTACCCTTGCAAGAAGAAACAAAAGATAACCTGTTTGCATTAAGCTTTCTGCTCATAGGATACATATTGATTAAAACGTAATGGAAAGCTCGCAAACACTCTTCACCAACAGATGTCAAACCAGGAGCTGAAAGAAGATACACTGTATGTATGCACATCTCTCTGTCCACAAATCTTTAATATCTAGAATGCAAAGAACTACAAATCCACAGATAAATATAAAGGAGCTCAAAGGAACAAAATAGGTCAAGCACACGACAAAAGATGCCAGTACAGATGGTTAGCATAGGAAAAGCTCCAGTAATTTAAATGAAGTTAAATATACAAAACTGTTTTATACATTGAATAAGAGCAACAGTTATTGGGGCCAGAGAGTTGGCTCTGGGTAAGAGCGCTGGATGATGCTGTAGGAGACCAGAGTTCAGTCCTCAGCACCCACAGTTGCTCACAAACATCTGTAACTCCACTTCTAGGGGAGCTGATAGCTTCTTCTGGCATCTATAGGTATGGAACACACGTAGTATATATACATATATGCAGGCATACACATACATAAAATAAAAATAAAGAAATCGACTTAAAGAGAAAGAATACCGTCCCACTCCCATGGCTTGCAATGTGCTTGCACATTAACACAGCAGAGAAACTGAGTCACTATGGTCACACAGGCAACACAAGTGGGTTTTGGAAACATGGTCCGTAAGTGAAATCAATACATTCCACTAGATTGTATATAAAATGTTATAACTTACCAACTTTACAAGAAAACCTAAAAATAACATTTAAGCATATGATAAAATGAAGCTGGAGATCAGAGAGACAGAAAGCAGCACAAGCTATGTAAGTTATTGTGCTATTGATTACATCCTCATCTTGTCCATTGCATCATTATAGTTTGTCACATATAGTCATATGACCTATATCTGTTTGTATCTGTACACTATTCCATGAGGCACGAGTAGAGACAGATTTAAGCAACCATGTTTAATAATTGGGTGATATCTCCTTCCTTCATTAAAGATCAATTTCATAGGGCATGTAAGGAAGAGATTACTATGTATTATACATACATACATTGTATATATGCATTACATTGTATATATGATATACATTGCATTTTACTATGACCTTTAAGCAAACGGAAACCCAAATAAAAATCTTATATTGCTGTGTCATTGTTCAGCATGAGCAATAAATTTAAGAATTTATTGAACAGTTCATGATTCTACAGAGGGAAGGAGCTTTGCTTTTGTGTGATATTGCAGACCAAGGGCATGTAAGAGTTCATAGGTTACCACAGATGAGAAAGCCCCCATTTCTCAGGTAGGAAGCTGATAGTTACTTGCAGACCTTCATAATTCCAAAGAACATGCTTTGAAACACCAACACTGAAAGACTCCCTTAGTCAGATTCCCAGATTTTTTTTTTATAGTTTAAACAAAGATTCACAAAAGATGTTTTATGTACCTCAATAAGCCTTGGAATTGAATTTTGATTCTGAGGTGGCATGATTGGTTGGTTGATTTACTTTTATTGCTTTAAATTGTGTGTGTGGGGGGAGAAGGAACATATGAATGGGTGTGGTTGGAGGAGGTAAACACACATGAGTGTAGGTCATCCCTAGGGCATTGGATGCCCTGAAGCTGGAGTTACGGCAGTAGTGAGACAGTTGATGTTGATGATGGGAACTGAACTTGGGCTTTCTGGAAGAACAGTCAATAGGAGCTGAGCTGTCTCCCTAGCCCTACAGTTTACTTCTTTTAGAAATGTTAAGTTACCACTTCCATTGTAGGAAACCCTAATTTCTGAAATATGTGTCCAAGATTTTTATGGGATCATACCTTAGTTGCGCAATGTTAGGTCGAGACTTTTACTCCTCCAGTACGTGTTATATCAACATTTCTACTGAAAGGTATAAAGGCTCAAGCTTTGTTGAACAGAGATGACACGATGTAAAAGGAGCACTGTATTACAAGAACACAGCAGTAGACAGCCAAGCAAGAAGCTCTGTGCTGTACCTGCCTCGTGGCTGTTCTCCCCCAGTCACCATCATGTGTGTTCGGCTGTGTTCAGTTGCAAAACCTCATCCCAGCTGGGCTTGCTGACCCTTTGCACCCTTCATGGTGAAGTAGGAAGCTCATGGGACCTCCCTGGAGTACCCAGGTGCTCCATACCACACGGATGTAATTTTGCCCTCATTACCCTCAGGGAAGGGCTAGAGTATCCAGGTGGGAAGAGACTAGTGGGGTGGAGGGCGCTTCATCTATGTGGTTACAAGAAATCTATTGCCCTTGCTGATTAAAGAGTTTCCAACATGACCTTTTATGCCCAGTAAGCTGTGCTCTATAAGGAAGCCCAGCAAACTCTCTGGTTCTCCAGTGTGAACTTGGGCAGGATCCTTTTGTCACTGGGGCCTTAGGAGGAGGGGTAGGCATTACTTATGTCTCCTGCTGGGACAAAATTTTAGCAGTATTCTCACTGCAACATTAGATGACAGTGATCCATTTGTTTATCAAATTAATGTCTCAGATAAGTTGAAATACGATTTTCTTAAATGCAACAGAGACCCAACCAAGTAACTAAAATTAAATGGGTAGGCCCAGTAAGATGGCACAGTAGGGGTAAAGGAGCTTGTGTCTTATAAGCCGAGTAGCTTGAGTTTGATCCTCCAGAACCCATAATAGGAGGAGAGACTGACTCCTAAATGCTGTGTCCATCTATGCGCTGTATGTATGTTCCCATATAATAATAAAGAAACTACACATTTTGAAAGTTAGACATGTACTCAAGATACACAATTTCCATATTATTCATCTTAAGCTTTAACTGTCATAAAGCAGGGACCATGCACAGCTCCATCATTCTTTATTGAAACCACCCCACTGCAAGGTGAAGAACCACTGACAGAATATTATGAATGATGCTGCAGTTCCTCAGAGTCAGCACTGCTTCCACACCATCAGAACAGAAGTGAGTACGGGTGTTGTTCGCTTCCATGTGTTTTGTAATATGTTCACGGCTCATCATTTAGGATAATAGGAAAGATCCTGTGAGCTCAGAGGAAAACAAAGCACAGCTGTAATCAGGGAAATGGAATTGCCTTGTAAAGTCATGCAATAAATAAAACAAAGTACAACAGGATGTTTACCATAAATAGTAATTAATATTTGATGCTTAAAACACACTAACCCCAAACCAACCAGACAGCTAAACAGAGAGCTGGGAAGCTAAGTCAGTATGTGTCCTTCATGCTCTGTACCCTTGCTTTGGAAGCCAAAGAAGGCTGGACGTAGAATTCCTACAAAAAGGAATTCACTGTAAATAAGAGGAGTCAGGAAGGATGCTTTGACTCAAGAGGAAAATCGGCACAGAGAGAGAGGTGTGAATCTGTAGACTGGGCATGTTGGGCCCTCCACTGGGCGCTAATGAGACATTCCTCCTGTAAGCCTGTATGATCCTCATCATACAGGTAGTCTGTTATTGCAGTCTGACAACTACTTCATGACAACTCTCAAATCCGGCAGCCTCCACCGTTCAGAAACACCAAACAGGAGGAAGAAATGTGTGCATATAAACACATATTAGTTTACATATGACTGAAGGAAACTAAGTGAAGTGTCGGGAGAGAAGGAACATGTTAAACTCACATACTAGAGTAAACCATGTCTACTTGAATATATTTAACCTTACATAAGTTGACCTGAAAAGAAAGGCTATGATGCCTTAGAAGGTTTCAATCTAATAATGCAGTGAAACAGACAGAATATATACACACAACACAGAGGGAACTAGGAAAATTAAACAGTTTTATTTGAGAAATCAGAATAAAATATATTCCAAATTTTGCTTAAAGTATAGCAAGATTTATTATAATAATTAGATGTAAATTGTTTGCATATAATTTATTTGTTTGTTTGCGATATGGGCTCACGTAATACAGGTTGGCCTGGAACTCATTACATAGGTGTCTTAGGATTTTACTGCAGTGGACAGACACCACGACCAAGGCAACTCTTATAAGGACAACATTTAGTTGGGGCTACCTTACAAGTTCAGAGGTTCAGTCCATTTTTATCATCATAGCAGGAAGGCAGTGTCCAGGAAGGCATGGAGCAGAAGGAACTGAGAGTTCTACATCTTTATCTGAAGGCTGCTAGCAGAACACTGGCTTCCAGGCAGCTAGGATGAGTGTCTGAAAGCCCACACCCACAGTGACATACCTACTCCAACAAGGCCACACCTACTCCAACAAGGCCACACCTTCTAATAGTGCCACTCTCTGGGTCAAGCATATTCAAACCACCACAATAGGCAAGGATGACAAGGGTAAATTGAACCTCTGATCCCCCTGCTTCCACTTCCACATTCAGAGAATAAAGGCAAGGGCCAGCACACCCTACAACTACAGATCTACTTTGCCATAGAATTATTCATAAGAGCATCTTGTGATATTCTCCTAACAGATTCCATCTGTAAAATGTGCTCTGTTCAGTGTTAGCAAAACACTTTTGAACAATGTAAGCTGGACTTTTAGACTTATGCATAATTTAAAATTCAGGGCTCCAGAGCTGATTAATTACAGATAAATTATATTTTTCTTTGTGCGCAACTCAATAGATAATCATACTTAATTGCCCTGTGAGAGAATGGGAGTCCCTATTACATGAAATTAAGAGCTTGAAGAAGTTTGCACGATAATTTTAAAACAATATTTGACTTGAAAAGGCTAATAATTAGCCAGAACATTTTGTGTGCATTGTATCACATTTAATAATGTTCATTTGCTCCTTAATTTCTTCTCAACATTTTTGTGTTTGAAAAACAGAAGAGTCTACATAATGTAAATATATTCACTTAGCTTCTCTAAGCTTTCTGTATGCCCAGGAAAAAATCACTTGTGTGTATTGGCTCTGTGTAATCAACTTTTCTCAATCTTCCTTTCAATTTTTTGGTTATAAAAATTATCCATGCCCTAATATTTTCAGGCTCTAGAGAAGTTTTGATGCTTTGAGCTTATTGGCACATTATAGTCAATTTGGGAAAAACAAGTCTCTTTTATTCATGTTATGCAAAAGGCTGAGTTTCCCTGCACTGGTGACAGAGTCCCAGGGGACACTGAGGTAGGCACTATTCACCTGCAATGCATGCACATGCATGCACATATACACACACAGACACACTCATTTGTCAATGGGGTCATGCATGCACATACACCTTATACACACACACACACACACACACACACACACACACACACACACACACACACACATTTGTCAATGGGTGGAGCTAAGTGCTGACAGGAAAAGTTGAATGAGAAAAGGTTGTGTTTACCATTTACACAATTAATGTAGTCTTGATGATAACCTAATCTGTTTTTTTACCTTGAATTAAAATATTCATGTTAAGGTAGAGAGAAGTCACTCCCATATACAATTCATATCCTCTCTGAAATTGACAGTGTAACAGGCCCATTTTCCCCATGCAGGCCTGAGAAAGGTGATGTCTATCTTATTATCCCATTGTCTTTATAAAATATATGCAGCCTGCTACCTAGGAAACCCAGAAGTAGGCGGAGCTGTTCTGGGTGATTCGAGATTGCACGTGGCTGCTGTTGTCAAGGAAACTCATGCCTTCTCTCCTGGGAATGCTCAGTGCAGGTTCTCTTGTTAGAGGTGGGCTTAACAGAGCTCTTGGAAGAAGAGCTGGGCTGGGAACACAGTCAGGCCTTTCCATGCACAAAAACTGGGTGAGCCAGGATGCGGCCCCGGCACACATCAGTCAGCGAGCAAAGTAAAGTGTGTGGTTTACCATGCAACTTTCAGCAGAACCAAAAATATCAAAAGTACCAACTCTTGACCATAAAACACAGACCCTAGGAATAGAGAGAAGGAAGGAAACAGGAGACACTGAAGACACGAGGTGTCTAAAGCTGTCCCTATTGAATGAGTGCTTTTGGGTGACTTTCTACAGAAACAAGTCCACTTTTCCAAATATTTTTAATTGTTTCATACATGCATGTAATGTATTTTGGCCCAATCCACCCCACTCTGTCCCTTCCAGTTCTTCCCCTAACCCTTTACTTTACCCAAGTGCTTTTTAAAAGAAATCTACTAAGTCTAATCAATTCTTTCACCACATCCTATCACTCCGTTATTACTGTGGAAATATCACATGCAAAATATCCCAGCATTCTATATTTCACCATTCCAGTGCAAACAAATGCATAAAATCCCAGATAATATAAATGGTACTTTAGTACTGGATTACTATATACCATTGTTTATCGCTTATGAAATATAAAATCATTTTAGTTAAAACATTTCATTAATGTCCTTCAAAAGACCATTCAAAATAACATGCACCATAAAAGAAAAAAATACTTGGAATCTTGCCAGAGCCTCGGGAGTGCTGATAATAAAGGCATGTGCCACTGTGCCTAGCAAGAGACCCATTGCTTGAAAGCACTCGCCTCATTGTCTGTTCTAAAATGTTACTCACACAGCCTACATACAGACAGGTACACAAAGATGTTTTGTTTAAAAACTAGGTGGGAACTGTTAAGATTTCTCAGAAACGAGTCAGGGAGAATTGCCATTCATTGAGTATTCTATTGAGCAGTGAAGGTATGTGAAAGAAAGCCCCCCCATGCAGTACAGCCAGAATGTGTGTATTAGCAGCCTGTTTAGGGTGCAATTTGGAAAAATGTCTTAAATGCCTCAAAATGTCACCAGCGATCATTGGACTCGGCAATATAATTTTAAGGCTATTTTCTAAAATATCTGTACGAAAGGATAATAACACACTTTGTCAAAAAAAAAAAAAAATTACCTGCATTCTAGGACTTGCCTGTTAATAAAGTCATGTCGCGCACAGAGGGTGGAACGGTTGGCTGGTAGCTATCTGTCAAGGCTAACTGTAGAAAACTGTATAACTCGGTGAACACATTTGTTAAGAATGTAAAGCTGAAAAGTGAAGGCCACAGCAAAGAGCCATGAGTTCTGCCATCTTCCTTCCCTTGGTCTAACAACCGCTCCACTAACACCATAGATGGAAACACATCAATATCTAAAGCCTTGGCCCCAGGTAACAGGATGGTCTATGGGATGGTCCATAGAGTCAGCCCAACATGTGACCATCCTCACAGGTGAATGTTGACAAGCCACAGCTCCATTATACAGCAGATGGAGAGAAGAGGGTTGGTTTGGTTTGTTTTGTTTTAAGAAAGCCACATTTGCATCTGCTTCATTTGTGACTGGAGAAAGTTACAAGTTGGGGTGTATGATGATCTCATTTGACTAAAGAGAGACATACAGAAAATGCACACACATCTGTGGACACATGCTACACATGGCTTCCCAGTGGAAAAACACTTGCATGGCTATTTGTAACCGGAAGAAGTTATTCCTTTCAGCTCTATAGGAAAGGCGGCATTTTATAAAGTAGAGAAGTGGTCTCACTTGTAGGAAAAATTAGAGCTGACATTTTACTGCTAGTGTTCAGTTGTTACACTAATCAATACATTTCTGTACTCAACAAAGATATTTAAAGATGTGTTTCATTCATTTAACAGCATGAAAGGAGACCACGTAGATATCCAAGGTCCAGAAGGATGCTGTGATGGCTGACTTTTTGACAACTTGCTATAAATTATGGTCACCTTAATAGGGTGCTTCACCTGAAGAAATTTCCTCATTGCTGTAACTGATGTGGAAGAACTCACCCCAAGTGTGGGCAGCAACTTCTGGTATTGCCCACATAACAAGGGCACAGCAGGAGGAGCACCCTGTTGGCCGCAACTGATTGAGGATCAGCTGCTCTTCGTGAACTTTCCAGGTATTTTATGTTAATTAATTAATTAAGTGGTCTTCACCAGATTGGGAGTGCTGAGGGATCCAGCCTGGTGAATTAAGCAGCTACCTGTGTGTGACCTCCCAGTGAGGACAGGCACTGTGGGACTACTGAGCAGCCCAACAACTCACAGCCAGAGCATCTAAGCAAAGGGCAGCTGTTCTCTAAAATCCAAGGGTGGGATTAAAGAGATCCTCACACAGGCACATATGCTGTGTGACTCCCCATAAATTCCCAGTGTATCTACAGTTTCTAAGGCTTTTTCACCCATTTCTGTTTCTTGTTTCTTCACTCCGAATTATCCATTTCTGCTATTTACTGAAAGAATCTTTTCAGTCTTTGTCACCTCAAATTTTGAAGTCAGATGTCAGAGACAAGAGAATAGTTTCAGGTTGGAGGCCAGCCTGGTCTACAGAGTGATTACAGTCTAGCCAGGGCTACAAAATGAGACCCGATTTAAGAAGGGGGGGGGGGGGGAGAAGAAGGCAAATTCATTTTATTTTGCTTTCATTGCTAATAATTTCACTGTGTTGCTAAACTTCTTTCCCTGGGGAGACATAAACAACACTCACCCCTCTTCCTTGGGTTCCAACAACAACCAGAAGTATGATTCCACCAAAGTGCACTCTGGGAAATGGATGAGTTGACAAGGCAGAGCCCTTTCTTTCTCCTCCAGTGTTCTCCAGCTTTGCTGACTCCTTCTTAGCCTATATGTGGTCAGCCCACAGCAGGGTTTCTGACTCATGTGCTTTGTTCTTCCAGTCCCTTATTCACCAAGAGCCTAGTGTACCATACATAACTCAAGACCCTGTCCAAATGCCAGCTGCTTCAGAGCCTACAAAGCCACTATCAGTGTGTCTCTTTGGCTAAGAGATGCTTTTGCACACTCTTGGTTCCATCTCTCCTCCTGGTATCAGGAAAATGCAGACAGCAGGAAGCTAGAAACTCATCAATCCTGGAGCAGACTTTCCCTGTTTGTAGAGGTTGATGGCTGTCTAGAGCTACCTACTTTCAAACACCTGAACATCGTGACTGTGCGTTCCAAATAGTCTTAGAGTATCTGCTGTGGGACAGTCCTATGCTGGTTGCTTTTCATAAATGTCTAAGTACATCTCACTCATTTTTAAAATAAGAAATGTGAAACTATGAAAAGTTGTTTGCTTAAGCTGACAAAATAATGATAAACAGAAGTGGATTTTAGCTTTCTTTCTTATTCTATGTCCTGGCATTTTTACTGCACCACAGCTCCCTAACAGCCAAACAGCACTAGGAATAGGCTGGGAGTGGGCTTTCTCAGTAGCCAGTTTACACACTTTCAGTTGGTGGGCTAATATTTCAAATCTTTGCAGGAAATAACGTATGCTCGATAGCTATTTCTTTCTTCATAGAAAACAGAGTATTAATAGGAGTGATAACAGTCTACTACATTCCTATACACAAACAAAGGCAAAGAAACAAAAGGTATGTCAACAAAGCGCTTCCTAATAAAGGAGAAATTCACTAAGAAAAGGAAGTCAGGGGATGGAGAGATGGCTCAGTGGCTAGAGCACTGGCTGCTCTTGCAGAGGAAGTGGAGTGGGGGTTACTTCTCAGCACCCACACATCAGCTCACACCCCTCTGTAACTCCAGTTTCAGGGGACCTGTTGCCTTCTTCTGGCCTCTGCTGGCACCAAACACATGTGCACACACATACATTTAAGTAAAACATTCATACATACAAAGTAATTTTTAAGACTAGAATAAACTCTATTTTATAAAAGACTCCCACTATTGTGTTTTTATCGCTTTTATCCATGATCTAGAGTGAGCTTGTCTGAACAGGTGACAGGGAGTGACTAATGCCACCTTCAGGTAGGCTATGTCTGAGTATTTTCTTCATGTCAGATGGCTTAGTCTATGCTTCCGGTTGACATTTGAATGTGATCACCAATTTGTAGATCAGATTCTCACATAGTCCCTGTTATGGATGATGCATTTAAAGCAAGAGAAAATGAAATATTCAGCCCAGGGTCACACAGACAGTAAATGGCAGAGCAGGGAAGAGTGTCAACTAGAGAAGAGAATCTCACAACGTGCTCAGCTATGCTGATTATCCCTTTTGAAAGTGCAAGTGTGGTAGCACAGTAGATATAAGCTATCAATAATATCTCAGAAGTTATTTCATTGCCCACACTCACACACACACACACACACACACACACACACACACACACACGCACACACACACACACTCCCCATAATGTACTCTTGTGCCGACGAATGGAGTTTTATTATAATTTTTCAATTGTGGAGATTTCTGTCTTTGGTAAAAGAACAATGCACTGCAGACGACAGAAAATGTGTTTTTCTAATTCTGAATGTCTAGTCCCAATTGAGAGCAGGCGGGAGAGGACACAGTGAAAATAGATAATGCTTACTGCAAGCAGATAAGGCGGAAGGTTAACATTCCAGTTAAGATTAGTCTTTAAAATGTGACTCTTTGGAAACTGCAATCTAAATATAGTCATGGTGCCAAAAGCATTTTTAAAAAAGCTCTCTGCAATGGGCCAGGGCTTTAAGGAGAGTGGTGAGGATCGCCTCAGGTACTCAGGTATAAATCGCAAGTGTTGACTCGGGCTACTGAATGAGGAGAGAGATGCTATTCTTCTGACTTCTGTTTTCATGAGAAAGTTAACTGGAGTTTCTAATCAGTAGGTACTTATAAGCAAACATTCGACGATTTATGTAACATCAGAAAATCCCGGAGTGTCTGTTTCAGTCTACCATTATCACTACCATGATGGCAATAGCTTGAGATGTTGGCAATGGAAGGGCTGGGGTGATAGTTCTGAGTGGTCACAAGAGATTCCCAGCACCCATGTAAAAGCCAGTGGCAGGTTCCTGTAACCCTACTGGGAGGTGGAGGCAAGCAGGTCATCGCTGTTGCCATTTTCGATTTTAGTTCTAACTTAAGTTTTAAACTGATCTGTTTAAATGTATCCATTTCTTTCCCACTGTTTCAGGGGATTGCTTCAGGAATGGCTCTGTTTAATGCACTGCAAATGGTATTGAAATGTCATCTGTATTTCCCTAGGTCATCCTTCCGGGCTCCCAGACACAAAGATGACTCTTTGGTTTTGACTCCGAAATCGCTTAGGCTTTCTTTGCACTGGCGTCCTTCGGTGCTTTGAAGTCTGTCACTTCACCTCGTATCTTGAGCCATTTTTTCCCATTTGTTCCTGTTACTAAAAGACCAATGAATTTGATCACAAATACACCTTTTATTCCTGTTACATTGGGTTTTTTCCTTATGGTTTTCCTTCCTCTGATGAGCAATTCTCTTCCTATACACTCACTGAAATGACGTTTGCCCTTTGGCCCTGGCATACAGTTTATAATGGTCTCTTTGGACCACATTTAAATTTTTTTAGCAGTTGAGAAGTTTGGTTCCAGGAGCCCTGACTCTCTGAGAATGGTCTCAATATTTGTGGTTGTTTTGTGCTGTGTCTGGATATTTTGAATAGTGTGTTGCAAGGATCCAAGTCACATTAATATCTGGATCACTGAGCTGGCTGATGGGTAAAGGACTTTGCTGCAAACAGGTGCTTTAGTTTGATTCCTGGGACCCATATATGTGGTCAAGAGAGAGATTCTACTCCAGCAGTAGTCCTCTGACTTCCACACATGTGCTGTGGTGCATGCAATAAACATGTAAACTTTCCAATAAAATGTTTTTAAGAATTTAAAGGTAACAGTCTAGTTAGTTTTAAATAATTAAAACTAAACACAAAAAATATTTTGGAAAAATTCAGTTAAAGCTCATTTGATAAGCTTGGGAAATTAGAATATATTTGATTAAACACTAACTTTGAGACTTCCTGGAAGATAACTGAATTTAATGTGAATCCCTTCTTTTGTACCACATTTTCATCCTGAGTTAGCATCATTATTGATGGATTTTATAGAATTTTTTCTTGTTCCACAATTTTTAGGGCCATGTTTTAATACAACCTCATATGCCAAAATATTTAGCATGTTCCAAACTGGTGATCAAATCTTTTTACAAAATATAACATGTTTCCTGGTAACTATTACTACTATTTACAGGAAGAATGTGTAGCTTTAGGTAGAGCCAATTGCTACCCACAGTAAATAGTTCTTAGAACCTCAGTGGGTCAACACTAACACATTCGTGTAATTCTATACTCATTAAAAATATAAATCTTTGTTAGGCAGAAATATTACTCAAAATTTATAACAAATAGAGCTTATGTTTCTTAAAGTGACACCTGGTATCACAGTTTCTAAAAACAAAATAAAATAAAAATTAAAAAAATAAATAAATAAAAATAAAATAAAATCTGCCTATCTTAATTATTATTATGTTAAAATACCATACAAGTGTTTCTTACCACCACACTCAATACAGTTGCCAGTGAGGCTTCTGTCTAGTTAATCTGTGCTTCTTGGCGATTTTATTTTATGATATATATATATATATATATATATATATATATATATATGTGTGTGTGTGTGTGTGTATATATATATATATAATTTTTGACTATAATTGCTATTGGCTAAGGTATTAGGTACCAAATCTATACATTAGATCTTATATCTCTCTAAGAGGCCTTTATAAAAATATTTTTGAAACATAAATAATTTTAAAAATGTAAGCAAAGTTATTGCAAGTTCTATAGCATTAGTTTCCTTAGTATTAGATTTTTGTTCTTATTTTGCAAGTAACATCTGTTGGCTTGTGATTTACAAAACCTCACAAATGGAAAGCAAGAAAATATAAATGTACATACTTGCTTTCAATCATTCATAAGTCAAAAAATTTCTCAAGAATTTTGCTACCCTCCATAGTTCTAAACAGTTGAAACAAGAAAAATTGTTAGCAATTGAAATGAAATAAAATTTATTTGCAAAATAGTTGAAGAAAATTTCCCCAAATGTATGTATTTTTTTTAGCAACCACACACAAGAAGCACCTTCTGGGTCAGACAGAGAAACACCCACGACAGGCTGGAAACTTTGCCTGCACTATAAATCAGTCACAAAGCATCAAATCTTGTCCAAGTAAAGAGAGATCCAAGCTACAGAAGCAACACAGTGAGTGGCCTTATCAAAAGGGAATTATACAGCTGTAATGCTTGCATCTTGCCCAAGGTGATGACCAACACTTCCTTTCTATAAAACTCCCATGAAGTCGCCATATGCACTGCATCTCTAGCCAGTCTCTTCCGGATTCTCCAGAGAACAATTCTGCAAAGAAAATGGGGCCTGAAGACCAACCAACCATTCTCAGTAACAATGTCTCCTCCCTGGTCACAATGTTGCTTGATTCAACTGTTTAAGTTGATGGTACATTCTGTTCATGGACCCTAGTCTTCCCAGTATTTCTCTGATCTCTGTTATAAATGCCTGCTTGCTCTGCTTGTGGCTGGGAGGCCCAGTTATCCCACAAAATCCTTAATAGATACCACAGAACTGAAAACAAAATGGAATGTACAATGTAGTTAATTTCTGAAAGCAAAGGCTGAACTATTTCAGTGAGCACTAATGCATCTCTTTAGCAGTGTGATGCTCACAGGGCAGAGCACTCTGTCCAGCTGATTTATAAAAATCCTTCAAGGAATAAGGAGAGACTTAGAAGTCTCATGTCAGGGTGGTCTCTAGTGCTGCCTGAAAAGATTAGTGAGATTTGAAACGCCATTGGAAGCCTTGCAGGACTGAGGCAGTTAATCACTTTGCTCTTGGTTTTAACACTAAAAATACTATAGACCTGTACCTTCCGCCCATGATACTGTTCTAGACTAAGCCATGTGCCTTCAGCAATTAACTGCTGTTTGTAATGGAATTACTATGATGTAAATATTCTTTTACAGTCACAATTTTGGTTATTTCCTCTCACAGGGAAGCATTTTACTTAAGTTCTAATATGAGGGAAAACTAAGATTCAGATTCATAGATACAAGAGAAGAAAGGGACAACAGTCCTCATTTCTCCCAGTCCTTGGAATGTGTTGTTAACTTGACAAGAAACAAAGACAATGCTGTTTATTTTACCTGTTGAAAACAGGTAAGGATGGGTGCTCACATTCCTATCGGTGGGTTTGAAGCAATTAGATGGAGAACCTGGAGCTGTAAGCACTTCAGAGTTTGTTTGGCAAGAGCTTGAAATCTTTGCACAATGCCCCCTTTTCTATTTCTCAGAATCTTGCAGTTACTTCTTTGCCTCTTAAAGATGGCAGTTTGTGAGGGTAATTACAAATGAATGGACAATTATCCTTAAGTGAACATTTCCTGGTGTATTATTAGTCAAAAGGGCAATTTCCAATCCATTTGAGTGAATTTAAAGCGCTCAATCTTGCTAGAAGGAAAGGTTTATTTTTCTAAAAGCAACTGCTTAACAGCAGGCATGCTGGTCGGTTCTTATATGCGTAGCTCAAAATTCTAAAATTTAAGTGCAAGCCCAGGCAGGAAGCATTCTTACAAGGATGGCATATTCACAGCAAGGAAATTAATTTTAAAGGCAAGTGCACGTTGTGTGCTCAGTTCAGATATGTTTTAAAGGTGCATTCCAGAATGCTGGGGAAATGTCTCAACATGATTTACATAAAGGGACATAGGCTTAATATACAAAGTCAGATCAAAATGTATGCGTCCAAGCTGGGGACTATTTTCACATTCTCAAGAAAATTATAATACTGTGAGATGATTTCAGTTTTAGATTCTCTCCCCTTAAAGTCTCTGCAACATCCTGAAGGGAGGTAAGCTAACGGGGTTGTTCAGTACATTGTGTTCTAGCAGCACAGGATTTGAGACCTGCATTAACCTACTAATAGCAAATACCAGAAATAAAAGTGAATTTTATTCTTTTCCTCTCAATTAAACCACAAGGTTGAGAGATAAACAGCCCTGTGCTGCCATGACAACTCTTCCTCTTCCGGTTCTTCTCGTCTTGAGCAAATGATTCTCATTCTAAAGTCACCCTACAGCCAGCTTGGAATTTGAGACTTTGGCCATCTGTATTAGAGAGCAAGACAATAAGGAGACAGGAGACAGAGTTATGGCCCTCTTTCTTTCTGTATGTACTTCTCCAGACATTCGTTCAGCACTCCCTTCTGACAGTTTGCTGCCTGACTCACTCTAGTAGCCACTCCTGGGTACAAAACTGGGCAGCCTAGTCTTTTAGTTAATTTGCATCCTATTGCTTGGGAGGAAGTAAGAATGGACAGAGTTTATGATCCTAAATGCAAGCTCTCAAAGGGAACAGACCTTAGATCAAATTATACTGGGAATAACAGGCCACAGTCAATAGTTTCTACCACAGCAAGAATGAGCTTAGTACATAATGGGTCATTCATTTATCATTTAAAAATTGATACCAAGGACGATACCAGCAGACATGCCAAAATGGAAGGGGAAAGGCCGACGAGGCCTCAACCCTACACAAAGAATTACAGGCATCTAAGAAATGTTGAGAGTGGGAAAAATAGTTTTCCCCAAGGAAGAATGCATCAATTGGCTATCCAATACCAAATGGCCATCCCTAAAGACATACATACAAGAAACATTAGAGATTGAAGTGATTGTATTTAGGAGTGTGTGTGTGTGTGTGTGTGTGTGTGTGTGTGTGTGTGAGTGTCTGTGTGTGTACATTAACAATTAACGAAAGAGCTAGGCCATGAAATGGGAAGAAAGCAACGGGGGCTATCTGGGATCATTTGGAGAAAAGAAGGGGAAGGTGGAAATGTAATTATAATCTCAAAAAATGTAAAAACTACTTAGAACTGTCAAATGTATCTCAGTGATACTAGCAGGAAAATGTAGAGACAAATTTATTCCAAGAAAATATAG
This sequence comes from Uromys caudimaculatus, assembly GCA_028551405.1. Taxonomy (NCBI): domain Eukaryota; kingdom Metazoa; phylum Chordata; class Mammalia; order Rodentia; family Muridae; genus Uromys; species Uromys caudimaculatus. The sequence goes on from CM052704.1 coordinate 36,328,138, forward strand.
CTATGGTCATAATTATAAACAGATTGTTTCAGTGAGTGGTGTGCGTGATTGTTGATAGACACAGCTTGTAGGATTCATTCAACCCATCCTTCTGAAAGAACGGCTGCCAAGAGTGGGCTCCATAAGCACTAGTTAGTCCTGCAAAAGTAAACCAAACCTTTGTTTTCTCAAGAGATATATTAGCTAAGTGTCCAATTCTGTTGTTTTCTCTCATTTGAATTTTAGTGATTATGTTTCACTCCACAATAACTAAAACACTGGTTTAAAATCTCTTGGGTGAGATGTGCCCACAAGAAAAGTTAATTAGCAGACAAAATTGAGGTCCCCTTCTCAGGACTGTGGTTCACTACCAGAGGCAGTTTTATCCTTAGAGACTTGCAATGTCTCTGGACATTTTTTCATGTCACAGCTGAGCTGTGACTGCTAACAGGATCTGGTTGTTACAAGCTCGGTTACACTGAGTAAGCTCAAAGGTGCCACCTTATCCTGTCACCTCATTCTACATGGGGTGTGTGTGTGGGGGGGGAAGGTAAAGGAGTTGCATCCAGCCTGGCTTAGATGAGACAGATCTAAAAAATTCAGCCAAATAAAACAGACCTACCAAAGGATGGACAGGAACAAGAAAATGATGTAGAAAAGGGCTAACTCTACTGGGCAGGACAAAGATTACCTCAGACGGGTCATGGAGGAAAAGCCAGGTAGAGTTGCCAATGTTTCCAAGTTTAACCTACAACCCAGAGTACGTGAGAATTTGTAAGTAATTGGATACAAAATGACCCCCTGGGGTGAGGAGAGCCAGCACTTCCTGCTGGGGTAAAGCTTAGCATGGATTCTTTTCAACAGCCTCAGCGAACCTTTCTTTCCTGGTACAAGTGGACATTGGCCAACCTGTAGTACCCCTTTTCTCAAGTACTCTTACTAAATTTTCCATCATTTTGACACTCATGCTAATATCATTACTAATAATAATCAATATGTTTGGAGATCTTATGATGTGCTGTCAGAAAACAGCATAAAACAAGACAAACAGCAATAATAAAATCCTGGTGACATGCAGTGGTGTCAGCCAGATGCAGAGGTCTTGGTCAAGCTTCTGTGGTGGGGAGTTGGTAAATCCATGAACACTACCTCAGAGTATTAATGACTAGGGAGGGGAAAGGAAACCACATCCTGTCTGTCAAATGTGGAAAGGCGTGGGGTGGGGGAGGGAGATACAAAACAATTAAACTATGCGTGGAAGAATTTAAATAAATTCTGTTTCCTTGAGAGGTCATAGATAATTTACAGGAATTATAAAATGAAATAGCTGTCTTTCTGGTGGTTTCTTTTTTCTTCATTAAATCAATTTACGTGACTCTAATAGCTTCTAGGATTTACATTTCCAGAGAGCTACATGAAAGGACTATTCTCACTGGACACATAAATCTTCTTCCTGAGAAACTCTGATACAAGTCCTGTAAGGCTGCTTTAAAGCACGCCTCGTTCAGCAAGCGGTCATTATGTTTATCAGACCCACTTTCTCCAATCGCTACTGCATTAAGCTATGAATCTATCACTCTTTAAAGACCAGCTTTTGTTGAATTTGCCTACCGAGCTTATTAGTTACCTAAAGCTTACCTCAAAATTATGACAAACTCCTTTAGTTTATTTGAAATCAACTTTAAGGATTCTGTGGGTTTTTTTTTTCATTTAAAACTTAATTATTTATTGCCTGCTCTGTTTTTTTAAAAAACCTCAAATGCTGCATACAGAATCACAGAATGATTCCTTTCCTCTGCTAACAGTGAATACACTATCTCATGTTTGAGGGTTCCGACATGCAAGGCCATAAACGTTATTATTTTTAAAATGCTTGTCTTAATTCTTTGAGAATTCCATATGATATATTTTTATCCTACTCCCTCAACAGATCCTCCCCCTTTTCTCCCACACCCACACTTGTGCTGCCGGAGAAGGGGGGCACAAAGCTCTATTCTCAGCTGAAGAGCTATTGACAATTGATAGCTATTGAGAGAAGGACATCAATTAAACAACAACAACAACAACAACAACAACAAATAAACAATTTGGTGGTCTGACATGGAACTACTGAAAGCAATGCTACCATCTGCAGAAAAATAAAAATATGAAAATAAAACAAGCAAAATCTGAAAAGCAAGTGTTTATCTGAAGAAAAATTTTAAATCACTTATGACAAGAGGGACTCCAGCAGAGTGCCAGATGCCCCAGATGCCCCAGATGCCCCAGATGTCCTAGATGCCCCAGATGCTCAGATGCCCCAGATGCCCCAGATGCTCAGATGCCCCAGATGCCCCAGATGCCCCAGATGCTGAGATGCCCCAGATGGCCCAGATGCTCAGATGGCCCAGATGCCCCAGATGCCTCAGATGCCCAGGTACCCAGATGCCCGGATGCCCCAGATGCCCCAGATGTTCCAGATGCATATATTATTGCCCTATAAATATATGAAGCAGCCTCACTAGCCAGGGCTTGAGGACCAACTCCACAGCCAGGAAGCAATGAACATGATTTATCCTATAGAGCCAAATATGAGCCCATTGAAACCAGAATTCAGAATTTGACTTCTAGGGCAGAGAGAAAATAAATTTAAGTGGTTTTAAGACAGTAGTTATAGGGGATTAATACAGAATCTACAAACCTGGTGACCACCCTACCCCACTCACGATGAACATACCTAAAGCCAGAGCATAGCTTACGAGCAGTTTTCAAGAAAAAAAGAGAATTCTTTAAAGGAATTGCCTGGTTCTAGGGGGAGGGAGATCAGAAAATGCATAAAATGTGCCTGAGTGTTTTCTTGCACCAGTGAGTAAGGGATGCTTTAATGGCGAACCAGGACACATCAAGGGAGCCATGGTAAAGTCAACCAAAGAGTCCATGGGTCCAAAAGTGGAATGGCTTGAAGAGTAAGAGAATGAAATATTAACTTATGATGCAAAATGCTAAGTAGAGATACATAAGCCGTGTAAGTAATAAATAATTAAACAAAAAAAGAGAAGAGGGAAACTCTCCCGGGAAACAGAATTGAAAATAATTCATGTTAAGTTTCACCCTCAAGGAGATGAAGGATTGAAACTCACTCCCTCACATGCAGGTTGTATAGCATGACTCCCTTCCAGAGTTCATATGGAAAGGGCAGGGTGGGGAGGGGATTCTCTATGTGAGCCAGGCTCTCTGTATCCATGACTGATACAATGTGGCAAGAACCAAAAAAACGACTGGCAAAACCAAACAAACAAGCAAACAAAAGTCAATCAAATGATTCCTAATGATATTCTGCTATACTCATAGATTGGTGGCTAGCCCAACTGCCATTAGAGAGGTATCACTTGGCAACTCTTGGAAACAAATGCAGAGACCTGTAGTCAAACACTAGGCAGAGATCAGGGAATCCTGCAGAAGACAGGAAGGAAGGACTGTAGGAGCCAGAGAGGACAAGAACACTACAAGAAAACCCACAGAATCAGCTTACCTGGGTTCATAGGGGCTCCCTGAACCATTAACCAGGGAGCTTGCAGGGACTGACCTAGCAAGGCCCTCCTGTAACATATGTTACAGTTGTGTAGCTTGCTCTTGTTGTGGGACTGATAACAGCAGGAGCGTGTATTTGGAGGGGAAGGTCTCTGACTCTTTTCCTGGCTTTCGGGCCTTTTTCCTCATACTGGGATGCCCTGTCCAGTCTTAGTACAAAGGGAGGTTCCTAGTCTTTCTGCAACCTGATATGCCATGTTTGATTAATACCCATGGGAGGCTTGTCCTTTAGAACAGAGACAGGAGGAGTGGATGGTGGGACCGAGAGATGGAGAGGAGGGACTGGGAGGAGAAGAGGGAGGGGAAATTGTGGTCAGGATGTAAAATAATAGCAGTAGCACTAGTAGTGACTGTAACAGCAATAATAGAGTACACTTAACTTGAGAAGACCTAACTCAGTCAAAGTCTGACTGTGGGAAAGATATGAGGCAAATGCCCATTGAGGGACATCTACGAAGTTCCTCAGCAGTTGTGTCATTTGGCCTTTAAACATCCTCTAGCACCCCAAGTCTCATACAGGCTTGGTCTCCATGCTGCTGCAACCTAGACACGGTGGGAGTCTTTAAGAGGTGTGACCTGTAGGAGGTCATAGGTCACTGCACCCTTGAAGAGGGATGTTTGGATTTTAGACTCTTATCTTTCTTTACATTCACTTCCTAGCTGCCTCAAGTCAGCATCTTGTTCCATCACACACTCCTACTATGACACCACACCACACTGCTTGGTGTTCAGAGCCTCCCAGTCTCCCAACCATGATCTAAAACCCTAAGCCAAATAAGCCTTTTCTAATGTAAGTTGGTTTTGTCAGGCATTTTGTTATTGTAGCTGAATACCAATCTCAGCCACGACAAAGGTCCAAAGGCTTATAAAGCAAATCAATACTAAGGACTTCAGAATACATGCTGATTAATGATATGTAGCATTCTTAATAATATTGCCAGATCAGGAAAGGACACAAGGCAAAAGCTAAAGAACAAAGCCTGGACCTCAGGAAGGTATCATTTGTCTAGTAGTTGTGACCAAAATAGCAAGCCAGTGTGAGGTGCAAGCAACAGGATGTAAGCATGGCAGTGCTATGCCAAGGACGCCTCACATTATTTTGTCAAATTTTCTATTAGTTAAAAACTAACATGACAGGTTATTGTAAAAGGAGATCAAAGAGTAAAGCCCGGGGTGAATGGGGACACAGTTATGGTAGGGGAAAAGGACACTACTCACCATGTGCCTAAGGCACTTCCGTGACATTTACTAGAGTGTGTAGAGCTTAAACTTTGGATAAGAACATAAGGCTGGGGAAACTGAGGCATGGTTTGATTTTCAAAGGTCTTTGACTAACTCAGGTTCTTACAGGTTGCTTACAAGCAACAAACGGGTGTTCTGCTAGCAATGGAAAGAATGTCCTTCATAGAAGAAAAGGGAGCTAAGACTTTGTCAATATAAGGGGGCAGGTGTCTTAGAACCTGGGGAGCAAGTGGCCAGTCAAGCAGTAGGGCATGGACTGATAGGCACCAGCTGGCTGAAATTCAGGAGACATTTCATTAAAGCCAGCTTCCTCATCGTTCCATCAAGCCCACCATGATTCCCAGTGTGGGACTCAAGTCAGAATCACTGGGGACAACTCACAAGTCTAGTTTCGGATCTGTCAGAGCAGCATGTGGAATGTGGGAGAAAGGGCTAGGGAAAAACTGTAGTTCTTAGTGACAATGAATGTCTAGACTACTTAGAAAATAAGCCATGGGGACACAGCAACCCTAGCTTAGGAGCTATGCCATTGTTTGATTGACTCTGATAGAACAAAAATTAAAAAACAAAATGACCAAAGGGTACCACTGAAGATGAACTCTATTTGTAGCTACTTCTGTATTTATAAAAAAAAAAATTCATTTTAAATTGAGAAATGTCATTATTATTCCTTGATTCTAGAGAAAAAAATCAAAGCCATCAAAACATGTTGACTGGAGCAAAATAATAGTATGGATTTTGAGTCATTAAAATAGAACATGTGATTCATGTTGATCCGTGAACCACAAACCAACAGCCACGTACTTGTTTAAGTAATGGCTTGTATTTTTATTCTGAATACAAATGAGTCTGAAGTGTTTTTTAAAAAGCCAGTATCACATGATAACCCTGTGCAAATGCACAGGCTAATTTGATCTGCAATTTTAACTGCATTATGTTATGGCTGACTACTTCCTTGTACACAAATCCCAGCTCTGAAATGTAATTAAAACCCAATAATGTGTATATTCCCATTTTTCCCCCAATTATTCTATCATGTAGAGCTAATGTGAAGACAGATCAAGGATGTACTCAAACAAGACCTTCTACACTTTATATACGATCATCTTGTTGATGGTAGGAGAGACTTTCTAAATGGAATTGTGTTTAGACAGAAGAGCACAGATTCTATGATTTAGAATTGAGCTCATGAAACTCATATTTAAAAGAGAAGAAAATATCACTATCCCACACACACTATTAAAGTTCAAGATGGGATCTCAGAAACCATCCATTGCAACACTTTCGTGTTAAATAAGTAAGGTAATGCCAGATTTGCAAAGCATTCCCTACAGATAGTAACCCCATGGGGACAGAAGAACTTCAAGGAATGCCTTCCAAAAACCCTCCAAATTTCTGCTTGGAAAAGAAAACAAAACAAAGGAAAAGTTTTCAGAGTTTATTCTTTACATTAAAACCATCTGATGGGCTTCTTTACATCCATGGCTTTGAACACTATCAACTTGGCTTGGCTGACACTTTAATTAAGCTATTAAGTAAACAAAGAACCTGCATACAGGTGTGGTGGCTCACACCTTGTAATCCCAGCACTCCAGGAGGCTGAGGCGGGAGGACTGATGTTAGTTTGAGGATAGCCTGAGCTATAGAGTGACTTTCAGGTCAGTACTGTCTACATGAGACCCTGTCTTGAAAAAAAATGAGAGAGAGAGAAAGAAGGGAGGAGGGAGAGAGAGAGAGAGAGAGAGAGAGAGAGAGAGAGAGAGAGAGAGAGAGAGAGAATGAATATGAATACCTTGAGAGAATATATGAATACCTTAACCTTCCTGAGGGTTCTGGATCAAAGTTGGCCCTAAGAAATGGATGATAATAATCAAAGCAACTGGCATTCTCTGCATTGTCTGGGCTAGATACAGAGGTAGACAGCTTGGGTCAACATTTTTGTGGCTTCTCATATGTGGACACTCTCCTCTACTTTATATCAGTCTATTGTTATGGCCACTGGCCCTATTGACCAATCATAGTTGTCAATGTATCATTAATTGCTCTTAGGATCTGAATACCAAGGAAGCTTAGTCCCAGATCGTAGCACTATTTTGAGAAATGGTAGAAAACTTAGGAGGTGGGCCTAGCTAGAGGACATCTGTCACTGGAGGTGTGCCCTTGAATATTATACCTAGTCCTTGATAGCTTCCCACCCTGTCTCTACTTCCTGTATGCCACATGTCATGTTCTGTCTCCCTATAGGCCCTGAGTCAATAGAGGTAAGGACTATGAATAAAAGACTCTGAAAACACAAGCCAAAATAAATCCTTCCACCTAGCTCCCATCATAGCAATGAAAGATCTAATCTACAAAGTAAATTTACAGATTATTTGAGGACACCTGTGTGCCATTAGCTTCAGGGCCATGGTGAGCTGACTTGTGCGTTTAAATGGATATTTTCATCTACCATATATCACGTTAATACTACATAGCTACTCTATGGCAATTCTTTTCTATAGAATACCTACTGGCTAGCAGGTGAAGATGCCCTTCTAGTTTTTGGACCCATACTCCATGACACCGGAGATGCTATAGTCCATTCAAAGGCATTCTCTACATTTTTCATAGCAATAAATTGACAGTTTGAAGTGTGACTTCATTACATTTTTCAACATGCCCACAATCTGCTATGGATGCATAACTGGGCAGTCCACAAAGGGAAATGAGCGTGGGAAGGGGTGCTGCTTTTGTAGCAAGGTACGAGTGGTATAGTTAGCTCCACAGGAGAATGTGAGACTACTGACTACTTAGAAGCATTAGCAGAAGTCCCAAGTCCAGTATTAGCACAGCCCTGTAGACAATTGTGTGCCTCCCTCCCAAACCCTCCCCACCCACTTCTTAATAGAAAGACTACTGAGCTCTGACATTTGCATGTGGTGTTATATAATATTAGCATGCCCTAACTAAAGGGAGATGACGCTTCCCTTTGGTTACACAGCAGAAAGAGACCTTAATGAAATTTATGACTACAAAATGCTCCAAAATGTAATTTAAAAAACCTGGTACTTCACTAACTAAGACTTAATTTGAGGAACTATGCCTACACAAAAATAAGAAAGAAAACTGTCAAGAAGCTTTAAATGAGGGCTCAACAAGTTATGCACAGCCTACGGACCAATTCAGAACCACTGTTTTCTTATGCAAATAAAAACTTATTATGATACTGGTGCTTCTATTTCTCCCATGCCATTTTCATCTTTTTTTCTACTATGTACTAAGAGATGAATAATTGCTATTAAACCCAGCATACAAATTCTAAAGATTTTTATATGTCTCTTTATGAACAACTGTGTTTCCTTCTGCTTAGATGAATATAGAACTCATCCAGGAAAATATCCCTTGAAGTGGATGAAATAGAGTGTAGAGGTAGGAAGGAAGAGCCTAATAGCTTTCTCAACAAAGATGAAAGGTTTAAAGGCTAAGAGGAATGGAAAATACACATTGGGTTCTCCTTCACCTCAAGGAAATAATATGTTGGTTGTCACCCTGTAAACTTGAGCAGCAGCAATAGCAAAATAACTGACATAGTGCCAAGCCATCAAGCTTTTGTGTGATAAACAGTTTGATAAAATTGAATAGCTTAGAATAAACATACATCTGATAAGAGATTCATGTTAAATATGTAAGAAATATAAACAGCTTGCTAGTAAGAAAAGAAGCAATCTGATTATAAAGCTAGGTAGAAAATTTAAAAGATGTTTCTGAAAAGACATACAAGTATCCAGTGGGTATAGAGAAAAGGCTCAGTGTTCTTAATCAATAGGAAAATATTGTAAAACGATGAACAGCTACCTTTGTACACATGTTAGAAATTATTATAAAAAGGACTGAAGACGTGACCCAGGCTATAGGATGGTAAAGAGGAGATCCAAAAGAATGAAGCCACCTAAAATGGCAAGATATTACCAGACACCTTCTAACTAACACAGAAGAGAGAACTGACACCAGAATGATGCTACTCCAGGGCATGAACTACATGAACATCAAGAGGTTTCTGGTCCCTCATCTATAAAATGAAAGGGTTGGAAAAGTATGCAAATTGCTCATAAAGCTATCATATGTGAAAAATGAGATTAGAAATGCAACCACCCTAGCTAGGATAGTCTTCTAGCCTAAAGCCAACTTGGAGGCCTGGGAGTTAGCTATAGGAAAAGGTAGCCTGACAGGACCTTATCTTGCATGGTTCTTGGGCAATGTTACTTCTGACCCTAAAGATTCAGAACACAAACCCATGACTATCACCACCAGTACTATGCTTGCAGTTGACTGCTATTGCCAAGCCATAAAAATGAGAGACAACAGTATCATGAAAGCAACAGCAGGTGTAGGCAGAAAAGTCATACTGATGTGTAGATATGAAATTGGTGATTGCTGTGACATACTTTAGTAGACATCTCTGAAGACCCAGGGTTTTCCAATGGAGACTGCCTTCAGATGCAGGCTAAGTGTCTCCATTCCCAGATACCACAGCTGGATGTCATGGGAAGTTGGCACCAAAAGAAGACAGCAAAATGTAGACTAACCCCAGTTAGGGACTAAGAACAATGTATTAATGACAAGCTTACATCTAATGCTTGCTCTTTTAAGGGAGGAGTAGTATGGGGGAGAATATGATCAAATATATGAAAATTATATTAAATTATAATGAAAATGCTCTGAATTATAATGAAAATGCTCTGAAAAATCAACAAAACAAGCAAAAAGAAATTTAGAACATTTAAAGTTTTAGCTAGTCAGACAAAACACATATTGACTTTATTTCATTAAATTGAGTTAAGGAGAAAAATGCTTTATGTGAAGCTCAGTAGTTGTGGCCCATACCTTTAATCCCTGCACTTAGGAGACAAATGCAGGTGGATCTCTGATTTCAGAGCCAGCCTAGTCTACAATGATTTCCAAGACAGCCAGAGCTACACAGAGAAATCCTGTCTGAAACAAACAAAACAAAGCAAAAACTCTATGTGAAATGCATTGTCTCACATATTCTTAGTACCCTTCTGATAATTTACAGATTCAATTTTCCTTTAGTTACATAAAATGTGTTATAATTTTGTTATGTAAAAGACTACTTTTGACAAGAAAAGGGCATACTTATACATATTTATATTCTAGCATATGCTAAACAAAGTTGCTAGAACACAAGAAGACAAAAGACAATGAGAATTGTTAAGGTTCTGGAGAAAGGGTAACAATTATTACATTTTTGATGAGAGTGTAAATTAGTATAGACATTCTAGAAAAAGCTATCGAGGTGCTTAAAAGATTAAAATGAAAATTTCATAGGACCCAGACATCTCTTTGTGGCTATGTATTCAGAGGGATAACTTAACTCCCATATCAACTGTGAAATTATACAGTTAGATATTTATTTTATGTCCCAACAGATATGTTGATAAAAAAAATTTGTATGTACAGAATGGCACAGTATTTGGGTTTTAAAAAGAGAAAATCATGTTATTGGTGACAGCAGGATAAGATGTTCTGTGAACTACTCCAGAGACAGAAAGATAGAATGCACCCATTCCCACTCAGATGGAATTTAAGTCAGTTGAACACATGACAGTGGAGAGGAAAATGATGGTGGTTAGAGAGCAGAAGGAAGAGGTAATAGTTGTTCATCTAAGAGGCAAAGTTTTAGATATACAGGAGGGCTGGGCTTTGAGATGCATCATACAGCAAATTAAAATAGAAAGAACATAATAAAGATTATATAAGAAAATGATGAACGGCCTTAGTGGCTGTAAGGTTAGAGGGAATTGTTCAGGAGCAAGGGAATTCCGGATAAAAAAAAACATATTTGCAGAAGAAATGCAGAATCCATTAAATCTTTGAAAACCCTTCCACAGAAGAGAGTCCACAGCAAACAAATAGAGAAAGCAGTCAAACAGATAGAAGAGAACATGTCTACACATTTATATCTACTTTACTCATCCATCATTTCTAACTGTGCACACTAAGAGGGGCTGCCACTGAGAGGAACTGGGCACAAGTTATTTTCCTAGATATTGCACTTCATTAAGTGGAACTAGGCTTCCTTAGGGGAAATATTTACTTCAGTACTGGAGACAGGAAAATAAATTTAAGATTATCTAAATGTCTTGCTGGATGGTAAATGGAATAAGTGATTTAAAGAGCTGAGGATGAGGGAAATAAATGGTGGCAAGCTGCAAGGTACTCCATCAAATATGGAGTGATGTGGGCATCATAACTAGTAATTGCAACAAAAAATTATAACAGTTTGTAGAAAGTCTTTGAGCCAAACATGTTTAGACATGAAGCAGTAATTTCATTAATAATTAAATACACCAATGCAAACCAAAACAATGCTCTCTCTCCCACTGTCTGTGGGGTCATATTTATACTCCTTTATCATGCATCCTGTACTGGCAAGTTTTGTGTGTCAACTTGACACAAGCTGGAGTTATCACAGAGAAAGGAGTTTCAGTTGAGAAAATGCCTCCATGAGATCCAGCTGTAAGGCATTTTCTCAATTAGTAATCAAGGGGGGGAGGGCCCCTTGTGAGTGGTACCATCTGTGGGCTGGTAGTCTTGGGTTCTATAAGAAAGCAGGCTGAACAAGCCAGGAGAAGCAAGCAAGCCAGTAAGTAACATCCCTCCATGGCCTCTGCATCAGCTCCTGCTTCCCGACCTGCTTGAGTTCCGGTCCTGACTTCCTTTGGTAATGAACAGCAGCATGGAAGTGCAAGCTCAATAAACCTTTTCCTCCCCAACTTGCATCTTGGTCATGATGTTTGTGCAGGAATAGAAACCCTGACTAAGACACATCCTTTCATGGATTTGCTACAGTGGCAGTAGCTCACTGGTAGACCACTTGCCTAGCATGCATGACGAACAGGGCTTTATCCCCAGTACAAGAATGAATGGATAAGTGAATGAGTGAATAAATGAAGGAGTGCAGTCAGGCTCACCTGCTAACCAATGAATGAGGAAGCACTAATGTAGGCATAAATTTTTTGCAGCCTATTTTAATAAACCTTCAACCTTTCCTCTTGCCCACCACCCACCAGAGATAGTGGAAGCGAAACGTTATTAGGATATGGAGAAAGAGAACCTGTTTAACAATAGTTCTTTTGGGGCAAGTTCAATTTTCTTTGTCAACAGTTCAGTCTTGTAGCAAACACTAAATATAAATCAGCAGCTGTAGTCCAGTCCTCTCTGCAGGCAGACCCCATGCATGAACCAGCAGCTGTAGTTCAATCCTGAAGAAACTAACTGCAAGGCTCACTAACCAGTCCAAGGCCACTGGAGTGGCAAGAAGTCACAGGAACCTCAAGAGCAGTTCTTTGGCGAGTTTCTCTCAATGGTGGCCTTACCACAGCAGAAGCTCAACAACATTATATAAGGCAAACCAATACATGTGTGTAGTTAGCAAAGAACAGCAAGGCAGAGCAAACCAAACCAATGCTCTCTCTCCCACTGTTGGTGGGGTCATATTTATAATCCTTCAACATGCATCCTTTCATGTGTTTGCTATAGCAAAACATCCTTTTACCTGTGTCTGATTCAGGAAAACATTCTTTCATGTGTCTGCTTTAGCAAGACATCCTTTCACTTGTGTGCCCCAGCAAAACATTATTTGACATAACTGCAGTTGGTAAACTTGTGAACATGGAAGATAATGGAAGAATCTTTTCTCACATGTACCTGACATCCAGGAAGGCCACAGTAATTTCTCCAAGGAAACATTACACAAATTCTTCAAAATAACTGAACCTGGCATCAAAACACCAGGGTCCATCCAAAAGACACAGAAGTAAATCTATTCAAACTTAAATTTCCATTAAAAGCAGAGAAAGGTCTGTTCTCCCCCTTGAAATGCATGCACTGAAAAAATCATGGCCCTGAAGTCACTGAACACAGGCCAAGATGACTAGTGACATGTGACAGAAGAGACTGAGGAAAGGTCTCTAAGGGTGAGCTCACTACCTGGAGACAAATTCCCGCACAGAGTGCAGGTGCAACACAGAGAGGGAGACTTGTGGACAACTTTAGATGTCTCCTTGACATCTCCTTGGATGGAGAGGGGCAGATAGAGACTTCAGGAAGAGCAAAGTTGTATTTACATGATGAACCAGAAAAAAAAAAGCATCACATGAAAACAATCCCAGCCATCTGTGTAAACCCTCCTCAAGTACTCAAGCACTCAGAGAAGTGATCAGCATGTATGTGGAGATACTGTCTGAAAATTACCCACTGTACTCAGAAGAGAGGGGACAAAGTGGCCATGATGTGCGGAGGGCCTTGCTTGGTGTTAGGCAAATTTTAAGCATTTGATAAATGTAGTTCAAGTTCTATACCAAAAAGATCAACAGTGAGACCAGCAGAGAGCATGCTGCTTCTAAGTAGTTTACATATGCCCCTGCCCACCCTCACATACAAAGCACTGGGATACAGAAATTCAAATATAGGCAGGGAGCAATAAAGGAAAAGCTCAAACTCTGGCATCAAATCAGAAACAAATAGTTCTATTCTTTAAAAAGGACATACTTCCACTTTATGTGTATGTATAAGTGCTTGTATGTATGTATGGGCACAGGTATATATATCCTATGTATGCCTGGTGTCTACAGAGGCTAGAAAAGGCCATCAGATCACCTGGAATTGGGGCTACTGGTGATTGTGAGCCATCGTATGGGTGCTGGGAACTAAAACCAGGTGCTCTGTAAGAGCAGTAAATGTTCTTAACAACTGAGCCATCTCTCTTGGGCTTCAATGAATAGCTTTTCAAACAAATAGCAAAATAAAACCCAGACAAAGGAGAAAATTAGATCTATGACAAGTGAGGAAAAGAGTATACTCTTAAACAATTAATGACCATGGATGTTAAAACATAAATATGTTCCAAGTGGACAGGCCACAGCAGACTGCTGTCTGCAGCAGCAGCGGCATCTGCCTTCCTGTTCATCTGCATCTGTCTTCAGCTCAGTGGAACAACAGAACAGAACATTGCAAGTGCTTTAAACACAGGTCATATGTCCACGTAAAATATTTACTGTAGTAAATCCTCAACCATCACATGCTCACAACATACAATCTCTATGTTGCGTGGGTGGGAAGTTGGGTCTTACATGTTTCTCTTATGCTCCAGTTACTGCTCTCTACAGTGGTAAATACTGTTAGTTATTTGCTATGTACCAAATGCCATATTTAAAGTTCGTTACAATGAATTCATCTAAGCTTCACAATATCTTTATGAGATATAAAGGGTTATAATCATCCTTTTCTAGATAAGGAAACAGACCTACGGAGGTTCGGACTTACCCAAGTCAATATGAAACCCACGTTCTCAGCCATGATATCTCCTGAGCATTTTACTAGTTCGGTACCTCTGCTCCACAGTCTGTTTGTAGAGCAATTCTCAATAACGGCTTAGTGTTTGCTTCTTTTACCTGACAAGTCTTTCCACTGGAAGCACTCCCTGACAGGTGACATGATTCCCTGCTGAGGAAAATGCTCCACACTGGCTGACTGGATTCTCTATAATAGGGACTCTGTGTAGGAGAGACGTGGTAGGCACAAGGTGAGAAGAATGTGAATGCCATCTAAAGAGAGCCCCAGAGGGTGTTATGACATATCTCCTAACGGAGACGTCACCCCATTTCACTATCATTCCTCTAGTAAATTAGATGCTCACTGTACCAAGAGTGCATCCCCAAGTGTTGCTATTTTGGAATCTCTATGCTTAGAGCATCGATCTACCCATCTCTTTACCAGAATACTCTTTCAAATCCTGATTTCTGCAAAGTCCATAGACATAGGCTCTCAGATAACATTATGAGTAGCCAGCCTAGAGCAACAATGGGTATACCCTCTAATATAGACTGCAGCTTTATTCTGAAAGAGTACGTGTGGCTACTCCAGCAAAACATTGAAGGTGAGGCTTGATGTTAGAAAGGATACAGCCATTGTTAGTTCAGAAGATACAGTGCATAGGACCATGAAACATTGCCTCTCTCATTGGTGAGTTACCTTAACAATCAACAGTTGACCATGATACCATAGATCTGTGTGTGTGTGTGTGTGTGTGTGTGTGTGTGTGTGTGTGTGTGTGTGTGTTATTGTTGTATGCTCATACAAGGCTGTGTAGTGTGATATAGCATTGCTTTGGGACCAGGCACTATGCTCAGATTCAGACCCCCTCATTTATAAGCACAGACGACTGTGGTGAGGATGAATTGTTCCTCTGGACATGACAGATCAGCAGTAATTATGAACCCGCTGTATCTGGGGTGGCTTATACCAGACTTGAACTAGATCAAGGCTGTCACCCTTACAGCACAAAGCAAAAAGGGGTTCATGAGCACCTACATCCAACTGAGAAATGTTTGAAAGTCAATGGCTTCTGGGAGAGGGAGATTCAGTTTTCCTTAAGGGTATGACCCCTGGTGGCTCTCCATCATCCACTGTCTGTCCTCATACACAGGAGTATTGTAAAGTATCTTTTATTTGCATGATGCAATTGTTGTCTCAGAGGCTTACTGCATCCCTCTTTGCTAACCTAGGCCTAGTCCTGGAAGCTTTTAGCCTCCCTTAAATCTAATCTAGGCCTAGAATGTTTTCAGCCTCTGAGACCATTGAATAAGTTCACCCTTCCTAGTTCTGTTTGATCTCTGACTGTCTGGTTCAACTCAGCTCTTCTGCTCAAATTCCTCTCCAAGCTGACTGCTTCCATCTGGCTTCTCTCTTGGCCTCATACTAACTTTGGCAATATGTCCTAATATTCTGGCTCCTTCTGTCTTGACCTGTGTCTAGCTTGTTCTTTCTCTGCAACCTGTCTCTGTACATCTGTCCCAGTAAAACTGCCTATGCTTGACTGCCTCACTGCTTCTCTCTCCCTCCCTCCTTCCCCCCTCTCTCTGCACCGCCCCTCAAGTAGCTCCCCTTCACTCTCCTCATGAGAGTTGGAGTTGGGCATATCCTATTCTGTCAAATCTTTCTCTAATTCATCACTTTGATCACTTTGTCTGCCACTCAATTAGACATCACTTTCAAACGAGGTGCTTCCTTCTACAAACTAACTTTACCTTCACTTAAAGGTGCTTTTTAAGGGTGTGTCTGTATTTCAGCCAGAGGGATTAGAGGTGTGTGCTAAGACTGAGCCACTCCACAACCAGAAACAGGTTTTTCCAGTAAACACCACAATCTCAGGGTTGACAGTGTGATTAAATATCCTGCCACAGAGTATGTGGATAATACAAATTGAAGTTGATGGATTATTAATTTTTTTAAAAGAGGGCATAAATTTGGGGGATAGGGAGGAGGCACTGATCTGGGAGGAGGCACTGATCTGGGAGGAGTTAAGGGGAGGTGGTGAAAGTGAATGTCATCAAAATACAGTGTATGAACTTTCAAATAATTAATAACAAACGAAAGAAGATTTAAAAAAGAGAATAGATTATTTAACCATTCTGGGTTTCAATGGCCATCCTTTTAAGATGGGAATAGATGGAATGGCCTGTTTCTGACTGTCACCCTGACTTAACTAAGGGATGTGTAGGAGGGGGTCAGTACTTTCAGAGACTTGTGACACACGGAACAGTGATGGCCGGAAGGCCTGCCCTAACTGTGCTGGCCCCTCCCACAGGCTGGGAGCCCAGGAGAAATGGGAAGGTGAGAGAAGGCATCTCCAAGTCCTCCATTCTAAATGAGTCTATCCCACTGACAGAAGATTCCAGCCTCTGCAGCCTGTCAACACAGGTCAACGCCACTGACTGTAGCATCCGGCATTGTGCTGGCACAGCTGTGGCAGATTCTTCCCAGATTGGGAAGAAGCTTCCATTATTGGATTGTGTAGCCCTGTCCTATAAGTAAACCCAACAAATCCCCTTCTATAACACACACACACACACACACACACACACACACACACACACACACACACACACACACTTTCTAACAGTTCTATTTCTCTAGAGAACCATGTGTGATCTGATACAAGCTAGTACAAGAAAAACAGTATTTACATTAGAAGATAATGAAGTACATTTCTTAGCACCGTGGTCGACCTCTGGCAAGATGCAGTGAGACCTGACTTGTTCTCACTCACTTGGATGCAAAGGCAGTTCACTGCATTTGATCTTACAAATGAATGCAGCTTTTGCAGGTAGACAGAGCAGAGGAACGGACAACAGGTCTTGAGGTCAACGAGCTGTTAGGAGCCATGTGGCACCAGGGTTACCTGTTGTCAGAAATAAAGTCTTTTTTAATGGAAATGGAAAAATGCATCAAATAGACTAAATGTAGCAATGATTTAATTAAAATACAAGTAAGGCTGAGCAGTTAGTAATTATCAGTTACTAAGTTAACAACTCATTGTGTCCAAGGGCCTAGGGGGAATTGAGCTTTTTCAAATTAGGAAAGGACTAAAAACCCTTAGAGAAAGAACAAAATTAAAGATAAGCCATTATATAAAAGGTTTCCCATTTTCAATCCTCAGTCTCTGGTCCGTTCAATCATTTTGCTTTATTGGGTTTCCTTTCATTCTCAGATAAGTGACCCTGAGAAGCTCACAGAATGATTTCATTCTTAAATGTGTGGAAACCTTCACATCCTAATGCCAACCAAGCCACCCTTTTCTGTGACTATGACCTTCACCATCTCGGCTTCTCCAATACACTGAATACTTAAACACTTACATTCAGGACTGTTAATTAAAGTCAAATCCAATACACTGAATACTTAAACACTTACATTCAGGACTGTTAATTAAAGTCAATGAAAAGAGACACATTATAAGGCCATTTTTTTTTTAAAGGAAATCAAAAAAAAAAAAAAAAAAAAACCCAAAAAACCCAGTACAGAAGCTAAAATCTCTGGATTTGTTTCTTAATGACGGTGTGTACTTGCAGTTGTTCAATGGGTGAGTTCAGGGATGCTAGGAGCACTCCATTTCCATGTGTGTGACATGAAGGAAGTCACAAACCTTTAGTTGGAACTCATGATCTCCTTTCATCAGTAAGGAGCTTCCAAAGAGAAATGACATTGACTTGAGGAAGAGAGCAAGGTCAGAGCATCTGTCAGATCTGTGCTGTAAATCTCTAAGTCAGAATTGTCTGAGTCCCGATCACATTAGATGCACACGCTTCAGCTAGGATGGTACTAAACCGAATACAGAACAGAGAGGCACGGAGGTTGAACACCCGCTCACTGGCCTTAAAGTTTTTATAGATACCTTATTTGGGGCCTTCAGGACATGAAAATTGATTTTCACTTATCACAATAATTTCTCCAAGTCTTCCAAACAGCACAGATGTTTTAACTAAATGTCCTTTCAGGTCTTATAGATTAAAATAATTATATTGCCCAGAAAGCTTTTACAATTTACATTGTTCTGACTTTGGCATTTATTCTGAGTCTTTGAAAAGTTCTAGGATATGAACTTTGAGATGAAGTTAAGTTTAAATGCTCTGCCCACTCCCCCACCCCATCCCGTGTGTGCCTGTGTGGGCATGCGTAGAGGACAAAGGTCAATGCTGAGCATTTTCTACAATTGGTCTCCACTTTATTCTATGAGCAGATTCTCTCACTAAACCTGGAACTTCCTCTTTTGGCTCTAGTGGCTGGCCAGTAAGCCCCAGGGTTACCAGCCTCCATCTTCCAGCACTGGGATTGCAGGGGAAGACGGCCAAGCCCAGCCTTACATGGGTACAAGGGATTCAAACCCAGGACTGATGCTTGGCAAGAAAGAGTGTAGCTTAATTAGAAACTGTACTGTGAGTTTGTGTGTATTTGATTGGTTATCTTGTTGCTCGACTGATAGGACTGTTCTCCAGAATGCCATAAAGTAGCATGACTTTAAAAACCAGGGAAGGATACATTCTTAGTATAATCAAAGGCAGGATAAAGATTCTGTCTAGATAAAAGAGGAATGCATTTTTAAATCCTTCTGTCTCCCCTGAACCAGTGTGGGAATTCCTGCTTAAAGTTTAATCTTTTAACTGTAACACAAAGGGGAGGCAGTCTGAGGATGTAGGGTGCCATAGTCCAGTATATTTGCAATTTGGAGGCAACTTGAGGTTTTGGAGAAGAAGCAAGAATCTGCCAAAAACCAAAAAACAAATGAACAACAACAACAACAACAATACACACACACACACACACACACACACACACATACACACACAAAACCCAAAAAACAAACAAAGTGAGCTTCATCTCTGAGGCCTTTCCATCCACTGTTTACCATGGAAGCTATGAATTTGTTCCTCACCAGTGCGTGATGGATATTATGTGGGCCTCTTGTCTTTAATGCAGAGAAATGTGATAAAAATATCCAGCATTACTTTGTCATAAACACTTCATTTATTTCAACTTAATACATGTTGAAAGAAAAGCAGGGTGCAAATCTTGACTTGGAAGCCTTGTAAACAGAAAGTAAGATGAGCTATATAAAAACACTGAACCCAGACAGACAGAAGCCAATGCCATTCAAGCAGACAGCCTTAGCCAAGGCAAAATGTGCGTATTTTAACTAAAGTTACAATTAAGAAAAGGGTCCAGGGGGTATGATGTTTTTTGTAAGCTGTGTATGATGGTTTTTGTAAGCTAATATCAAACCTCTTACAAAGTTGAGAATTGCATACCTGAAGGTTTTCTTTTCCTAACATAAAGTCCAGATGCCCTAAGATAAGATTCTGAGATGTAAAAGAAATTTCTGAAAATAAACCCTAAGTTTTATTTGTTTTACTGTTCAAAGTTTTTGCATTTTCAGATTTATTATTAGGTTTCCAAATGTCCTGTGTTTTCTTTCTGACACACCAGCATATTCTCAACAACCCCCCCACCCCAGCATATTCTCAGTTGGTACCACCAGCCTATGGCGGTACACACAGTGGAGAGCACACCACAGTGAGCTGCCAGGCAGACATTTGTTTGAGAGGCACAAAGAGGAAACACCGACCAGACAGATGCCTTCACTGTCACGGCCAGGATGCCCATGTGATCAGTAATAATGCTTCTTCATGGCTGCCAAGAAGCAACAGATCTAAAGAAAGAACACAGAGAACAGCAGAGCCATTCAGGGCCCACTGTCTTGCATTTAGTGATTTCAGTGCATGAAAATTAGGTAATAGATCCCCAAATACTGGAAGTAACACAGGTGTGCAGACACCCGAGAGGGGACAGTATGTTGGTTCCAAGGTATGAGACTTCTAGATTTACCCCTGGGTAGGAGCTGGAAGGATGTGTTTGTGTGTGTGTGTGTGTGTGTGTGTGTGTGTGTGTGTGTGTGTGTGTATGTGTGTGTGTATGTGTGTGTGTGTATGTATTTGTTTATGTGTGTGTGTGTGTATGTGTGTGTGTGTATGTATTTGTTTGTGTGTGTATGTGAGTGTGTGTGTGTGTATGTATGTGTCTGTGTGTGTGTATGTATGTGTGTATGTGTGAGTGTGTATGTGAGTGTGTATATGTGTCTGTGTATGTCTGTGTGTATGTGTGAGTGTGTATGCGAGTGTGTGTGTCTATATGTGTGTGTATGTGAGTGTGTGTGTGCAGGTGTGTGACTGTGTGTATAGAAACGACAGGTACAATACATGCTCCTTTATATTTGTTCTCAGACACATCAAGAGTTCTATGAGTTCAAAGCTCTATTTACATTTTAAAATCTCTGTGAACTAACATAATATGCTGTCTGAGAAATGCTTAACATATTTTAAAGCCAGTTTCTTTGAAAAGATCATTATACAAATATTAAAAATTACCGGGCACAACCATATAAATAAAATGGAAGAGTTGACCTCATAGAAGCCACCATCTATCAGCTACAGCACCTAACATACTAAGTATCAACTGTAATGTTTGAGGCAACTTGGATGGAATCCCTTTTCTTGGGATGACTGCCAAGATTTCTGGTCAATAGGCAATCTAATATACTCAAGCACTAATGAGCAGGTTCGGCAGAGCTTAAATAAAACATACCATTGAGAGAATGGAATAGTGCATGGCTTTACCTGGTTTTTCTGAGCTGAAGAAAATTCTGCTGTCACTCATGGAGGAAAGCTGTGGGGTGTGTTTTACATGTTAATTGCACATCGAGTGCAGAGCACCAGGACAGTTGACAAAGTCCTGTGGTTCTGAAGTTGTTCCTTTGCATTTGTAATGCCGTGACCGAGAGCCATTTATAACAATGCCTATTATTATTAAGAAAAAGTGTGGTGTCCCAGAACTGCCTGACATTTCTCCTTCCCTGGACTAAAGGCTCACAATCCTCATTTGCCTTTGTCCTGATCAGTTAGGAGCAAGCAGAAGAAATCAAGCTGTGTTTAGGCAAAGCTTCAGAGAAGGAGAGGGAGCTCACATAACATCACTCTCCTCCCGATGCCTTGAAAATTAATTAGGGAAGTTATTTCCTGGACTATCTTCAGTAAGCAGAGGGGGGAGGTAGACAAGGGGAGAAGTACACACACACACACACACATACACACACACACACACACACACACCAGCATGCAGCAAATAAAGCATCCGCTGAGCATTGCCCCTGAGGATGCTTACCCACAGCTCTCCGTCCTGTCAGTGTCCTGACATAACCCCGCCCCTGCCCTTCCCAGTGGCCAAGCCTGGGAGGTTTCCTAGTATTTATGTAATGGCCTTTCACATAAAGAATGTGTCAGCTTTCTCCTCTGCCTTCATCAACTACACCATAGCCCAAACAAAATTCCAGAGAGCACCTGACTCACAATCATTGTCCTCTCTAGCCAGAGAGAGAGAGAGAGAGAGAGAGAGAGAGAGAGAGAGAGAGAGAGAGACCAGTTCAAGGTCTTGTTTAGACCCCGCCCAATGCCCTTGGCTCACAGCTGTTCTTTTTATCTTCTTATGGGAACAAAGGCTTGGGCACCACTTAAGCAAAGTTCCTATCTCCACTCTGTTGCAGTTGCCCGTGTTGTTCAGAATGGTCGCTGATCGCCACACTCACGCCATGATAACCACCCCTCCCCTCCACACACATATTTAAATAATTAAAGTTCATTTTAAAAATTTGTAAAGAATGACAGGCCTGGGATATATTCAGAGTCCTGTCTCAATAAAATGAAGTAGAGGCTGGAGAGAGGGCCCAGGGGGTAAGCATGTAAGCATAAGACTATATCCCCAGCAGCCATGACACAAATGGCCTGGGATGCCTACAACTACGACATGGGGGGGGGGGGGGTGTCGGTGGAAACAGAAGGATAGCCAGGGCTTACTGACTGACAGCCCAGCTTCAGGTCTAGTGAGAGACACTGGCTCCAGGGAGTAGGGCTAAGAGTGACTGAGTAGGACACCTGACTCCTCCTCTGGCCTTGGCACATGTGAACACAGACATATACACTCACACATACATATATATCTCCACATGCATGTACATCACATATACAAACAGAAAATAGCATTTTTCACTGAATGCCTTCCTGTTCCATATGATTGCCTAAAACTTAAAAAGTACTAAATTTTACCACAAATCTACCCCAAGATGCTACATCAAGTTCCTGCTATATTTTCTAAGAACAGCTGTCTGTTCTGCTGATGGAGCATGATGGCCTAACCTGGGCTGTGGGGATGCTTAGTGAGCCAGGCTAAGCCCTAGTTAGCCAGGATATTCCCTTTGCAGTGAGGCAAATTTACCCAGGATGGCTGGGCAGGCCTGTGGGATGGCATTGGAGCAGATCAAGAGAAATCAATAGAACTTCTGTGACTTAAAATGTTCTAATCTTATGGTGGTGTTGGTGGAAAATGACCTTCATGAAAGAATTTGATAAAAAACCATTGCTTTGCAGGATACACTTTCCGTTGTTAAAATACACTCATGCAAACTGTCTCAACCGTCTCAATCCACCAGAGGCGATTTGATTTATTTCAGATAAATGCATATTCAGTGACAAGGCTGCTTTAAAATTGAAGTTTATCTTTAAAAGCCCATTGAAAATGAAAACTACAAGTCCATAGACTCTCAGCTGTGTTTCCATGACTAACAAGATAATATAAAAATAGTTCAAGTTCTAAAATTATATTGTGCGAAATTACGGATGCATAGGAATCAGTTTCCTCTGAGCTTCAATAATTAACATTTTAAATAGAGCACTGACACACGGTAATTATAATATTAAAACATGAAGATAATCAAAAGCTCAAACAGGGTGCCCTGAAAAGGTTTTTTAAAATGTCATGAGAACCTGTACCATTGATTCTGTTACATTTCTGGGAGGCTGTCTGTTCATCTGTAACACAGACGGGAGATTCACCTTCATCTCTCTCTCTGCTGGCACTGATTCTGATACGTCTGATTGGATGCAATGCCCCCACATTTTCCTTCTGGTGTAGTGAAGTTCTTTTGCCTACCTTTCTTCCCTCTCTCACCCTGCAGTCTTTTCCAGAGTGAATCTGATCTCCCCGCACCACCATCGTTCACATTTCCTTCTCCTCTGTCATTTGAGATCTTACTTCCGGGTTTCCGTGCTCAGCTCCGTTAACTCTCCACTTCTTCTTTCAATATCCCTACAATCTTAAAACTCTTATTTTAAAATTAAAGTCAAATGAAAATTTAACATTTGTGAAGGCCCTGCACCAGCTCAAATTACTAACCCTGCTTTCATTAACAGTTTTGGTAGAGTGGAGGACGGAGGACATCCTGTGTCCCTCACTGCGCATCTCCAAGTCTCTCTGTGATCCTCATTCTTATTCCTGCCCTAAGTCTCTGTGAATCAATGGGTCTCACCTGAGCCTCTGTGCTTGTCAGAGTCTTTGCAAGTTTAGTCACCTTGTTCTTAAAATCTCCTTGCACAGAAGTAGCATGCAATGCTTTCTTTGCTTGGTTATTTTTCTTCCTCTTCCCTCCATCTTCTTTTCTGTTCTGCCACGCCTTCCCTGTTGAGCAAAACTTCTTCCTTCTTTGTCGTCCAGTCCAGATTCTAGTCTATTCATTCCACTTACTCCGCTTGTCTACCCAACTGGAAACTTATCCATTCATACCATTAAATGTCCTTGGAGTTAAAGGTGTGTGTCCAGGAGGACCAGAGCTTACAGAAATGTCACTCGCTGTCATATTCTGGGAGATGATACATCATCTGGACAATACAATCTGATAGTTAATCAATAGAACTGTGGTTGCACGATGCATAAATTAGCCTTGACCTTGTTAGCCCAGTGCCTCTCGGTCTCTCAAGTTCTAGCATTCCAGGTTCGCGACAACACTTCCAGCTTTTTGCTAGACTTTAGCTACAAACATGAGCCCATTATCCCTCATGTTATTTAAAGTGTAAAGAGGAGAAATTCACCATTGATAAGACTGAACGTGTAACTTCACTCCTTCTCTCCTCAAACAATAGGTCTTGGGTTGAGCCTTGATATTTCTTTGGTTTTTATTGTCTGCTTCAGCTACTTCTGTGTTCTGATTTTACAGACACTGTTCCCCCGTTTGTATTGCGTTTTATCTTTACACTTTGTTCTTTGGTGGGGATTCACATCATGCTTCATGAAACCGTGTTTCTGATCAGATCTTTCTGTCACTCAGACTCCAGATGCATTTCTACTGATGAACACAGTCCTGCCGACTGTCCCAGAGTCCCACACCAGCACCTAGCAGCATTACTATAAGCTGAGAGGCCAGAGACATAAGGCATAAGTCAGCGGGACTGCACGGTCTGCCCTTATCCCAGAGCCTCCCTGGCCAGCATAAACATTGCTTCTCTGGCCCTGCATCTTTTTTCCTAGGTCCCAGGTTTCAGTCAATCCCACTCCTTCCTCAGTCCCTCCCTGGGGATTTGTGTACCTCCTGTTTCATGTCTATTTCCTACCCAGTTATAGTTAAATATATATCTATCACTCAAATGACATGAAACCAACCAGACCAGCCATGGTCTTTTGGGGGCAAACTCTGAAATAAGGTCAATGCTGTCAAATGATATTTTCACAGGGGTCACCTGAGACTGTCAGAAAACAGATATTTATATTACAATTAATAACAGCAGCAAAATTACAGTTATGAAATAGCAACAAAATAATTTTATGGTTGGGGTCACCACAACCTGAGGAACTGTATTGAAGGGTTGCAGCATTAGGAAGCTGAGAACCACTGTTCGAAGGGTTGCCGAGAATTCTTAGCTAGAAGATTAACCACTGTGACCACCAGAATCTTTAAAAATATTTATACCTCACAGCATCAATCACCATCACCGAGTCAGAACCCATGATGATTCTAGCCCATTTTAATGAGCATATTTATAAAAATGTATAAGCAAAAATAAATCCCTTCTATGTATAAATATTAGAAAGTCTCTTGTAACTTTATTTTTCCCATCTTAGTAATATACCACTTGTCCACTAATGTATGATATGGACTCTTCAGTAGGAAGAATGGAGTCAATGCGCCTGTGTGTCTTGCCTGTACCTCAGTTCTTATGTCAGGCTTAGGAACTCCTGGCATCTTGGAAGCAAAGACGGGGATCAGATTCAATTGGTTTCCTAATACTTAATTGTCCATTTGTAAGAGAAAGGCCAGGCTTGCTTTGATAATAACAGAAATGTTAACGTACAGAGATCTGTCTGGCCATGGTGTGCTCATTTCAAACATTTGTAAGGAAATTCAAATTGCTGTGGAAAGTAGAATCAATGAGTGAAATATGCACAATAGCAAGGTTCAAGGGGCAAGAAGTGAAAAGGGACAAAACGGCAACCAACAGATTGGGAAAAGATCTTAACCAATCCTACATCTGATAGAAGGCTAATATCCGATATATACAAAGAACTCAAGAAGTTAGACTCCAGAGAACCAAATAACCCTATCAAAAAATGGGGAACAGAGCTAAACAGAGAATTCTCAACTGAGGAAATTCGTTGGGCTGAGAAGCACCTAAAGAAATGTTCAACATCCTTAGTCATCAGGGAAATGCAAATCAAAACAAGTCTGAGATTCCACCTCACACCAGTCA
>CM052704.1:36353991-36364774 GCA_028551405.1 Uromys caudimaculatus
GGCGGGCCCTCAGAAAAATGGACATAATACTACCTGAGGACCCAGCTATACCACTCCTGGGCATATACCCAGAAGATGCCCCAACATGTAATAAAGACACATGCTCCACTATGTTCATAGCAGCCATATTTATAATAGCCAGAAGCTGGAAACAACACAGATGTCCCTCATCAGAGGAATGGATACAGAAAATGTGGTACATCTACACAATGGAGTACTACTCAGCTATTAAAAACAATGACTTAATGAAATTTGCAGGCAAATGGATGGAACTTGAAAACATCATCCTGAGTGAGGTAACTCAGTCACAAAAGAACGAACATGCTGTGTACTCACTGATAAGTGGATATTAGCCCAAAAGTTTGGAATACCCAAGTTTCACTTTACAATAACCGCTGAACTGGGCTTGAGGTCCCAGATGGAGGAGTTGGAGAAGGGACTGAAGGAGCAGAGGAAGTTTGCAGCCCTATGGAGGGAGCAACAGTGTCAACTGGCCTGACCCCCCCCCATCCTCCTGGAGGCTGGACCACCAACCAAAAAATACACATGGAGGGATCCATGGCTCGGCCCACATATGTGGCAGAGGAGGGCCTTGTTGGTCATCAGGGGGAGGAGAGGCCCTTGGACCTGAGGGCGTTAGAGGCCCCAGTAAAGGGGAATGTCAAGGTGGGAATACGGGAGTGGGTGAGCAGGTGAGTGGGAGGGGGAATTCCCTCATAGAGGTGGGGGAGGGAGAGGGGATAGGGGGTTTCCAAAGAGGAGACCTGGAAAGGGGGAAACATTGAAAATGTAAATAAAGTATCAAAAAATAAATAAATGATTTAAAAGAAATAAATAAAACCATGTTAACTAAAAAAAAAGAAGTGAAAAGGAAAGAAAAACAAGGTTGGAACAAAAACAACAACAAGTTTAGGCCCAGGTGAGTCTCTACAGCTGAAAGGTCTTATCTTAAACCTGGGACAGATCTTGTGTAGTCCAGTTCTAGCCAATGGCCAGTGCTTTTCCAGAATAGGTAACAAGGTCCATGAAGAGAAATGTACTTCAGAGCCTAGATGCTTCCTCATGCTCTTGCTGCTTCTTCCTGTGCTCATATCTCAAAATAGAAGCTGTCATTTGCTATGGGTCTTGTGATGATTTCTGACCATAGGAGTTCAACAAGTCTGGTCTAGTGTGTTCCAAAGTTGCTGTGACCCTAGGAGCCCAAATCCCATCT
Source organism: Uromys caudimaculatus (assembly GCA_028551405.1). NCBI lineage: Eukaryota > Metazoa > Chordata > Mammalia > Rodentia > Muridae > Uromys > Uromys caudimaculatus. Next base: position 36,355,205 of record CM052704.1, read on the forward strand.
GTTTGGAATGGATAGTGAACATTTTCCCCTGGGCATCTGGGAAGACAGATGTCACAATTGTGGCTGGATATGACTTGTTAAGGAAGAAAGGGTGTCAGTGACTACGTACATCCTTATTTAACAAACTAGAAAACGGAGGACTAAAGAACTTAATTGAATTATCCTGTGTCACGAAGCAAGTTGTTCACATTCAAGAATCAACTATTCAGAAATTGTTCCTCTTGGTCCCCTTGTCTGGTATGTGTTCTTCCTGTAAACACTCATAAAATATTATTTTCTAAAATATAATCCTAGGAGCTGACATTGTAAGGCATATGGGAACATTTAGATAATAAAAGGCTACCGAAGCCCTCATTAGTATGACCTTTTTATACAAGAGCAATGGCATTTGGGGGAAAATCCATTCCACTGTACTTTGTTCATAAACTTGCTAGAGCATCGCTCATATTGCATATGGCAAAAACAAATACATCTAATAAAACCCTAATGGAATGCCTGAGCCGTGGGTGAGTGATTGAGTGAACACGTGAGAATGCATGGGAAGTTAAAGAAAGAAAATTATATGTATAATAGGGTCATAGTATGAGAAGTGGTAAGTCAGGGTTCAGGTAAGCTTGCTAGGCACACAGGGAATAGAGAGACATAGGCTTATATAGGGTCTTGCGTGATCTATACATTCAGTAACTCAGTAGTTAAGTTTGACATGACTTTCCTTTTACTACTGCAAAAACCTCGCCAGTGTTTGTTCTCCATGTTTCCCAAATAAGCATCAGAATGTCACCCAGGAAGTACAAGCCCAGGTGCTGTGCTTTCCTTCTATGTGAACCAGAACAGAGGCCATAAATGAGCCAACACCGTGACGGATTTCAGAGAGATGGAAGGCCAGTGTGATCTGAGGTATGGGTGGCTGTGGGAGAGAATCAAAGCCACAGCGAATGTGGAGGTGACATGGAAATGACAGGAAGAGCCACATGGAGGTGACAGTCACACTTGACAACTTCACCTCACACTCAGAGGTGACAATGTCTTTGTTGCAACCTTCAAACTGTTTTCCAAACCAGCAAACAGTTATGACACCTCATGCCTGTGAGCTTTTGATAATAGGCTAGTGTTGTGGGAATGCCAACAAATCAGAGCAGGATTTGTTGTCACAGCAGTGCCCCCCCTCCCCTTGCAGCATCATGGAGGTGTGGGGTGAGGACCACACAGCTGCTTCTGCCTTAGTTCTTGGGCTACTCGTACTTTCATCTTCGTGACAGAGGCCAGGAAAAGTAGAACAAAAGGAAGAAACCATCAAATATCAAATCTAGAGTTACCAATGGCAAAAAAGATCATAACCATGAAAGAGCATCTAAGGAAGAAATGGGCATTTGCCTAAGACTTATACCCTATTCTAAGACAGCCTAAAGGTCTTACATAAAAACACCTTGTCTCAAGGAAGGAGCAAAGTTGTATCTTTGTGGAACTGAACTTAGTCTCTTAGTTAGGATTTATATTCCTGCACAAACATCATGACCAAGAAGCAAGTTGGGAGGAAAGAGTTTATTCAGCTTACACTTCCACATTGCTGTTTATCACCAAAGGAAGTCAGGACAGGAATTCACACAAGGCAGGAACCTGGAGTCAGGAACTGATGCAGAGGCCATGGAGGGGTTCTGCTTACTGGCTTGCTTTCCCCTGGCTTGCTCAGCTGGCTTTCTTATAGAGCCCAAGACCACCAGCCCTGGGATGGTACCACCAATAATGGGCCCTCCCTGACCACTAATTGAGAAAATGCCTTACAGCTGGATCTCATGGAGGCATTTCCTCAAGGGAGGCTGCTTTCTCTGTGATAACTCCAGCTTGTGTCAAGTTGACACAAAACCAGCCAGTACAGTCAACAAAGAATAAGAAAGAAAAGATTAGAGTTTCCTCACAGTACAGTCTGGTTCAAAATAGACATAAAAACAAAGTGAGAAATAAAAAGCAGAGACTCAATTAAATAGAAATCTACTAGTTTGGGTGCAGTGAAGAAGGAAATTACAGGATATTGATTACAGAACAAATATCCAAAGCAGGTAACAATATAACTTTAAAACTATTGACTCCCCAGGAAGAATAATTATAAAACAGCCTGTATAAAATACTATTAATACAATCTTAAAATACTAGATAACAAATATCGTCATTTGTTTACTTAGTTTCTAAACAGAGAGTAACAGACATCATCATTTATACAAAATGGGTTTTTTACTCAATGGGTGTGAGGTCATTTGCATATCCAACGAGAGATAAGCATTATACTGTAATGTGAAGTCTCACAACCTCAAGAGAGGGAAACATTCTTTCTACTTGTGTAGTGATTTGTGAAGAGTGAGCATGTTTACTAGCCATGTCAATAAACCAAAGGGCAGGTGGAGTGAGGGAAATAGAGCTCTAGAGGAACAGGAGTAAGTTTTTACGGTGAGTGTAGTTCTGAAAACAGTGGAAAGGGTCGTATTTAGATCAGTTGCGAATGCATCTCTCTTTCTAAAGCCTACCTGTTAAACATTTTTCTGCAACTAGGCCCTTAATAAATACCTATTTTACATTTTTATTCAACCCCCCGCCTCTTTAACTCATAGTTAATGTAAGACCCATTTTTATGCACTTAGCCTGGCTTGATGCCCGAGTACACACAGCACTTTGATCTCACTTAGGCCATTAGACTCTGGGTCAGCAATTGAACTCAGAGAGAACAGAAGTCACGAGGGCAAATGATGGGGCATCTAGAAAAAAGCCTTGGATAGTCACTCACTCTCTGATCTTTTCCAGCAGATACTCTAAAGGCTGTTGAGACAGTTAATTATTCAGACTGAATTAGCTGAATCTACTGAGGGCGGACAGAGCCCTGAGATAAACATCTGCCTAGCATTCCCTCCCACACATGAGAAGACACGTGTCAGGCCCTGCCTGATTTGAACATCTTCATCCTACAGTTAATGAAGGGCAAGAGAGAGTTCACCTTCACAGTGAGTCACAGAGAGAACTCGAACAGAGATAAAAATCTAGTGAATTTTCTTTATAATATCTAGTCTTTAGTAAATGATAGAGACATTCCTAAAGCTCTGAAATATCATTTATCAAAAACTGGTATGCAAATATAAACTATGAATAAATACATTTGGACTCATTAAATGCTGACTTCCAGTATAAATGTAGATTTGTATGCATTCTCTGAGCCAATTTGTAAATGCATGCATAGATGTATAGATTTTTTAATGTCTATGTCTGTGTGGGCATTAAGGAACAAATAGAGAAATAGTGAGAAAGCAGGAGATAGGAAGACACAGTCTTAACGAGTAACTGTGATCGGGGATAAACTACCTGCACATAAGAAGTTTTGGGTCTGGTCTGTAGGTTTTGGTCCCTCTGAAATCCCTACATTTAAATCTGATCCACAATGCAATAGAATTGGAATTGGGACCTTCTGGAGGTCTTAAGGTCAGGAGGTCTGAACCCAGAGAATGAAATTAGCATCTTCATAGAAGAGGCAGGAGAGAGGTTGTTCTCCCCTTACACTCAAGAAAAAAGGGCCCCACCCATGAAGCAGAGAACAGCCCCATCAAACAAATAGTCCACGGTCCCTTCATTGTGGACTTCCATCCTCATGAGCTGCAAAGCATTCTGGCCATTTATGAAGCTTCTACTTGTCTTTTTCCTATAGCAGCTTGCTCTGACTAAGACAGTTTCCTTGTTATCTTATGAGTCTGCATTGTGACTCAGTTTCTCCATCATATGCAGGATTTAATAAAAATTATCCTCAGAGGTCAGTTTTAATGTATGAGTAAGACTCACTTTAGATGGTTTGTGTGTGTCGTAAAAGTTAATTCCCAGATTCCCTGAAATGATTTATTTCCAAGTTCATCTCCTTTAGACTCTACATGAAGTTAGCTGAAGTGTGAAGTATGTTCAGACACAGGTTCTCTGTGAGTTCCCAGGATGCAATTTATCTGTGAAGCAAAGCATGTTCACTTGGCCTCTCTCTACCCCAATGTCACCAGCATGTTAAATTGACCCCTGGGTCAGGAGCTTTGTATCATGGTCGTTCCTAATGTACCAACAGAGGCTTCCTCAGCAAGGTTGTGAATCTTCTAATCTGTATGCCATCATAGCTGAGAGATAGTCACAAGAACAAATCAAGTGCACTTAAAACGATATCACACTTGCTTGAGCCATTCGCATTGATGAGTGTATATTTCTCGTATGTATATATACATATTCATTTGGCGATACTTGGCTGCTGTAGTGAAACTTGTCGCATAGGTCGTTGGCGTGAATAGCAATTGATCTGGAAAGTGCTATAAAGTGACTGGGAGGTGTGGAAATGCTCATTAACTTTGAGTATCTGCTGTCAGACCTATGAATTTATGTTGGAGAAATGGATTATGTACTAGGCAGTTACAAATCATAATACTGCTTAGATGTTTAAGGTAAATAGGAGTGTTTGAGAAAAGAATTAAAAAATACATTCATAAGTAGAATAGAACAGAGTAACATCGAGTAAATTGTAATGTGGATATATGTATGTTTGTAGATATAAATAATCTTTTATGGATTGGCATATAAAATACATGCAACATCACTTCTCACATGGCCTTTGGCATGCCTGTTTGGACACACATGTACATGTGTGTTCACAAAAACACAAAAATAAAGTTCTCTTTATAAATTAGCTGTAGATTAAGGATTTTCATTAAAGAACCTTTATTTTGTGAAATAAGAATTAAAACCTAGTATCATTGTGTTTTCCATCTCCGGACATAAAATATTTTAAGTGAATAAAATGTGAAATGTCCCCTTATAATGTGATTAAAAACCTGCATTTTGCAACTGGCATGGTTTCAGCAATTTAACTATATCTCCTTTTTTTTTTTTTTTGGAAAGGGTTCAGAAATCAAATGACCTTTTGCAATGGCCACAGGTAATGAGGCCTTATGTAAGCTGCAGACGCAGATTCATGACCTCGTGCACCTCTTAAAGTCTGTGCTCCACCAACCAGCGGTTTTCCCAATCAGCTTTGTGTTCCACTATGTGCTTGCCCGCCAGCGTTTTAAAACCTGGGTCATGGAGGTGCCTGGAGGAAACCTGTCCTCCGTTTGAGCAACTTGGATAATGAGCCATGCTCTTCTGGCTCACTGTGCGCTTTCCTGTTTGCACTCATTCTCACCAGTTCATGGCAAATCCTTGTAATTTACTTTAGAAATGACTGCTATTAAACGTCCTGTTTCTTTCCCTTGTGTCGGAAATTTTACACTACACCATATGTTAAATTTTTATTTAAATATTTTTTTTTTAATCCACAATCTAAGGTGGCAACTGACCTCCAAACAGCCAAAGTTGACGGCTAGAAGGACTTGCTACATTCAGCACATCAATTAGAAATGACAAGCCTGTGTCTCCACCAGATGGAGCGCAGCTGCCTATAATCCCGCTGCAATACCTGGCTGCTTCAATTTTTCTTCTATATAAATGTTACAAGTTATAGCAAACAAGCTAGTGAAAGGGTTGCTGTTGGCTCCTGGTGTGAGGCTGCAGTCCATCATGGAGGGAGAAGGGAACAGGTTCGCATTGTGCCCACAGCCAGGAAGCAGAGAGAAATGAAGGGAAGGCTCCTTCTCTTCTCCTCCTCCTCCTTCTCCTCCTCCTCCTCCTCCTCCTCCTCCTCCTCCTCCTCCTCCTCCTCCTCCTCCTCCTCCTCCTCCTCCTCCTCCTCTCTCTTTCCCTCCCCTCCCCCTGTCTCCCCCTCTCTCAATACTGAAGCTTACATTTAGGACAAATTCACCTCAACCCAGTCAAGAAGATCTCACAGACGTGTCAGTGGTTCATTGTCAACCTTCAAGCATATAAACATCACAAGGATTATTTGAAACTCTGTGAACAAGCTGGAGAGGTGCCAGAGGACACAAGTTCAGTTCCTAACACCTATGCGGAGGCTCACAACTACCTCTAGGTCCAGCTCCAGGGGATCCAGTGCCCTCTTCTGGTCTCCATAGACACTGCATACACAAACTCAGAAACACAGAGAGAAATAATAAAAATAAAGTGTGGAAATTATATTGTTGTTAGTTTGGGAGTTGAGTTAACATGTAGAGAAAGTCAAAAGAGCAGATTAGGAAACTATTATATATTAGAAATAATGATTCAGATAATTGAAAAGTCCACCCTTAGAAAAGATAGCATACATTCATTATACACAAAAGCACAGGACTGGAATTCCTGCAGTGAGGGTGATCTTTCTGTGACAATAAGCAAAGTAGAGCAGACTCAGAAACAATGTTCTAGCAACAATCTAGGCAATAAACCCAGTTAAGATTAAAGAGGTGTCTCAGTGATTTCTTGCTGCACTTGCAGAGGAGCAGGGTTCAATTCCCAGCACCTACACAGAAGTACACAACCATCTGTAAGGATTCCAGGGATCCCGTCTTCCTCTTCTGGCCTCCACAGGTTTTGCATGCCCAATGTGCACACATATACATGGAGGCAAACACTCATATACATAAAAATAAAAAACCTTTTAGTGAAACAAAACCAGTCCGTTATTCATACTACTTGCTTCAAAGGGCAGCAAAGTGAATGGATTAAGAGAAGCATTTTGTTGTCTTGTTTTGTTTTGTTTGTATGTCTGTGAGTGAATGTCACCAGTGTGCAGGGGTCTAGAAAAGCCAGAAAACAGCATAAGATCCCTTAGAATCAGATCCACAGAGGGTTGTGATCTACCCATTGTGGGTGCTGGGAACCGAACTTGGGTTTCCTACAAGAGCTACAAGCACACTTAATGTTGAACCATCTCTCCAGACCCCTGAAACTGTTTTAGTGAACACGGCTGTGGCTATTACTTGAAATGTTTTACAGATGTTAGCTCATCCCAGGATCATAATAATTCCATATTACAAGATGAAGAGACGAACACACGGGACTGTTTAGTGACATGAGTGTAATCATGGCAAGAGAATAACAGAGTAGAAACTATGTAGTTCCGGAGAACACGATATTCTCCTCACTTCTATTCAAGGCTACCTACTTCACTTCTACACAGTTCAGGAATCCTGCAGTTTTTGCTAGGTGTTCAAAAACCAACACCCTTGCTCCTACTTGGAATATTTGCTATCATCTGTTTGATGTTCTGTTTGAAGGGTTTTTTTCTTCTTCTTTTTAACAGGAGGTACAAATCAGATGTGGAGGCACATGCCTTTAACCCTAGGACTTGCAATGCAGAAGCCAGAAAAATCTTTGAGTTCTAGGCCAGCCTGGTCTATAACTGGAGATTCAGGACAGCTCAGGCTACACATAAAAACCCTACCCCATGCTCTGCCCCCACACCCAATAAAATAAATAATAAAATAAAAATAAAAGAAATAGTATATGCAATGATGTAATACACTGAAATTTGTTATTTTTTTTTAAAAAATGTATTTTAGTAAGTCTAAAAACTCTTCAGACATGAGTGCCTCATAGCCAACATTCCAGGCAATAATTTGCTGGAAGCATTGCTGTTTAATAGGACCAGTAAATGAAGATTTCAGAGGGATGCAAGGGGAGTAGAGATCGGTGGCTGGATTCCAGATCTCTTTGCATGATCTACTATTCTACAGTTACGGTTGTTGTCGAAAATGTTTATACTGGTGTCCCGAGACAGACCAGGTAGGAGGAGCTAAGAGATACTGAGAGATGGTTGCACGCACTAAGTCTCAAGCCAGATGTTGAAAATTAGGTGTAAGGCTTGTGCAGTGTCTCCCAGATAAAGCTTGTCTCATTGTCTGTGGAGGTAAAATGGAAACAGCCAGTGTGCACTGGACTGTGCAGATCTGTGGTCTGGTTTACATTTCCACTCCTGATTTTCAGTCTGGCATCAGTGTGTTTTGTGGGATTTGCTTCTGGCTGAATATTCATCCTGCTAAATCTATAGGTTATATGCATTCAAAGAAAATGCACTTGATGTTTGTTAATGTGCCAAAATATTCAGATAAAATCTAATTTTAGACACTACTCAGGCTCCCTAATATGGATTCATCCTAATTTATGGTGTTCTTTACTCAAAAGCCAGGCCTGAGTATAGACCATTATCATATCTTCCTGCATGCTGAGCTGAGCATACATACTGTAGAGTTGTCTAATTGATTATGCAGAGTATGTGGGTGAATTTTGTTTAGACAGAAAGCAGACTCAAAATGTTCAGTTTTATAATGGCTTATGAACAGCACTATAGATTTAATTTTCAGATATAATCTTTGTTCCTGTCGCCAAAGTCTTTTAAATAAAGCACTGCCCTGATACACAGAGCATGACAAAATTATTTCTTTCATTGCTAGATTATATAATATTCTCCTTAAAGTGACTGACTTACTTCTAAAGATTGGATTGCCAAGTCATTTTTCCTGATGAAGTCTAAAATTCACAAGGACATTTATAATTTTGGATCAGTACTCTTCTGTCCAGGTTCATACTTCTGAAGAGTTATTAGTTAAGGAGACCATGGCAAATTCCTGGAGCTGCATTACTGTTTGACAGCATGGAAATGTATTGTGTTCTAATCACAGCTAAGGACAATTTGGCAAGTAGCATTAATGTGAAGAATAAAAACAAAATCCAGTTAAAGAATTTGTATACATGAGCAGAAAATTATTGCAAGATCATATGAATTCAGTAGACAAGGCTTGACAGGGTGTGACCCCAAAGACCAGCCATACATGAGTTGAAACTGGGAATGGATTGAATAAATTTAACTAATTCAATTCCCTTGTCTGGCAACACCCACAGCAATGTGTAAATAGTCTTCCATGTGATCACATGCCTGACTGACAGGCATAGCTCACTACATCTGTCCAATATTACCAAAAGGACCATGTGTTATAGATTACCTTGCCTGGGAAACAGTTTTAAAATTTTAAATATTGTGTTCTAGGTTGGTTTCTGTTGATATGATGAAACTCTCTGACCAAAGGCAACTTGGAGAGAAAAGGATTTATTTGGATTATACTTTACAGTTCAAAGGAAGCCAGGGGAGGGGCTCAAAGCAGAAACCTCCAGGAAGGAACTGAAGCAGAGACCACAGAGGAGCACGACTTACAAATGTCCTTCCCCTGATTTGCCTAGCTACCTGGACTGTACATCCTAGGGTCCTTCACTCAGGCGCAGCACTGAGAACCGTGTGCCGGGCCCTCCTGTGTCAATTAGAAGTGAAGAAAATTCCCTCACACTCAGATTAGCCAGAGGCTAATTCCTCAACTAAGCTTCCTCTTCCCAGGTGTGTCAAGCTGACAACAACACGAGCTGCCATCTATGGGCTTTACTGAACATTGCTCTTGTACATCATACAGTCAAAACATTTAGGTCAGTGTCTCAGTCAGGGTTTCTCTTCCTGCACAAACATCATGACCAAGGAGCAAGCTGGAGAGGAAAGGTTTTATCCAGCTTACACTTCCAATTGCTGTTCATCACGAAAGGAAGTCAGGACTGGAACTCAGGCTGGTCAAGAAGCAGGAGCTGATGCAGAGGCCATGGAGGGATGTAACTTACTGGCTTGCTTCTCCTGACTTGCTCAGCTGGCTT
>CM052704.1:36364874-36375240 GCA_028551405.1 Uromys caudimaculatus
CAGCAATTGGAAGTGTAAGCTGAATAAACCCTTTCCTCCCCAACTTGCTCCTTGGTCATGATGTTTGTGCAGGAATGGAATCCCTGACTAAGACAGTGCCCTCCCCCCTTGATCACTAATTGAGAAAATGCCTTACAGCTGGATCTCATGGAGGCATTTTCTCAACTGAAACTCCTTTCTCTGTGATAACTCCAGCAGTGTCAAGTTGACACAAAACCAGCCAGTACAGTCAGAATGAGTATATGTTGAGGATTTGTGGAATATTAACACTAAACCATAAACACTGTGAGCACAGAGTATGTGCTGTTGTTGCTCTCAGAAAACTGCTAATTAAATTTTGCAAAGGGAAGCAGGCCATCTTAATTAGTGTAAAAAATGAATATTTCCATCAGGTACAAAGGGGATAAACATTGTAAACTTCTTCATCAGTGTGTGTGTGTGTGTGTGTGTGTGTGTGTGTGTGTGTGTGTGTGTGTGTATTTTCACATGTGGTCCCCAACATTATGTGTGTGTGTGTGTGTGTGTGTGTGTGTGTGTGTGTTTGGGTGTGTATCCCACAAAGATCTATAGCCTCTTCCTTTCATATTACTAAGTACTCTTCAGAGAATACAGCTTAACTTGGTACAATTATGCAGTTTCAGGCATAAGTTTCTTAAACAGCAGGACAGTTGAAAAGAATCTTAAAATTCTGTGTCTACAACAGTCATCTGATGTACACTTTTGTTGACAGTATTTTTAGCTAACATAGCTTATAATGATATAATTAGAGAAGCATCTACATAATAGCTATGTATTTGAAGGAACTGTGTAATGATGTCCAGGCTGGAAGATAATAACAGCCCTCCTGGCTCTTGACCAAGACAGATCACAACACATGCTGATAACACAAGATCCTTAGAGTGATTTTGTCTTCCTGCATTAAGGATTCAAACACTCAGCCAGAACAAAAAAATCATCTGTCTGGCTTCAGTGGCATATAAAGTTATGCAAAATTTCCAGATACCTATTATGTAATTTCCCCAGCCCTGATGCTTCCAGATTACATTATTGTTTATTAAAATATTTTTACAGATACATTCCATGTTTCTTAAACAACATTGTTTATGTTACAGACTCTCACAGTATATTCAGACTTTTGGAAGCTACTCATTCTGGGTAAAATAAAAGAATTGCACTCACACCATGAAGGCACCTGTACATTGAAGAATACTAATTAAAGTGACTGATAAAATGAACATTTCAAATATCCAAGGATTATTCAATTACTCCTATGCATCCCTATAAGAACGCACCCAAGGCACTCCACAAGGTGGAAAGCACGTTTGCTTTTACAGGCCTTTCAGACTTATTTGGTTGAATCTCTCTGCTGGAAGGTGGTCAGTGCTCCTTGCTGAAAAGTTCTGGGACCCAGTACACCTTCCATCCCTTCTAAACTTCAGCTTTCATCTTCCACCAAATATAATAAGATAACTAATGTGATATAATCATTGGTGCAACAAAAACTCATTTGCTCCGTGACAAACAGAATATTTACTTTATTTCCACCATTAGGGACCATTTGCTACTTTCAGGCATGTTCCGGAGGCCTGTGCTAGTGCTAGTAACGCTGCAAATTCAGAGTATGGTGTTTCCATTTAGATGCTATGCTATTTAGAGTCAAGTGGCCAGGCTAGGAAGTATACTCCATCATACATCTTAAGGTTTTGATTGTTCAAGATATAAAATTGCCCAATTCTGGGTTTTGTCCAGATTCTTAAAGTCAGTAATCATTCAGGGATTCTTAAAGTCAGTAAGTATTCACATGGCCAGATCAACTGTCTTAGATTCCTTCCTGGCTAGTTAGTTTGTCAAATGACAAAAGGGAGGGTCATTTGGGAAGAAGACTCTCAACTGAGAGCATGCCTCTCATCAGAATGTCTGTGGGGCCAGTTTTTGATTTATAATTCATGTGGAAGAGTCCAGCCTCCTGTGGGTGGTATTACCCCTGAACAGGTGTTTCCCGATTACATAAGAAAGCCATGGAAAAGCAGACAGTAAGCAGTGTCCTGCATGGTCTCTGCTTTGGATCCAATCTCCGGGTTCTTGCCTCAAGTTCCTCCTTTTACTTCTCCCAGTGATAGACTTTAACATGGAAGTGTAAGCCAAATAAAGTCTTTCCTCCTGCCTTAGTTAGGGTTTCTATCACTGTTCATCACTGAAAGAAGTCAGGATACAAGCGCAAACAGGTCAGGAAGCTGAAGGCAGGAGCTGATGCAGAGGCCACGGAGGATGCTACTTACTGGCTTGCTTCCCATGGCTTGTGCAGCCTGCTTACAGAACCCAGGACCACCAGCCCATGGATGGCACCACCCTCAATGGACTGGGCCCTCCTCCATTGATCACTAATTAAGAAACTGTCTTATAGCTGGATTTTATGGAGGCATTTCCTCAACTGAGGCTCCTTCTCTCTGATGACTCTAGTTTGTGTAAAGTTGACACAAAACTATTCAACATCCCTCCCCAAGTTGCTTGTCATCAGAATGTTTCATTACAGCAAAAGAAATCCTAATTAAGATGCTCCATAGGATAGAGACAAGAACCCTTCTGAAAGTTAAATAAAAGCACTGCTTTGCCAAATCAACTGTACAGTGATTCTCAAAAATAGGCTATCACATAACCACTTGATAGCAGACTGTGTAAGCTCACATGGGTTCACTGGTGTTCATTTGGCGTCTGTGTTTAACTCAAGAAAGAACAGAGGGAAACCCAGAATGGACTCCTATTTGGAAGAGAAGACCCCTTCATTGCCAGCAAGTCTGTTGTTTACAAACTCCGACTTTCTGACAATTTCTATTCTGCAAAAGCTCCATGTCCAGCTGAATTCTACCAAATCAGGAGGAACCCTCTCTAACTCCCGTTTCTGAGATGCTCTGACTTCACCAGCTCATAATGTACTTCCGCATAAGTTCCACAAGTCAGACTTAAGGCTACAGTTCTGAGAGGCTTTGGCTCTTGAGTCATATGGTCACATATTTAACCCCATCTTGTGAAGTAAAGCGTGAGAGACCACCTGTTGGATGTGGCCATATAGGTTTCGTAAGTGACCTTGACAAGCTGCTCCATTGAGGACTGGGAAAATACTTCAATTTCATAGGCTCAAAAGAGAACAGTAAGGAAATGGGAGCAGCCACTGTGAACTATTTCCAGAAGCTTTGCTATAAATTGAAGCTGGAAAATAGGACAGAAACCAGAGGGAATGTGATTTACAGCATGTTCATATGGTGACAAGACTGATCCTAAAAGAAGATAGCACTAATGCAGGCAAGGGCGAGGGCGGGGGTGGGGACGCAGGGCAGGGGGCGGGGCGATGTCGGGGTGGGATGAGGGTGAGGGCGGGGCTTGGAAACAAAGCATGGGAGGTTCTGGAGAAAACGGGACAACTTGAGGTTCTGCCATCCTTCAGCGTGAGTAGTGCTGCCTGGTTACAAATAGGTAGGCCATTTGCTCTGCCATACGAGTCTCTTTGTTTCTGTTATTATAGCTAAAAGAAATCATTAAGCCAGAGAAATAAAGAAAAAAAATAATTAAGAATAAAAGTAGAAAAAAGGTCTGTAGTCAGAAACTTGGGTCCAAATGTCTCACTCTTGGTATGACTAAAATATTTCTTTTCAGATTCTAGCTCTTTTTCTTATAAATAAAAGTAATAGTGATACCCACCCTAACTAGTCTGTCACCGGCTGACCATATCCTGCCTCCTGGTGCCATTCTGTGTACCTGCTTTATCTTCATGCTATCTGATTGGACTCCCTAGAAGACTCTGTTCCTAGAAAACAGTTGCAACCTGTGGATTGCAACTTTGTTTCTTTGAATCCTAAACCCAAGTTTATCAGCACACAGTCAATGTCTAAGACATTACAAATAACAAATATTTTCAAAATGAGTGTTGACCAATTGTCAGGTATTGTTCAAAGCATTTTACTTGTACTAATATAGTAAAAGTTTAATACAAACTATTAACTAAGCATCACAAGTATCCTTATTTTAGACACAAGAAGGCAGGGACTTAAGAAAAGTGAGGCAGAACCAGAGTTAAAACAGTGAATGTTGTGTTTCTAAATGCTACCCCACATGGCCTTCCTGCAAAGGAGTGGATGAACGGGCTGAGGTGGGGAGCAGAAGATTATAGATAGGGAAAATATACTGAGTAGATAAGTGTCATAATTCTGTGGTAAGATATGAGTGATTCTTACTGGGCAGTGCTAGCTCATGCCTTTAATCACAGCACTTGGGAGTCAGAGGCAGGGGGATGGATCTCTACAAGTTCAAGACCAGCCTATTCTACAAAGCAAGTTCCAAGATATCCAGAGCTACACAAAGAAACTGTGTCTTGAAAAACAGAGAGAGAGAGAGAGAGAGAGAGAGAGAGAGAGGAGTAACTCTCACGTGATACAATGGCTGACCTGAGATGTCAATTTAATACATCTCCAAAAATAATGTCAACTACAGAATGATCTTAATCAGCTTGGCATGTTTGTTGGGCTGTCTTTTAAATTATTAATTGATATTATGAAGGGTCAAGTCCACCATAGTTGGCACCATTCCTTGGTTGGTAGGCCTAGGCTGTTTAAGAAAGGGACTGGTACATAAAGCTAGGAGCAAAGTATAGTAAGCTGCACTCCTTTATGGTTTCTGCTTCAAGTTGCTGCCACGAGTCCAGGTCCTGGATCCCCTCAGCAATGAACCGTGACAAGGAAGATGAAATAAACATTTTGCTCTCCGAGTTCCTTTAGGTCATGGTGTTTATGGCAGCAACAGAAAGCAAACTAGGACATGTGGACTTGTTTCTTGTTGAATCAGAAGCTGAACCCATAGGTGTGGCAACGACATAGCGAACGTTTATAATCTGAGCCATGGCACGAGGCCATCATCCTTGGAATACTCTTGGTGATGTAGAAGCACCAACTGCTCGTGTTAGGTTCCACTTACTGAGAGTTTGCTGTATGGCGGGTACTGAGCTGAACAGATACCATCTCTTTGAACCTTCACCAGTTCTTAACTATATTCATATCTCCGCCACGTTAGAATAAGAACAGCAGGTACCTGTACACAGTGAAATAAAATATGTGGCTACTGGAACCAAATACTAGGCCTTTTGCTTCTGCTTTCTGTGCTGGATCAGGTTGTCTGCAGTTCCTGTAGGAGATCAGAAAGATGGGGTGAATCAAATTAGTGTTTCCTCAAGGGCACCAACTCTTCAGGACACTCCACACAAATCAGTCTCTGACTTGCTAAAAATAAGAACCAATAATCCCTCCTTCGTATGCTAGCGATGGAAGCACTCATAGCTACAAGTAAAAACGAAAAAAAATACTGTAGTTTACATGGTCATTGCAATTGTATATACATTTTATTGATTCTTGTTTCTAAGTATGTAGATAGTAAGTTTCTTGTATTATTTTTGAAAAACCACACATACACAACAAGGAAAATATTTAGCTTGGTTCCTTCTCCTTGCATTGGTTAATAAGTCATTAATCAGAATGGATGTGCCATCATCTGTGTGGTTGACTATACAGTTCCCTTGGTCCAAACCCAGGGCCGGGTTAGCTGGGCCCAACTTAAATGCTATCAGCTGGTAAGTGGACGAGGCAAATGTGTCACGTATCTAACATGGAATAGTGTTCATCTCTAAAGAAAAGCGAAATCATAAAATTTGCAGGAAAGTTGATGGGCCTGAAAAATATAAAGGGAGGTCACCCAAACTCGGAAAGAAAAAAAATCCATGTCACACACGCACACACACATGCACACGTTCTCTCTCGTGTGTGGATTCTAGCCTGTAACATAAGCAGCTGTGACTGCGGGTGTGGCTTCCCGTGTAGTAAGGAGAAGAAGAAAGGTAATATTAGGCGCCAAGGAAGGATGGACACAGGGAAAAGGACACACAGGTTGGAGGCCAGAGGCCAATCCTTTCCCTAATTTCAAGTCTGTCACTGGTTGGTTCTGCTTGGTTTTCCATGTTTGTAATAGATAGGTGCATAAAAATGTAACTTATTGTAAAACTGTAAAACTGTAAGCAAATCTCCACAGCTTGAGCTGTATGGGAGTTGATGTGTGTGTGTGTGTGTGTGTGTGTGTGTGTGTGTGTGTGTGTGTCTGTGTGTCTGTGTGTGTGTCTGTGTGTCTGTGTGTTTTGTGACTGGGCCAGCTTAGTGGCCACATGAACCTAGCTGTGTGTTCTTTTTACATTTATAAGTTAGGTACAATCAGATGGTATGTGTGTGTGTCTGTGTGTGGGGGGAGTTTGGGCAGTTGTATGTGTGTAACTGCGTGTGAGTGTATGTGTCACTCTCTGTGTGCCCGTGTGTGTGTGAATATAAACAGACATACTTCTTCTAACTGGTGTACTTATGAAGACAAAAGCCATCAAGCCTGATCACCCATCATAGTCCTGTCTGTGGCACATGGACAGGGGAGGGGCAGTCATTGCCTGCCCTCAGTGGGATCGGTCTCAGAACTCTTCATGGATGCTGAAGATCACCTGTTCAAGTCTCATGCAGATGCCACAGCAGTATTTTCAAAGACTTTGCAAAGTCTCTTCCACCATTAAAGCATTTCTGAATTACTTGTAATTCCTAATAACATGTAAGTTTTAGGCAAATGGTTTTCCACTGTGTTATCGGGAAATAGCAATGAGGAAACCAGGTCTAGACAAGTTCAGATGTAAGGTTTTCCTTACAGATATTTTTAATCTCCAGATGTGGGAGCTGCAGCTACAAAAGACAAAGTTAAAGTGTACAGTGAATCAAGCTATCTGTGTTGTAGAATAAGCCAGTAAATCACACTCTTGTGACTATGGATATTTAATAGGTTTTTGTAATTACACATATATTTGTATATATACACACATCTCTATCTCTCAATGTTGCTGCAAAATCTAATTAAAGAGTAAGAACAATGCTTAATCAATAGCACCTCTTATTTTACAGGAATCCTCTGTTACATTACATTTTTATTACCAGAATGGTTTGTATATAAAGTGTTTTTCACACAAAGTAGATGTAGACACTTCTCCAAAGGGTTCCCTAAGACCAGTGTGACAACAATTATTATTAAAAAAAACAAAAAAGTAAGTTGAGAAAGTGGCTGTGAAACGGAATGATCACGGAAAGTCAGAATTTCTCTCTGGCAATCTAATCAACCATACAAATTGTCAAATAAAAACTTTGCTGTTTTCCAGAGCAATTTTGTTACCAGACTTAGCCTAACATATACAATAAATATCTTATTGGTTTTTTCTACAGTTTAATTGATTTTTCTATTCATTTTTTATTTTGAAAAACAGACAAAAGTATGTTTTCAACTGCAGAATAAAATCCAGCAGCAACCTTTTAAAAGTCTTTAAGTGCTCATTACAGAGGCAACAAGACTACCCCCTTCCTGGTCAGTCAGGGACCCTGGCAGAGACTCCCAGTGGGTCCATGCTTCCAGAATAAAAGTGGCAAGATATTTAGAAGCTGGTCGCAGGCTCTTTATGGCAGAACAGGGCCTTTCTGTTGATATTTTGGCAAAATCAAGTCACGAACATCTAGGAGGCTTGGGTCATAAGCCTCTTCTGTAGCTGGCCATGAATATGCAGAGTCCTTAAAGCCCAGCCTCATGTACATTCCAGCATGCCTTTCCTTGGTGCATTTTGTAATAATGTTTATATTAGCAATTATTTATATAGAGTATCTTATTATGAAATTTTTGCACATTTACATAGTATTTTATTACATTTATCTCCCTCTTCATTACCCTCTTCCCATTCTTCTAATTGGCTTCTTCTTTTAAACTAGACTCGTTATTCTGCCTCTGTCTTCTTCACTGTGTGTATGTGTGTGTGTGTGTGTCTGTCTGTCTCTGTATGTTTCTATATCTGTCTGTCTCTTTCTGTTGGTCTGTTCTCTCTCTCTCTCTCTCTCTTCTCTCTCCTCTCTCTCCTCTCTCTCTTCTCTCTGACCCATTACAGTTGCTTCCAGGAGTATGAGCACCCTACTGTGGCTATACCTCTGAGCATCACGTCTCTGTATATGAATTGTCAAGTCAAGGAAACTTCTTTAGAAGTTGGTCCATAGTAACTTCAGAGACTCATAATTGGTCAAGGTATGAGAATAAATTATTGCTGAATGTCTAGTTGTTGTGGGACATCAATAACACCCCCTCCAAGGCTCTAGAAACATCACAGAAGGTGTGGAAAGAATGTAAGAGCAGGAGGTAGGAGCAATGTGGAGCACTGGCTTGTGGACTGGACACAGCTGTCACACTGAAATTATAGTGACTGAAATGTCTGTGCAAGATTGGGGGCACCAATAGGACATAGAAGGGGCTGGGATATATGGGACTCCTTGACCCCAGCAAAATAAATTAAAGAGCTGTGGCAACACATGCACACCCAAAATTATGTTTTAAATTATCAAATTATATTTATTTATTTATCGATTGTGTGTAGATTGGGCAAGGTTGGGAGTGGTGAGCCTGTGTCATGGCACACATATGGGAGTCAGAGGGCAACTTGAAGGAGTGAGTTCTCTTGCACCATGTAGGTCCTAGGGATCAAATTCAGGGAGTCAGTCTAGGCAGCAAGCACTACCCACTGAGCTACCCCTCCCAGCAATTTCACAAGCCTACCCCTAAAACTCTTCATTGGAAAAAACTATTACTCCAGTCATTTATTTATTTAAGTGATGTCATTAAAATGTGACTAAGAGTGAATGAGATTGAATTGAATGATTAGGATGCTCCCAGCTTTCTTGATGGTGACTAGTCTCTCTCTTCTCATTTCTAATTGCTCTTAGGTAACTGGGAGTCAGCACCATTTAAAGCTTCTATATTATATCTACAGTTCAACAGACTGCGGCTGAAAGCAGGAGGGCTACTGCATGTATTAATGTATAGGTTTTCATACTTCATTTCCACATCTTAACTGGCCTCTCTACAGCCAGGTATGGCATCATATTTCTGGGAGTCTGGACTCCAGAGAGGCCGAGAGAAGATTTCACATTCAAAGTTAAGGACAGCACTGCAGAGTAAGAGTCTGTCTCACAAAAACACACTGATGTCTCCTGATGAGAGGTGTGTTCTTTGCTGTTTCTAAGTATGTCTCTGCATTCAGGCTTTGTCTACAAGAACCTGAATTTGTGGGTTAGTTGGCTTGGTCCAGATAATCAGTGGAGTTCACTTGTGTTCTAAGACAGAACTGCAGTCTTGCCTATATTCTCTAACCTAATTTCTGAACAAATAACCACGAAATTGTTTAAGGATGTCAATGCAACCAGTAGCCCATTGAATTCACCATTTACTATAGTCAAAAGACTTATTCCAAAATTAAGAGGCAAAACAAATGTTCAGAAGGGATTGTTGCTTGCCTGATTTTCTTTCCCAGCCAATGTGGCATTTCTAGAACAAAGATGAAAGTCTTTAGTGTTTGGGGCTGGCTTTGTCCAACCAAGCCTTCTGTTCCCTATTAGAAATGGTATCATTGCTTCTGGTCTCCATCTGTGCCCTAGAGGCAAGGCTGTCCCACAGCCCTCCACACCCAAATACCATCCAGGAGAGAGCTGGTCTCCCTAGGAGTGCTCTCACTCCTAAGCTCAGAGGTGAGATCACCACTTTCTCTCCAATAACTGCCCAAAGCAGGACCAGCGAGGAGTGCACAGGGCACAGAAACAGTGGAGCAGCTGGGGGCAGGATCCTGCTGGTCTCCATCTGCACCCGGGAGCTAAGGCTGTTCCACAGCCCTCTGCACACAAATCCGGCCAAAAGAGAGCTGGTCTCCCAGGAGTGCTCACACTCACAAGAAGATGGAAATAGCCCCATGCATCCTATCAGATCACTACCGACTAAGGCTGGTCTTCAATAGCAACAAAAACAACAGAAAGTCCACATACACATGGAAGCTGAACAATGCTCTACTCAATGATAACTTGGTCAAGGAAGACATAGAGAAAGAAATTAAAGGCTTTTTAGAATTTAATGAAAATGAAGGCAAAACACACCTAAACTTATGGGACACAATGAAAGCAGTGCTAAGAGGAAAACTCATAGCTCTGTGTGCCTCCAAAAAAATAACTGGAGCTTAACAGCACTATTCTCAACAAAGAACATCTGGGGGAATCACCATTCCTAAGCTCAGAGCAGTAGTGATAAAAACTGCATGGTATTGGTACAGTGACAGGCAGGTAGATCAATGGAATAGAATTGAGGACCCAGAAATGAACCCACACACCTATGGTCACTTGATCTTTGACAAAGGAGTTAAAACCATCCATTGGAAAAAGGACAGCATTTTCAACAAATGGTGCTGGTTCAACTGGCGGTCTACATGTAGAAGAATGCAAATTGATCC
>CM052704.1:36375340-36474505 GCA_028551405.1 Uromys caudimaculatus
CAAGAAGTTAGACTCCAGAAAACCAAATAACCCCATCAAAAAATGGAGAACAGAGCTAAACAGAGAATTCTCAACTGAGGAAATTCGCAGGGCTGAGAAGCACCTAAAGAAATGCTCAACATCCCTAGTCATCAGGGAAATGCAAATCAAAACAAGTCTGAGATTCCACCTCATACCAGTCAGAATGGCTAAGATCAAAAACTCAGCTGACAGCAGATGCTGGAGAGGATGTGGAGAAAGAGGAACACTCCTCCATTGCTGGTGGGATTGCAAGCTGGTACAACCACTCTGGAAATCAGTTTGGTGGATCCTCAGAAAATTGGACACAGTACTACCTGAGGCTATACCACTCCTGGGTATATACTGTCTTAGTCAGGGTTTCTCTTCCTGCACAAACATCATGACCAAGGAGCAAGTTGGGGAGGAAAGGGTTTATTCAGCTTACTCTTCCACATTGCTGCTCATCACCAAAGGAAGTCAGGACTGGAACTCAAGCAGGGCAGGAAGCAGGAGCTGATGCAGAGGCCATGGAGGGATGTTTTTTACTGGCTTGCTTCCCCTGGCTTGCTCAGCCTACTTTCTTTTAGAGCCCAAGACTACCAGCCCACAGATGGTACCACCCACAAGAGGCCCTCCCCCCTTGATCACTAATTGAGAAAATGCCTTACCGCTGGATCTCATGGAGGCATTTTCTCAACTGAAGCTCCTTTCTCTGTGATAACTCCAGCTTGTGTCAAGTTGACACACAAACTAGCCAGTACATATACTCAGAAGATGTTCCAGCATGTAATATGGACACATGCTCCACTATGTTCTTAGCAGCCATATTTATAATAGCCAGAAGCTGGAAACATCCCAGATGTCCTTCAACAGAGGAATGGATACAGAAAATGTGGTACATTTACAAAATGAAATACCACTCAGCTATTAAAAACAGTGACTTCATGAAATTTGCAGGCAAATGGATGGATCTAGAAAATATCATCCTGAGTGAGGTAACTCAGTCACAAAAGAACACACATGGTATGTACTCACTGATAAGTGGATATTAGGCAAAGAGC
This sequence comes from Uromys caudimaculatus, assembly GCA_028551405.1. NCBI lineage: Eukaryota > Metazoa > Chordata > Mammalia > Rodentia > Muridae > Uromys > Uromys caudimaculatus. Next base: position 36,376,402 of record CM052704.1, read on the forward strand.
ACAATAAAACTCACAGACTACATGATGCTCAAGAGGAAGGAAGACCAAAGAGTGGATGCTTCAGTCCTACTTAGAAGGGGGAACAAAATAATCAAGGGAAGTAAAGGGTGGAAGGGACTTGGGAGGAAGAGAGGAGGGGAAGGAGAAAAAGAAGGGAAGAATCTGGGGTGGGAGGAGATGGAGGAGATGTACAGAGGGTCTGGAAATTGAACAGAGGTGTGTAGCAATGGGAGCTGGGGAACTGGGGGTAGCAACCAGAAAGTCCCAGATGCCAGGAAAGCAAGAACCTCCCAGGACCCCATGAGGATGACATCAGCTGGAATAGCCCACAAAGGGGAGGGAGAACCTGTGGCGACCATATCCAGAGGTTAGGCATGGCCCCCAAACCCTGCTTAAGGGATGCAGCCACCCACCCATCTACAACATTTTAACCCAGAATTGCTCCTGTCTAAAGGAAATACAGGGACAAAGAGTGGAGCAGAAACTAGAGGAAAGGCCATCCAGAGACTGCTCCACCTGGGGATCCATCCCATATACACACCAAACCCAGACACTATTGTGGATGCCAAGAAGTGCTTGCTGATGGAAGCCTGATATAGCTGTCTCCTGAGAGGCTCTGCCAGAGTCTGACAAATACAGAGGTGGATACTTGCAGCCAACCATTGGACTGAGCACAGGGTCCCCAATGGAGGAGTTAGAGAAAGGACTGAAGGAGCTGAAGCGGTTTGCAATCCCATAGGAAGAACAATATCAACCAACCAGATCCTCCAGAGCTCCCAGAAACTAAACCACCAACCAAAGAGTACACATGGCTCTAGCTGCATATGTAGCAGAGGGTGGCCTTGTGAGACATCAATGGGAGGAAAGGCCCTTGGTCCTGGGAAGGCTTGATGCCGCAGTCTACTGGAATGCCAGGACAGGGAGGCAAAAGTGGGTGGGTAGGGGAGCAGCCTCATAGAAGCAGGGAGAGGGAGGATGGGATGGGGGTTTGCAGAGGGGAAACCGGGAAAGAGGATAACATTTGAAATGTAAATAAACAAAATATCCAAGAAAGGAAGAAAGAAAGGAAGGAAGGAAGGAAGGAAGGAAGGAAGGAAGGAAGGAAGGAAGGAAGGAAGGAAGGAAGGAAGGAAGGAAGGAAGGAAGAAAGAAAAGTTATAGATCTGTCTGATTTCAGCCCTTGCAATCCACATGTGGTGTGTGTGAGAAGAATGTTCCAGACATGTTGACTCTGTATTTCTCAAAAGGCAGGTTAGTATAGGCTCAGAAGAAAAGAGGGGAGTGTTCTGAGAATGCAGAGAGAGACCCTTCCCACCTCCCCAACAGGGTCCCCTCTGAGCTTTCCTCCTGCTCCAGTGTCTTCTCAGCTGCACAGAAGGTGCCTGAGCTGCCCTCCTGTCTACCTCCTTCTCTTTCTTCACTCTGGGGCCCTCAAACCACAGAGCACAAGCCATGGAATAACAATCTGAAAAAACAAACAAAAACAAAACCCAAACCAAAAAATCCAGACTGTTACAGTCACAGAGAGGCACTGGATTAAAAACCCAGAGTAGCCGCCCATTGTCCCCATTTTGCAATGATTTATAAAATGGATTGAGGCAACCTTCCCGTCATCTCCCAGTGACTTGGACACAAGCTGTGCTCCTCAACTCTTCAATACATGCTAAACAGTGGTGGAGAGGGGTTGGTATAATCAGAACAAAGAAGACTGAGAGTAAGACATCATTAATGCTGGCAACTTACCCGACTCTTGCTTGGGTGTTGATGGTTGTTCTTTATCTCTAATTCACTATCAATCAATTTCACTGTGCAAACTCTGTTCACATTACCAGAAGCAACCTGCTCAGGGCAGCATGCTAGGGGGTTCAGATTCATAAGACAAACAAACAAACAAACAAAATAACCAAGAACTGAATTTACTAATATACTTAACGCTTTCTTAGAGCTAGGGAATAAAAAAGATATTCTCCATGGTCAATTATGTTGTTGCTTTGTGATTTTTTTAAGAAAAGCTTTTATTTTGAGATAATTGCAGATTCAAGTACAACCGTAAAGCACAATACATCTATGATTAATTCACAGCAGGAAGAACTCCCCTGATGCACTCCTAGTGAAACTGGTAAAAATGGATTGGAAAACAGCTACTTAAGAGCTCTGGACACGGTTCTGAGGGCAAGCAGAAAATAACGAAAGTTCCCAAGGAATCTATAAAAAGTATTTGACAAAGGCAAAAGAAGGTGATGTTTGAACTAAAAGTACCTCGGAGAAGCAGAAATTCCACACGAAAACCTCAGAGTCAAATGTAGGCCCCATGTCCACCCTGCTCTGTCTACTCAGAGGCCCATCCATCTGGCTCTGCCACCTATTATGCAGGCAGCATGTGGAGGCTTGGACTCCCTCCTTCTATCTAGCACTGTTAGTGAAATCAGGGCTTTGTGTTGGGTAGTGAGTGCATGCTGGGAAACCGGGTAGCTAGAGAATCATTACCCAGCTTGGAATGGGATGGTTTCATGCCCGGAAGTCAACTGAATACTCCAGCTGCCCGTCTTCCCATGAAGAGGAGAGATCGGTCTCGATGAGAATGAAGCTTGTCATCTGTCTCAGTCCTAGCCTCAGAACTGTGTTCAGAGCTTTTTTCTTTCATAACAAAACAGGCCAAACTCCAGACAGCTTCTACTCTTTATCCAAAGGAAGTTACTTCATTTGCAAACAGTCAGTATCCTAACCCAGGTATGCTTGCCAGCACTGCAGAGGATACAGAGAAAGAGGAGACTCATGGGCTTGAAGCAAAGCACATCCACAGAACAGATGGCCCGTTCTGCAGGAAGTGTGATACAAGAGCAGCCTTGAAAGTACTGCATCCTTCAGAGAGGGTGGAAGAGCAGGCCAACTCTCTCAAGCTTTTTAAATTGATCCTAATCTCGCCCATGAGGCTGTCTCTTCAGGACCTTGTACTCTCTAAATACTGTGTTTTGACTATTAAGGCTCAGCATATGAACTTGAGGGGAACACATTTACACCACAGCAGAAGACAACTTAAAATAAAATATTCTCACCTAGACTTATCACAATCTATTTAATCTCAAATTCTTTAAACAATTGATTAAATAACATAATTATTTTGAAGTTGTTCTTATTCTTTTAAATTATTTTACATGCCAGTTCAAAACCAAGTTATTTTATTTAATTAGTGATATAAAATGATAAGACACCATTACAGTTGTAGCTTGGAGTACAGAAGACACACACGTAGTTGATCAAGTTCCTGTGTCCCAGAACAAAGAATTGGACCAGGAACCAACTATTAAGAAAGAGGGAGGCACTGTGGAGATTGTGGAGATTAGCCAGAGACCTGGAAGCATGAGTGGCTCTAATGGCTATGGTACAGCTAATCTTGGTTTCACATGGGAAAAGAGAACATCTATTGAGTAGCTGCCTCCAGACTGGCCTGGGGGCATATCTCTGGGGAATTTTCTTGATTGATTTTTGATGCCGGAGGGTCCAGTCCACTGTGCAGTGGTGCCATCACTGATCAAATGGTCTTGAGCTGCATTCTGAACATGCTAGAAGGATCAGACTAGCAATCAATTGTCCCTTCATGACCTCTGCTTCAGTTCTTGCCTCCCGGTTCCTTCCCTCCACGATGGACTGGAAAGAAGATGATAGCGGAAGTCTTTTGCTTTCAAGAATACTTTTGATCATGGCTTACAACAACAGGCTCCCAGGATGAGCCTCGCAGGTCTTATGTCGCAGCCCCCTTCCTGAGCATTAGGAACAGTGGCCTTTCCCTGTGCCTGCTTTTCTCTTCTCTGATATTTTTTGATACCATTGAATCCCCTCTTCCTGTCAGGTTCTCCTACCTCAACATCCATCTTAGAATGGAGGAATCAAGGCCCCTAGATCCAAGAAGCCCATTATATTGTTTGGCTTTCTATTACTAAACAGAAATGCCCGAGATGATGCTTTACAAAGAGAAAGGGTTTATTTTGGCTCAAGGTCTTAGACATTCTAGTCTGAGGTTGGTCCCATTGCTTCAGACATCTAATGGGCATGCAGATGCTGACAGCAGTAGCACACAGTATGGACACTTCCTTCATAGTCAGAAAGAGAAAAATATAAATGGAACCTGCCAGGATCCCACAAACTCTTTTGGACATACCTTCAACCACCTAAGGACCACCCCAAGGTTCCTCCTCCTGATGGTCCATCTCCCAGTGCCAATACCTTGGCCACCAGATCTTTAACTCATGGGGCTTTCTCTTAATTGCATTACCTTTGTAAGCTGCATCCCTACCTGCTGTGAGTGCCTCATTATGTCCTGTTGAACTGATTTTAATGTTATTATTACATTCGTACAGGGGCAAGGAAGTCTCGTAGGATGGATCAGAATAATGATTTTAAAAACCAGATTATATTATCCTCTAATTGTAAGCATGACCAACTAAAGCACCAAAGAAAAGTTATCATTTGAACTGAGAGGTCTCAGGATGATTGTTTTTCTTGTACAATTAAAAAGGTGGAGACGAAAATATAAAGCACACAACATTTCAGAATGTCTTGTTCTCAGAGTGACATGTGGAATTCAGGAGATCCTTCTGGAGATATTTGAAGTTGTTGATATTGAATTGAGAAAAGCAATGGGAAAATTATAGACACTGGGAAGGAACTGAGGATGCAGTTTCTGGAAGAAATAGTCCTGGCCTAGGACATCTGCCAAAGCTCTTACAACTATCAGTTTTCCCATAAGGGCACTAACGGTGATTCAAAAAACAAAAAAATATTAATAATATTTAGAATATAGGGGAAGCCATTAAGACTGGTTATAATATTCAACCTGGAAACCTTAATGTTAATAAAAGTAAGAATCAGAAGACAAACACTCTTCTCATGAGAGGTCTCCCAGAAAAGATATTTACACAACTGTAAAAAAACAGAGTTTAAGGATGGGGAAATCCTCAAAAGGGGATTTCCTTTTGAAAGGAAAAAGTGAGTAACACTTTCCCCTGCTTCTTTTTTTCTTTTTAAAGATTCAATGTATTATGTTAAGTGTGTGTGTGTGTGTGTGTGTGTGTGTGTGTGTGTGTGTGTGTTTAAAGACTGAATCACAAGATGTAATTACAGCTATCCTGGAACTCACACATATCCCAGGTTAACCTAAAAAATGTAACAATCCTCCTGCCACAGCCTGCCAAGTGGTGACATTCCAAGCCTGAGCCAGCAGACCCCACTAACACCTATTTATAAAACCATATTTTGGGGTAGAGGGGGGAAGAGGTATGTGTGATAACACGAAGACACTTCTACAAATAAACAGTAGATAGATAGCTGTTCAGATAATAACTATAGTAAATACGATATATAAACAGTAGACAAGCAGAGCATAAAAATGGTAAGTGAAACAACAGAACATTTTACCAATGGGGATCTTGAATAAGGAAAAGATTGGCCCTGAGACTGCCTTTGTTTCTAAAACATCCATGGCAAATTCATTGTGGAAGTTTTGATAAAATATAAACAGGTATGAAGAAGTTTGCTCAGCAGCAACAAGTTCACAAATGTCCATATTTTGAAAAAAAGTGTATATATATATATATATATATATATATATATCATATTTATTTCTTGCTACTGTAAAAATATCTTACCATAAACTTAGTAGCTTTAACTATTAAGCAGTCACTCTAATTTTCTTGAGGTTAGATCTTAAATTAGTTTCACTCAGCCAAAGTCAAGGTGTCAACAAGGTGTGATTCTTCCAGGGGCTGAAGCCAAAACCCCTCCCCATCTTGCTTGGCGTTTCAGCTCCTCCTCAGCTGGCCCCACCTCAAAGCATAACATGCTATTTCCCTTCCTGCCAAATTCAGTTCCTTTCACTCTGACTCTGACCCTCTGTGTAGTTGTCTGAGAAGGAGTTGTCTGTGATTATTGTGGGCCCATCTAAATAAACTAGGATAATCACTCATCTCAAAATCCCTCATTTGATTGCAACTGGAAAGCCTGGTGAGCTCTATGTGGTGAGATGCATAGATCCTATGGATTCAGGCTGCTCATCCCTGGAAGGCATTGCTTGGCTGAAGGTACCTGTGGTAAACTTCTTTGCTTTCCTGTGACAATCTTTTCAGGAACTATGACTGCCAGAAGGCACCCCACACACTAGCAATGTAACCCTAAGAATCTTTAATGCCCACGGCACGAGGACATGGCCAGCGAGGCTGGTATTCTGAAACACATAGGCCAATGACAGCAGCAGCAGTTAAGATCCTTGAAAACATTCTCCCTATCTTTCATCTCTCAGTCTCATGCCTCCCACCTCCTTGTTTGGTGGAATTTACTTCAAAGTACCCTGTGAATTCACCATAATTGATCTGGGGGAGAATAATTTAGTTTCCCATTTGCTTAAACACTTACAAAGCAGGTATGATTGGGAGTCATTTTTCAAACAGTAATTTATTCATAATGTCATAATATCCAAATAATTGGATTTATTCTGACATGTACCATTTGAAAATCAGTTCCTTCAAGAACAAATGTTGGAAAAATAGGAGCTGATTTCCTATAGATTATACTAGTTTGCATATCCAGTACAAATGTATTCACCTGTTTTATTTTCTTCGTTGCTTTTCTTCACACACATATGAAAGCAACTTTTACTGATTGATTTTACAAATCCTTAGAAGGTCAATGCTAAGCACAATGCACAAAACATACTCATTTTCTATCTGTTTATGGCAGTGGTTCTCAACATGTGGGTCTCGACCCTTTGGGAACTGAATGACCCTTTCACAGGGGTCACTTAAGACCACCAGAAAACAGATATTTACATTGTGATTCAGAGCACTATCAAAATTACAGTTATGAAGCCGCAACAAAAATAATTTTATGGTTGGGGGTCACCACAACATGAGGAAGTATATTAGCATTAGGAAGGTTGAGAACTACTGGTCTATGGCGTGATGATCAAACAGAATGTTTGACTTAGTGGTTACTAGAATGTGGATCTAGAAACTCCCCAATATCCCATGAGGCTTGATCCACAGCCTTTGACACTGTTGGAAGATGGTGGAACCATTAGTAGGTGGCTCTTTGTAAAGGAAGTTAGGTCATTAAGGATGTACATTTAAAGGGACTTTGGAATAGTTGTCTCTTCTCTTTTCTCTTCTTTGTTTAATGGCTGCCTCCTCTACCATATATGCCCACCATAAAAAATGTTGTTCCTCTGCAGGCATAAAGCAACAGGACCAAGTCACAAGCCAAAATAAACTTCTTTACTTATTAAATTGATTTCCCTGGGTGTTTTGTCACAGCGATGTTGACTAGTACAGTTAGAAAATCAAATGAAGGCATAGGTCTCATCTCATTGTTCAACACTGTGACCTCAGTGCTGGAATTGTGCCTGGTACTAAGGCAGGGACTTCGTAAATGTTGATAGAAGGAATTCATAGCCACCTGCACATGTAAGACCATAAATAACCCGAGGATCTTCCATAGAAACTTGTTAAGCACTGTTAATTTCTAACTCATACATTATCCTGAAGAAAAAGCACTTGGTGCTTTGTGTTATATTGTTTTCATTCTGGCTAACACAGCATGTGACTTCCAAAAAATGAAGACAATTTACCAACTCGTCCATTGAAAGAGTCAGTGGGTTCTTTAAGTGCTATAGAAAGACCTCGTTATTTTCTAGGGAGAGTGTGGTGAGTACTGGTGGAGGTCCAGTCCCATGTAGCCTCTATTGATGCTGTGCAGCAGTTGGGGGAGGGTGCTGTTTCTGTCTGGGCCCTCTGATTCCCCTGTGGTGAGAGGAGTACACAGTGCCCTGTTACAGGTACAGGAAAGAAGCTCAGTTCCTGCTCAGCCTGGCCTGACACAGTGGTAGAGAACAGCAGGGTTTTCCAGTGGTAAAAACCTGAAGTAAAAAGTTACCACCTAAGGTTTTATGTGTTGCTGGGAGGACTTTTTACTGGACTGGTATTTGGAAATAGCAGGCATTTTATGGTGTGCTTTATATCCTTCTGTGTTTGTTTGTCTTAGTCTCTGAAGCTAGAATGTTACACACAAACAAAGCCCTGAAAGTGAAGCACCACATTGTTCCTCCTATTCTAGAGTCTCTGGAGTCTTCTCTCCAAAACTGGTTTCTGCATATTTGTTCAAAAATTTAATATATACGCCCTTTCCTTTGCTCTTGCTGGGAAAAATAGAGATAATTCCCAGTATACGCGCTTCCTGATAAGGTTTTAGAATAAAACATGGAATTTGTAGAATCCAGGAACCTAAAAGGAGTCATCTTCAGGGATAGAGAAAAAATAGAAAAGGGGAGGAATAGTTGAGGGAGAGGTTAAGGTGGCAAAAGGAGTAAAAGGTTATGGTAGATGAGGGCTGGTAGAGGGATAATAACACTACCAATGGCTGAAAAGCTCATGAAGTCTATTACACACACACACACACACACACACACACACACACACACACACACACATGCACACTCATTCACAGAACAGAGTTCAGTTGGAGTTATCTTACACCGGGAATAATGTTTCTCCTAGAACTTAGTTTTTCAAATGAAAAATTCCAGTGCCAGGTGTGGGATGCTTCCCCTCAAGTGTTGGTCAGTGATGTCCAGAGATGCCCAAAACAATACAATTATTGCCACTGCTCTTAGTTGCCCACAAAATCTTTATTATACGCTCTGATTGCTGAAGACACCACACATTTTGGCCACAGGACATGAAGAAATAAAGTCAGTACTTACCCAAACTTTCCTACTGGCTAGCTTTTGCAGTACTGGTGCTATGCAGGCTGATAAGTGAGAAAAATTAATAGCTGTGAACCTGTGAGCTACCATAATGAGTGGTGAGGCAAGATATGCCCATGAGCGCAACAGTGGCACACGTGTTACGGAGTTACCAACCACTTTCTGATTGGATTTAAGACCTGCTCTACAGGAGGAAACACATGCATGTAAATTTGTCCAAGAACTCATGGCCAGGGAGCTACAGGCCCCAAAACTGAACTTACTACTGCTATTTTGCTAAATGTGCACAGCATCAAACTGTTTTCTGGGTTCTCATCTCATTACCCATAGATCTATGCAACTCTCAGACTAAACAAACAAAAAAGGAAACAAAATATCTTTAGAAATGAAATACCTTAACTTTCTATGTTGCTAAATTTTTGAAGAATGTTATAAAAATAAATGTGCCATTATATCTTCATTTCTTTATACATTTACAACCAATAGTGAAAGAATATTTTTAGTGTTTTGACAAAAATTCTTAAAGATTATGGGACATTTATAAAATTTGTCATTCTATTAGACTATCATACAGAGTATTTGTATACACACTAATATGTATCCCACAGAACTAAACAAAGTGAAGATTGTTCATATAAACTACTTGAATATAATTTTCCTGGAACCAATTGGTCAAAGAATTTGAACCCATACTATCTCCTTGAAGAGCTCTCATTTGAACAATAATAAAAATAGAAATTCTTTGTGAGATAATTATTCATACTCAGATCAAACAATTTATAAGTCAAATTCCATTGGTCCTCACAGAATATTTTGGGTGATTATACATAATGCTTAAACTTCACTTCTCAAGTCTCTTGCATTTCTTTCATAATAATTCAAGTACTCTTTCAGAGATATGATTTGCAACAAAAGTTTATTATTGTATGATATAAATCACTATGGAGTCCTTGGATTTGGTGAGACACCTCAGACCAAGTAGCAGTTAGAAATATTAATCATTGAAACTCAATTTAAAGTTGACAATGTCCCAATGTGTCTTACCAATATGTAGCAAAACTAAAATATCAATTGAAACAATTTTGCAGCCCTCTTACTTTTCCTGCCTATTTACACAGATTAATCATCTTCTCAGCTTATGATTTACAGTCTCAGAATAATGATCTACACCATTAAAACACATATAATATTGAGTTCTTCCTACACATTTACATGAAAATATTTTCAAGTTTTTCTGACACATTAATGAATTAGTCTCTACACTGATATTTTAGGTTTAAAAAAAAGTCTAACTGGATGACTAAATGAGGGGTGTACTGGATAGTTTTATGCCAATTTGACCCAAGCTAGAGTTATCTGAAAGGAGGGAATGTCAATTGAGAAAATGCCTCCATAAGATCCATCTGAAAGGAATTTTATTAATTAGTATTGATGGGGGAGAGTCCATCCTATTAGGGGCAGTGCTATCTCTGGGCTGGTGGGACTACGTTCTACAGAGAAGGAGACTGAGCAAGTCATGGGAAGCAAGCCAGTAAGCAGCACCTCTCCATGGCCTCTGCATTAGCTCCTGCCTCCACATTTCTGCCCTGCTTGAATTCCTATCTTGACTTCCTTCATTGATGTAATATGGTGTGGAAGAGTAAGTAACCCTTTCCTCCCCATTTTCCTCTACAATCCGGATGAGGCTACATCATGCTTTTGACTTGGGTTCAGGTAGCCCGGCTTACATAAACACAAGTGTGTTTACCTGACGAACCGTCTACTGGCTCCAGTGATCACTTCGTAATAACAGACAGCCATTTAGTCAACAACTCATGATGATGGTCTGATCCTGCTTTTCATTTCTTTGTGAGGAAGGCTGTTCACAGGGCCAGCTCAGCAGCTTGAATGAGCTCACTGGGGAGGTGACAGAGCTGGGACTTAGACCAGGCTGATGACTGATGTCCCCGCTGTAACTCCAGCTCTGTTGCTAAAGCAGATGCTGTTCTACAGCTTCTTAGATGTTTTATGTTTTTCTCATAAGTAAGAGGAATACTTTCCCTTGTATTGAAAATAGAGTTTTCTCACATCCTGATTATGGCTTCTCCTCCTTCTATTCCCCCGTTCCCTCAAATTGGGATCCACCCCCATTCTGTCTCTCACTAGAAAGCAAACACGCTTAAGGGATAATAATAAAATAAGACAACCCAAAAATTAACACACTGGAACAGGACCAAACAAACAAACAAACGAAGGAAAAGAGCCCAGGAAAAGGCACAACAGGTTTGCATACTCAGGAATCCCATTTTAAAAAAAAAAAAAAAAAACTAAAGTGAAAACCATAAATATAGATGCAAAAGACTTACAAGATGAAAAGAGAAAGGAAAATAAGAAACAAACAAACTAAAAACGAAATAAAATAAGATAGAATTTTCAAAACTATTTAGTGAAATGGTATGACATCCAAAGAAGCCACTGTGTTAGTTTTCTGTAGGCTGTCTGCTGTTGGGCATGCAACCTGCACTTGAGTGTAGTTTGTTGCATCCTGGGAATCCAAGGGCCAATCTAGGGGAACAGGTAGGCTAACTATTAGAAATCAGTTTCTCCTTCAGTCCTTCCCCTAACTCCTCCACTGGGGTTCTTTTCTCAGTCCAATGGTTAGCTACAAGCATCTGCATCTGTATTGGTCAGGCTCTGGCACAGGCTCTCAGGAGACAGCTATATCAGGCTCCTGTCAGCAAGTGCTTCTTGGCATTAGCAATAGTGTCTGGGTTTGGTGGCTGCATATGAGATGGATCTCCAGGTGGGGCAGTCTCTGGATGGCCTTTCCTTCAGTATCTGTTCCACTCTTTGCCCCTGTATTTCCTTTAGACAGGAGCAATTCTAGGTTAATACTTTTAAGATGGGTGGGTGGCCCCATCCCTTAACCAGGGGTCATGCCTAACCTCTGGATATGGTCTCTACAGGTTCTCTCTCCCCTTTGTTGGGTATTTCAGCTAATGTCATCCCAGTTGGGGCCTGGAAGCCTCTTGCTTTCCTGGTGTCCTCTGGGACTTACTTTCTGGTGGCTATCCCCAGTTCCCCAACCCCCACTGCTACACTTGCAACCCCATAGGAAGAACAACAGTATCAACCAACCAGAACCCCCAAAGATCCCAAGGACTAAACCACCAACCAAAGAATACACATGGAGAGAACCATAGCTCCAGCTGCATATGTAGCAGAGGATGGCCTTATCTGGCATCAATGGGAGGGGAGGCTCTTGGTCCTGTGAAGGACTGATGCCCCAGTGTAGGGGAATGCTAGGGTGGTGAGGCAGGAGTGGGTGGGTGGGGAGGCACCCTCATAGAAGCCGGGGGTCGGGGGATTGGATAGGGGGTTTGCTTGCGGAGGCAAACCGGGAAGGGGGATAGCATTTGAAATGTAAATAAATAAAATGACCAATAAAAAGAAAAAAAGTGAAATCAGGTGCTCTTCCAGCCTGCCCTCAGGAACTTAGCAGGAGTTCTTGTTATTACTAGTTGACAACCCTTTAAAAGGTCGTCCCCACCATCACAGGTCACTCTCTTGTTCTTTCTCTTTGCCTCCTGATCTTACTGTCTGTCTGATCACACAGACCTTCTCCCCCCAAACTTCCTTACCCACTCAGATTTTTCCCAGACCCCAACTCCAGCAGGCAATCCCAGGGAACCCACAGGCTACTCCAGCCTGGGAAGCAGGTAGGCTAACTGCAGATCTTCACCTATCCCCCCTCCCCCAAATCCATTCCCCAGTCTTATCCCTACCTCTGCAGCAGACGACCTGCTGTGACCTCCCTCCCTCCCTCCCAAGTGGAGTCACTTAAAAAACCCATACTACACCAAATTGAAAAATCTAAAAGAGGATAATTCTCCAGATATATACCACTTACCAAAGTTAAATCAAAATCAGACAAGCAATTTAAACACACCTATACCTATGGTGGAATAGAAGTAGCAATTAAAAGTCTCCCAAGGGAGAGAGGAGAAGAGCCCAGGGCCAGATGGTTTTAGCACAGATTTCTACCAGACGTTCAAAGAGTTAATGCCAGTACTCCTCAAATTATTCCATGAAATAGAAACAAAGGAATAATGTCCAGTTTATTTTATGAGGCCACAGTTACCTTGATACCCAAGCCACATAAAGATTCAACAAAGAAAGACAAATAAATACAGGCCAATTTCCCTTATGAATGAAGATGCAAAATTTCTCAGTAAAATACTTAGAAACCAAATTCAAGGACTGATCACAAAAGATCACCCACCATAATGAAGTAGGCCACATCCCAGAGATACAGGAATGCTTCAACATACATATATTGAGAGATTTAATCCATCATCAGAAAAGGCCTTTGACAAAATCCAGCTCCTCTTCATGATAAAAAGTCCTGAAGAGATTAGGGATAACAGGGGCACAAGACAACATAATAATGGCAATTTGCAGCAAGCCATTAGCAAACATCAGTTTAAGTGGAGAGAATCTCAAAGCAATTTCACTAAAATCAGGAACAAGATACTGCTTCCCCTCTCTCCATATCTATTCAATATAGTGCTTAGCATTTTACTTAGACAATAAGACAATTGAAGGAGATCAAGGGAATACAAATTAGAAATGAAGAACTCAATATATCTTTATTTGTAGATGCTATGATAGTATACATAAATGACCCTAAAAGTTCTAGGCAAACTCTAGTAGCTAACAAAATTAAAAATCTTTCAGCTAAGTAACTGGATACAAAATTAACTCACAAAAATCAGTAGTTTTTCTATATGCACATAGCAAATGGAAAAAGAAAGAAGTCAGGGAAATAACACCTTTCACAATAGCCTCGATATCTTGGGGTAACTCTAACCAGCAAGTGAAAGTCCATGTCTCCAAATATCACCATACACAAAACTTAGCTCCAACCGGATGAAAGAGCTCCACACAAAAACCATATACACTGAGCCTTATAGAAGAGAAAGTGTGGAATAGGCTTGAACTCATTGGCACAGGAGAAGACTTTCTCAACAAAACAGCCTTAGCACAGGCACTAAGATCAACGGTTAGTGGTGCCTCATGAAACTGGCAAGATTCTGCACAGCAAAAGAACACCATGATCCAGACAAAGTGGAAGTCTACAGAATGGCAAAATGTATTAAAAAGCAAACAGCCTTCTAAGAGATAGTAATAAAGGAGAATAAAACAAAGATAAAACAGAAACTAAGACACCAGAATGGAAGGAAAAGAGACCAGGAGAACACACAAGAACCAGAGATCCACTCCTTTGCACACTTAGGAACTCTATAAAAACACTCACCTGGAAGTCATTGGCAGAGGAACTGGTGCAGACCTTTGCAGGCCCTGTGCATGCTATCTCAATCTTTGTGCATTCACATGAGTTTTGATCATGTTTGTTTAGTGGGCCTTGTTTCTTGGCATCCTTGATCCTCTCTGACTCTTACACTCATTCTTCCTACTCTTCTGCATGGTTCTCTGAGCCTGAAGGGAAGGATTTGATGGAGAAGTCCTATTTAGGACTGAGTGTTCGTTCCAAGGTCTCTCACTCTCTTCATAATGTAGGGCTGTGGGTCTCTGCATTAGTTCCCATCTGCTGCAAGAAGAAGCTTCTCTGATAATGGCTGAGCAAGGTACTGACTGTGAGTATAGCAAGATGTCAGAAATCACTTTATTACTACATTTTTGTTTGTTTGTCTTAGCATAGTAATGTTTGATTTTGCCCTAGATCCTTGGACTATCGAGTCTCAGGTTCCTGTCAGGCAAGCAGTGTTGGGGATGGGTTCCATCTCCTGGAGTGGGCCTTAAGTCAAATCAGATATTGGTTGGTTACTCCCACAAGCTTTGTGCCATCATTGCCCAGGCATATCTTGCAGTCAGAGCACCAGTGTTGATCCGAGGGTTTGTGGCTGGCTTGGCATTCATGTTTCTCTTTCAGTAGTGTACCAAAGACTCTGGCACATAAGGTAAAGGCTCCATGTAGGCACCAGTTGCACTTCTCCATGTTCAACAAGTTGTGTGGGTGTTGGTGTCAGGTTGTGGAGAAAAACCTATGCTCTTGGCAACAGCCTGGGTTGTTTAGGGGTTCAGGGATCGGTTGTTGCGAGCTACTTTTCACCTCTAATTTTGTTAGTATGGATATTTTCTTTCTGTCTTTTAGTTAATTTGGATAAGAGTTTGTTAGGGTTATTGATTTTTTTCCAAGAACCAACTCTTCATGTCATTGATTCTTCTCATTTTGATGTTGCTTCTATTCCATTGATTTCAGGCCTGAGCTTGATTATTTCTTGCTGTTTACTCGTTTTCAGTGTCATTTCTTGTTTTTGTTCTAGAGTTTTCACGTGTGCTGTTGAATTGCTAGTATGAGATCATCTCGTGATGTTTAAATGTAGGCATTTAGTGTATGAACTTGAAGGGGGTGGCTTAAATAAAGTAATTTAAAAGGATAGCAATAGTCAGAATTTTCAAAACTGTGTACGTTGGAACCCTCCACTCTCCATAGTCAGCTTATGTCCACATTTCATACGCTATAACTTATTTTGTAAAGATTTATTTTTATTGATTTATGGGGGGGGGGCATGTGAGTGCAGGTCCTCAGGGAGTCCAACAACTGTAAGTCACCTGATAAGAGTGCTTGGAGCTAAATTCTGTTGTAGCGCAATGGTAATACTGGCTCTTACCCTCTGCATGTCTCCCAAATCCAATATGTTGTATTTTAATTATGTACAAACTTGATGAAAGCTTCCAAATTTTGAAGTTTTGAAGAAAACATGTATGAAGATCTCATTGTTCTCTTAATTCTATTCTACCATGACTCTTTCACATTCCATGTTAATTTCATCCAGAAGATGCAATTTTAATGGGAAAATATGTCTTTTAGACCTAATAATGAGCCAGCTGTATCACCTAATTTGATGAGAAAATTATTCATGTGGAAATAACAATTATTTCTGTCTTTTTCAAACTGATTTAAAAAAGATGGCTCTTGCCCTTCCCTCAGCCCCTCTTGTGGCTACGCTGCCACCCAGCCTTGTCACCTTCGCATAGCCAGACTACCGAACACACACCTGCACAGCACCTCCTTGAGTTGGAGTAAAGCCTGTTTGCACTCTGCTGCCAGTTGCCACCGCAGGGGTCTCTCACGCCTTCAGTGATACTTCTGCTTTATGCAGTCTTCAAGCTTCGAGTGCCATTTCCCCTCCAGATAAATCATTTGATTGTAGGACAGGCATAAGACTTCTGGGCTGATTTATGGAACACCCTTGAAGGACAGAAACAGGGGCATTATAATCAAGGTTGATTTAAAGCTTGCTTTCTGAGCTTAAGCCTACACACATTAAAAAGAAAACGTGTTTTTCCTAAAACACAGAGGTAGTCTTAGGAAGGTTCAACTAGATAAAACTGAATAGTTTCTAGAATTTAGCTTCATATTTTCTAACCGTGGTAAAACAGCATACCTTGTTAGGTTAGGATATTTTCTTAAAGTTGTACATAGGCAGTAAATACAACAGATGACACTTCTAATGGCTTTCCCATGGCAGAGATCATGGGCAAATTTCAAAACACGAGCTGGCTTAGTTACAACTTAAAAAATGGACATGTAAACAACATATAAAGTAGTGATAATCAAAACTGATATATATATGTATATATACATATGTATGTATATATATACATATATACATATATATCACACACATCTATGAATTAGTAAACACATGAAACCCTGATATAGTACAATAGGCTCACTTAACTATGGAGTCAGTCTTCCTTTTAGAACCTCATAATATCAAATAAAACAGGGATTCTGGGGGCTGGAGAGATGGCTCAGTGGTTAGGAGCACTGACTGCTCTTCCAAAGGTCCTGAATTCAATTCCCAGCAAACATATGGTGGCTCACAACCATCTGTAACGGGTTCTGATGCCCTTTTCTGGTGTGTCTGAAGACAGCTATAGTGTGCCCATATACATAAAATAAATAAATAAATCTTTTTTTAAAAAACAAACAAACAAACAAACACACAAACAAACCAGGATTCTGGACAAGCTGCCTTGGGAAACATTTTACAACAGAATACGTTATAACCTTTTGGTGTCATAAGTTTATTACTTTTCTTATTGCTGCAACCAGATCTGTGACTGAAGCAAGTTTAAGAAGGAAGGAAGGAAGGAAGCAAGGAAGGAAGGAAGGGAGGGAGGGAGGGAGGGAGGGAGGGAGGGAGGAAGGATTTGTTTTGTTTGGTTCACAGTTTGAAGATGCAGTCCATCATGATGGGAAAGTCATGGCAGCGGAGTCAAGACAACTAGCTGATCGTGCCACATTAGCGCATCAGCTGCTCATGTCACAGCCAAGTGCATCCTGGGAGCAGGAGAGACCCATGCCAAAACTCATCTCCTTTGTGCCTTTGCATCCAGTCCCAGGGCCCAGCCCGTGGGATGGGGAGGCCAGGTTTAGAGTGGGCTCTTCCTACCCCAGTCAGCCCAATCCACAAAAACTACTCAAGCCCACAGGTTTGTTCCCACAGTGATTCTAAAACCCATCAAGCTGACAAGAGTTATCCATCACAGATTCTGGCATAATTGGGAGAGGAAATCCAGCACAGCACTCTCTTCCTTTTTAATTTTATTTTTTAATTACAATTTTATTATGAAGAAATTTCAAATAAAAACACTGAAATTAGTCAGATACAAAAATTTACGCATCCCAGTGAATTTCTATGCAGTTAGAACAGCCTTTCCGGAGCCATGGAGCTTCACACCCTGATTTCAAATTTTCCCTATCAATTATGCCACAATGCCCTACACCTTCAACAGTATTCTTAGTTCCTTAGGTCTGTTTTGGCTACCTAGAGTCTTCTAGGTTTTCATGAATCTTAGAATTATTTTTTCTAGTATGAGAATTTCTGAAGATGCATTTTTATTATTTTTAACCATATGTAGTTGTGTGCATCTGTTGTGGGGTTGTACACGCCAGTACAGGCATCCATAGAGACCAGAAGCATCAGAGTCTCCTGGAACAAAAATGATTGGTAATTCTGCCCAATATGGGTACTGGAATCAGAACTTAGGTCTTAGGTGCTCTGCAAGACTGGGACATGCTCTTCACTGTTAAGCCATCTCTCTTGCCATGTAAAAAGTTAACATATTAACTTTTAAAAGGGCATGATATAAATAGTAAATCATTCCAAAAAGAAAAGAATGACAGATCAATAAAAAGCTCTTTATCCCATGATTACTATAAATACTGATACGTATTAATTAACATTGCAGATAAAGAATATCAGATGCACACAGTTACATTCACACACACACACACACACACTCACACACACACACACACACACACACATACACACACACACACACACGTGCGCGAGCGCGCGAGCACGCGTGTGGCTTCAAAAGCACCAGTACAACATCGTCACTGATTTTTTTCCTCAACACACTAACATGTTACCTTACCTTACTAGAAAAAATGAGGTTTTGCCTTGTCTTTTTGAGATTCTTATTTTGATAGTGGCAGTGGTATGGTGAAGATGCTAGGGGCGGATTAGAACTAGGCTCTCAGCGTCAGAGCATCTGAAGTAGTGAGCTGCTCTCACAAAGCCCCCTGCAGCCATACTGGATCATTGAGTGATGTAAGAGAAAACCTGCATCTCTAAGCTCACCGCCACCTAGCAAGCGCTGCTTAAGCATTTTCTGTGTTTATTTCGGCCTTTGTCACGAGCTCCTTCCTGTCTGGAGTCATTTCTGCACCACTCATTCCAAGACCTTCCCTTCTATCTTATTTAGACTTTTATTTTCCAAAAACTCCTGGTATTTCCTTAGAATTATTACATAGTACATGCTTTGGTAACTTGATAAGTTCTTGGAACACAGGTGATGTTGAAAGTAAAACCTTGTAATGAAATGTCTAACAAAAGCCTACAGACAGATCTATAGGTAAGTTTCTCATTAAAAATTTGCTAATGTATGCATATAGATTTTACTCTGGATACTCTTAATCTATGGTGGACAAGCTGATACATTTTCTAGAAACTTTAAAGTTAAATATTTTGTAATGTGTTTCTGTGTATGAGCATGTATATGTATGCATGTCCAAATGTGGGTGAACCCGTGTGTGTGTGTGTGTGTGTGTGTGTGTGTGTGTGTGTGTGTGTGTGTGTGTGTGTGCGTGCACACACGTGGACATAAGCACACACTTCTGGAGGCTAGAAGTTAATGACAGGTTGTCTAAGTTAGGTTTCTGTTGCTGTAGTAAGACTGTGACCCAAAGCAACTGAGAGACGGGGCAGGTTTATCTCCCTGACTCGTCCTGCTCACAGTCCATCATGAAGCAGTCAGGGGAGGAACCTGTAAGCACCAATTAAAGCAGAGGCCACTGAGGAATGCTGCTTACTGGCTCACTCTCCATGGCTTGCTTAGTATGCTTTCTCAACAACCCAGGACCACCTGCCATGGGTAGTAGTACCCACAGAGGTACTTCCCACATCAATCACTAATCAAGAAAATGCCCCACACGCTTGCCTACAGGACCATCTTATGAGCAAATTTTCTCAGTTCAGTTTCCTCTTTAGATGACCTTAGCTGTATCTGCCAAGTTGACCAGAAGCTAACTAGTACACAGGTGTCACCTCAACTGAGGCGGGGTCTAAACTCAAGACTCAGCAATTCAGCTAGTCTAGTGGGTCAACATGTTCTAAGTTGTAAGAACTCTCCTTCTTTGGTTCCCCCACGCACTGAGGTTATAGGCAAGGCGTCCTACCCACCTGGTGTTTATATGAGGGCTGGGGATCCAGACTCTGATCTGCATACCAACGTGCCAAGTGCTCTCACCCAACCCCTGTGGGTTTCAATCTTTCTTTGTCAAATTCTTTGCTGCTCCCGTTCCCCTCCCATCTCTATGCAGTGGTGGTAATAATGAGTTTGTGTAATGAGTTTATATGAACTGTACTTGGTTTTGGAGACGCACAGCTTTCTACCTATGGAAGAACCGCTACTTCTTTGTGGGACATTCCAGGAGCCGAATAGGGTTTTATTATTTAACAATCTAGTGCTCACACATCATTGAACACTATTGACACATGGAGTATTCAGTAGTGCAACTTATATTCCATCCTAATGGACTCCTTATGTCTTAGTAACATCACACTGGGCTATCTATAAAAACCTGACGCTTGAATAATCTCATAAAATTCTATGATTTGTCTTCCTAGTAGGTGGCTGCATGTCCTGCTCTCCTCCATTTTATCCTCACAGGGATATGGTTAAGCCTAGATTTCTCTCTTTTTATTAGATCACTCAAAAATAATAAGATTAGAAACTACTTTAAAATTGAATGTAATGTCTAGGGAGTAGCTTAGAAAGTCAAGTGCCTTCTGTGCAAGCATGAGGAACTAAGTTTAGGTTCTCAGGACCCACACCAAAGGTGGGCCACATGCATCTGTAAATCCAGGGATGGGAGCGCAGAGGCAGATAGATCCTAAGGTGTACTGCTCTAGCCAAGACAGCAAATTGCACTTTCACTGAGAGATTCTAGCTCCAAACAAAAGATGGCAAATGATAAAGGAGGACTTCTGGCCGCCACATGCACGCATGGACGAGCCTCCCTTTCCATACATACACATGTGCACACGTGCACACAACACACATATAAATTGCATTTAGATCTGCAGGTATGGAAAAGCCCTCCCCCCCTTTAAGAACAAATGTTTTGCTAATGTCCCTTTTCCATGATAAATGGAAGTAGGGCCGAGAAAGCACCTGCCTTCATTTCCACAACGTCAGCACACTCTCAAATACAGTCTTAACTTACTTCTCTGTACTTCATACAGAGTTAAATTTTGCAACAAGGGTAAAGTAAAGCAGGTTTGTGTTGCTGTTGTTGGAGCTAGCATTTTTTTTCCCAATAGAGAAACAGCCGACAACGCTAACAGAGGTTATGTTACCATCGGGGAAATGAAAGCAGGCATTGCAGAGCAGAACAGCACTGCAGTGTCCCCTGAGTTCCAGGGTATGTTCCTGGGGTACATGAGAAGAGAGAACTCATAAAAAAGAAGATGAAGTGGATGATGAATGACCAACTGAGTTTGTCAGTGCTTCAGATGGGATTGGACACCACAGAGAATCCAGGACAGGACCACCAAGGACCTGTATTCTTTTCAGTGGCTTAACATGGCAGATCCATTTATAGGTTCGTTGTCTGACATCAGCAAGGGGCACCAATGAGAGTGTCACCTGAGAACATGAAACTGTAGCACACAGTCAAACTGTGGCAAGAAGAGGATGAAATATGGAATCAGGAGGCATATGCTTGGGATAGATGGAGCCTGCCATGTGCCCATGATCTGTGAGGGCTGAGCCTTCTCAACACTCAGGGATATGAGGAAGCAATGTCACCCAAAGTAGAAATCAACAAAGAACCAGAATCCCTTAGTTTCAGCCTTAGTTTAGAGTGGATCTGAATCATTTGCCTCTATTTTTCTTTTTTAAACATCTAGTTTATCATATGATCATTCTCTAGCATGTTACCATCTTTGCTAACACAGTCGAGCTACATAATTTCTTTTAAAAAGGGATGCTGTGGTTTTATTGTTTAATAAACCTGAGTGGAAACTTATAGATTGTGCTGAACACAAGGCCATTTGCTTAGATACTCTGTATACAATTGTGGTTTCAATTGTGAGTTAATTAGTTGTTATAATTGAAAGAAAAATGACTTAAATACATCTATCGGCGGCTGCTCAGAATGAGATAGTGTGGAAGGCCTCTGTGATGTTCTTCTGCATGGTAACAAAAAAGGGCAGTGTTAATTTAGCCTGGTAAACTGTAAAGACTCCTGACTGTCTATGCATCTATAGTTCTGAAGCTTGTGGTGTTTCCAAGTGTGAGTGCCATGTAAGCCCAGAGACAGCTCTCCTTGCAGTTATCCAACAAAAGAATTTTCTTATAATTCCTATTTATTTTGTCTGGAATTATATTCTTTACAAATCATTATTCTCTCTTTTGATATAGAAGCAGGTTGTTGCTATTGAGATATATAAAGAATATTCAGATGTTTATTTATTTCAGCTCCCACTCCATACTTATAAAATATACAGGGAGATTATCTGAGAATCTACAGAATGGCAAATGTGTTCCACTGAACTGAACAGGTGGATGAAGCCTATGACTGTGACATATTCAAAAAGATGGTTTGTAAACAAGATAATTTAAATTCTGGTTTCTCTGATTGGGTTTTTCTTCTTATTTATCTCATAGAATTTAAGCAACTGTCTGGAATAAGAAAATAATTAGTATTCTTTAAAACAAAGATGGGGAAATAAACCTGAATAAATTCATTTGACAGATAGTGTGCAGGTATAGGAGGGACACACAGTTTAAAAAGTAGGTCGTGTTGTCTGGTTCAAGATCCAAACTGAACATGGATTTGGGTAAAGCAGGCATGAAACTCTTGACTTGTCAGCTTAGGCGCCCATAGGTGCTCACTGGTCCTGTACTTAAAAGTTAAGATCTCTCTTTTGCTGTCTCTAGTTGTAGGTTTGGGGAGAAATCAGAGTCACCTTAAGAATTCTGTGGTAAGGAGGATTGGTCTGTGACTCTTTCCTTTCACCTGCAAATTTTTCCTCTGAATATCTTCTAGAGCAAGAGTAAGGATTCTCAAGTCTGCCTGCACAGCCTGTTATAGCAACCAGACTCTAATTTCACTACAGTCAGGTCTTAACAAATTTACTTCCCTCCTCCCTTCCTGTCTCCTGTTCTGCCTCCTCCCCCTCTTCTTCTCCTTATTCCTTCTCCTTCTAACCTCTCCATTTCCTTCCTTCCTTTTAAATTCAGGTTGGCCATGTGAATTAAAGCACACTGTAGATTGGGATATAGTCTTCTGTGTGGAGGTCTTTCAGAAAGATGAACAACGGTTATCTTGATGCTTTGACTGCCCGCTGAGAGGTTGTATGCACACTTTCTGGTCCCACACTGTCCCTGAACTCTCTGGGCTTCAGCTGTCTGAAACAGTTGTATGCAAAGTGGGAAGGAGCCCCTGCAGGGCTGTTAAGTATGACTAGAAAATATATATGCACATTGTGGAAACATCAGGACATCCTACTGGGCCCTTCTAGGTAGAGATATGACCTGAGATGGGGAAGGAATCAAACTCTGGGGTGAGGAATTATTTCTAGAGCTGTGACTCAGTTCCTAATCTACAACTATCTTCTTTTCATGAAATCACTTTGTCTGATAGTCTAGAACTGAAAAGCAAACTCACATCATCTGATTTCCTGGTTATTCGGGAAGACAGAGAAAGGAGTGGTAGCTTTTCCATATGTAAAAGCCAACTTTACATATTTTAGTCAATACTAGGTTTACTTACCAATAAATTAGGACACATTCATTTAGTTAGATGTTAGGAGGTCCAAATTTGATTATTAGCAAATTGTGTTCTTTTAAGACATGCAAATATATATGTTCTTTCCTCATCAGCGTTAATATGAGACATATGTTTTCCCTTCCTAGAGTGATATTTGTCTATGTATTCTCTACTATGTACTAAGGGGGAAATAGAACACACTCCCCTCTTAGGACAGTTAGTGTCAATTGAGAACTTGGCAGTATTTAGAACTGTCAGGAGTATGGGTCTCCAGGCTTGCTAGTGGGGGATCTTCTTGGTTACATTAATTGGCGTGTCTTAATTGTGGGTGGGGGTCGTTTCCTGTGAAGGTAGACCTGGATTGCTTCAAGCAGAGACAGTAGGCTGAACAATGGCAGGTGTTCGTCTCTTTCTTTTCCTGAGTGTGGATGTAATCTGACCACCTGCTTCAGATTCTGTTTCCTTGACTTCCTCACCATGATGGATTGTATCCTCAAACTGTGAGCCAAAACAGACTCTGTGCTCTGAAGCTGCTTTTTCCAGAGAATTTTATCACAACAAAACAGAAACAAACAAAAACTAAGACACCTCTGAAGACAGAGAACTGAACAAAGTTGATTTAAGTAGTCATAGCAACAGGCAAGCCTGCAGCAATAATAGGAATACAAATATAATGTTCTGTGGAACAACAGAAAGTGTTGATCTTTAGATTCATTGGGAAAAAAAAATCACTTTGGGCCAAATTTAAAGGAAATTTTATTTAAATATTCAATACTTACCAAGAGATGGACTTTTGTCAGGACCAATCTCCGTAATTTCCCAGCTGATAGTGGCCCTGAGCCATAGGTTGAAAGCAAGGTTTATAAGGACAAGCCTACTTTCCCATGAGGCCACAGTACTTTCCCATGAGGCTTTGTTATTTTTTTTTTTTTTTAGAACTTCAGTCCCAGCATTCCAGGAAGTTACCTGGTTCCTGGGCAGGTGGGGCTTACAGGTTAATTTGGGGCATTATATTCCCTGCCCTGGAGTTGCATATCAGGTCAAATCTTTGACCCTATGGTGACTTTTGTTTATTTGGGGATCTAATAATCATTAGAGTTACTACTTAGAAAGAGTCTGGAAATAAAATGAATCAGTCATTTATTTTTATCTCAGGTCTCCTTTTATAATATTTTTTGAGGCTAGCCAAGATTATAATCCCAAATGGTTTGTATATAATCATTTCTTAAAAGCCATCAAATACATTCTTTGTTCTACATAAAGCTTGCCAAGTGTCCAATCATATTGAAGAATTATTCTAGTTAATGAACCTACCAGTTGACAAATCTGGTATGTCAATTGGCTTATAGCTAGCCATTTGTCCCTTATGTTGGAGAATTTCCTTTTCACTAAGCATTTCAGCCTGTTTGGTGGGGCAAGGGACAAAGTATTTCTCTTTTTTAACTATTTCCAGCTGACATCAGGTTGTTGTTATTAGGACTCAAGAAGGCTGGAAAAAAAAAAAAGGCTGGGCAATGGGGCATTTATCAGAAGCATCTGATTAGGTGATCAGCTAAAAGACAGGGATCAATCACTTCGGCTGGACTGGTTTATATCAGCTTTCAGCAAGTCCAGAGCTTAGTAGTTTGCAGTTTGCAGTCTGCAGGTGATCCCTGGATGAAGTCTGTCAACCACGTGAAAATCTACTGAGACAAATATAGACTACGGATAGAAGTTACAATTTTCTAGTAATTGGGAGATGGTAGGAGTTCCAAGACCAAAGGAAAAAAAAATCCCATTCTCAGGAATAGACAGGTGTGGAAAGTTAGGTTGTATTCATCTGAAATCTATTTGACCTGTGGTAGGTGGAGTCAAGTCTTATGATTTCTTTGATTCCCTGAAGTTCATATAAATTTTTAGTTTACAAAAGGAGATATGTTAGCATTGCCGTTGTATTGAAACGTACATTGTAGACAAAGCAGTTAGCAGGTCTCTATAAAATAGCAGGAGTGGACTCATGACTTGGCAAAACTCATGAACCCCTTTTCCTCTGTCCAGAGAGCCAGGCATATGGGCTGGATAGAGATGTTTTAGCTCCATGTAAAGCATCTTTAAGTCTGTATTAGAATATAACCAAAGAAAACTCAAAATCTTGAGTTTCTGACCAAGTAGCAAGCTGTCAACCTTCAAAAACGTAGAGTAATAATAGCGTAGAAGGGGAAAGAAATCTGAAACGGTTTTTAGACCCTCAGAATTAATTTAAAGTTTTATATCTTTAAACTTTTATATATCTTAGAACAATTGTTTTATTTAATCATTTCCAGAGACATGAGACATGAATAGTTATTACTGAGAGCAGTCATTGCAAAACACGTTCCGTTGGTGGAAAGTTACTCCTAAACCTTGTCTATCCTTTAATATGAAGCCCGTGAGCAAGGCAAACCTGTTTTACCTTTTAAAATAAGAGGCATAGTAGCTATAAATAACTAATGAACTGATTAATGAATTAAGACATTAGCTGATTACCCTAGGGTAAGGAGCTAGTTGCTGTTGCTTCTTAGCTGACAAAGCTACCTGAGAAAAATAAATTATAACTAAATGACCTATATATCAATGAAAATGACAAAGACTAGTCCATAGTCCATTACCTAGTCCAGACCACTCTGGTGGTCTCCATGGCTTTGGGAGCAGAGGAAACTAGTAGGGCTTTCGCAGACCTAATTGCAGTTTAAATAAGACGTGAGGCTCCTATATAGTTTAAAGCTGTTGACCTTTAGCTGGGGCAGACTCTCAGCTAGCTTCTAACCTAACCCGACTTTCCAGCCTGTGTTCCCACCCTTTACCCCCCTGTTCTGTCCCTACCTCCCTTTTGCTATCTTCCAAGTCCTTACCATTCTCCCTCCACAGCTTGCATCCCTCTTGCCTACCCCCCTGCCTGGAAGCTCCGCCCCCATACTTCCTGCCCGGCTATTGGCTGCCAGATCTTTATTCTAACCAATCAGCAGTGAACCTTTAGGCAAGAGGGCTGTCTGCGGTTTTTAGGCAGGCGAGGAAGGACTCATGTACTTTTACAAATAGAAAATCTGGTGATAGGCCATAGAAATGGCAATACCAAAATCCTGCCAGCACTTAGTTCTCTGCTGGTACAGAGTTAACAATTCAAAATACAGAGGCACATCTTCTCAGTGAGAAGAAAAGTCACCTCAACATCGGCATCAGTCTTTGACCATCAGGCCCTGAAGATGAGAGAGGATTTTTCCCCCCTGTGAAGAAAGAACATGGGAGAAACTGACCTTACTTTGTCTAGGCAAAGTGGGGCAATCAATTCTCTAGTGTCCTGCTTATCTACACTTGAGTCAGGGCCTTAGCAACAGAAAAGGCATAGGGGCAGTCTGACTCAGTGGTCAGTGTCACCACAATCCAGGTGGAGTCAATTGTCTATGTGTCCATTGTCTTCTTGGAGACCTTGGGGGTCATTACTAGCACCTGGTAGTCTCTGTCTGCCATCTTAAATGCCATATTCAGCAGATCCCTGACAGGTTTGAGGACTACCATCTATCAATCATATCTAAATTACAAAATCCTTGTCTGTTTTTAGTTACTTGCTTTAGGCTATACCTTTGAAAATATATATAGGAGGCAAAATAAGTCTTATTCCTGTAATTAATTACATTAGCATTTAATATGACTATAAATGCAGTTTTGAACATATTAAAGAATTGATCATTTATAAGGTGACTGACATTTTTAAATTGTAATAGTTTTCAATAATTTAGTAGCTTTTAAAAGACTAGAACTTTATATTCCCTCTCTGTTAGGTTTTAGGCTTAAAATAACGGTTTTAAATGGAAGCTCTTTTAGTACAAAGTTTTTAATTCATCATTATAGAACATACATTTCCTGTATGACTCAGTTTACAAAAAATAGCTATAGCTTAAAATATCTTAACTATGTGTTTTGGTAATATCAAAATAAAGTATTTTTAAAGAGTGAAGTATAGAGCATAGCCAAATTTTGCAGAAGGCAAAACCAAGGTTTACCAGTGTAGATAATTTAATGTCTCTAAAATCAATATCAAGTGAGCTACTTGTATGTTAAAAAGGTTTTTTTTGTCAGCAAGGTATGTTCTTATAGATAAATAAATGGAGGTGCAGCTTTAATACCTCATTAAACAACCACTATTTTAAATCCTGTCTTTTATAAACTTGTTTTTTAATACAGAAATTATATAAATCATGTGGTTTCCCTTAGTCAAAATGGTGGTGAAGCCCTATGGACTTCTTGTCTTCTCTAACTTATGACCTTTAAGTAAACCTTATGATACAGATATTACAGAGTTTTAATCATATTCAATAACTTATAAACCAATAATCCCTTTAGTTTCTAGACCCTGAACATAGACTTTAAAAGCATGCCAAGGTTGGGGGGTGCCCAGGGGTTCTCTACTAGCTCAGAGGAGAAGGGGAAAGGAGAAGGGGCAAAGGATTATGGGAGGGGGTGAGCAGGAGGGGGACAGTGAGTGAGATGTAAAGTGAATAAGTAAAAGAAGAAAAGCAATCTTTATTAAATATTAAACTGACCAAGAGATGTACCTTGGTTAGGACCATTCCCTGGAATTTCCCAGTTGATAATAGCCTTGAGCCACATATTGAAGGGGTTTATAAGGACAGACCACAGGCCACTGTACTTTCCCATAAGGCTTTGTTATTTTTCCCAAGAACGACAATTCCCAGAATTCCAAGAAGTTACCTCGTTCCTGGGCAGGTAGGGTTTATGGTTTAATTTTGGGCATTACAAAAGATGGTCTTAAAATCAAGTAACAGACAAATACACATTCACTGCCTTTTGATGAGTTTTCAGTTTTAGTTACCAACTCATTTCAACATACTACTGTGACTCTGGGGGTCCTTTATTGCCTGGCAAAACCATCCCTCAGCAAACAGAGTGTTAAAATAATATAATTGGATGGGGGGCTCAAAATCAAGAATTTTAAGTATTCAAAATTGTTCTTTTCTGCTAACCTGTGCACTAGGCTATTCCACCATTGCAGGCTGGGATGGCAACTGGAATCATCTTCAAACCAGGCTGTTCTGTTCCTTCCAGAAATTGGGAAGCTGTTGTGACAGCAGTGCAGTGCAGAGAGAAGGAATGGCTTTCTCCCTGTGACAAGTAATGTTACAAGCTGACCACGACTTTGCCCTAGCTAACCCCTTTTCATGGATACTGATGGGTGCCCTGCTGGGGCATTGAAGACAGAATTTCTCACCCAGAAGTTAGAGGGTGTTGCCATCTGTCATGGTTTGAATACAC
The DNA here is from genome assembly GCA_028551405.1 of Uromys caudimaculatus. NCBI lineage: Eukaryota > Metazoa > Chordata > Mammalia > Rodentia > Muridae > Uromys > Uromys caudimaculatus. Next base: position 36,404,802 of record CM052704.1, read on the forward strand.
TTGGCCCAGGAGTGGCACCATTAGGAGATGTGGCCCTGTTGGAGTAGGTGTGGCCCTGTTGCAGTAGGTGTGCCACTGTGGGTGTGAGCTTTAAGACCCTCATCCTAGCTGTCTGGAAGTGAGTATTCTGCTAGCAGCCTCCAGATGAAGATGTAGAACTCTCAGCTCCTCCTGCACCATGCCTGTCTGGATGATGCCATGTTCCCACCTTGATGATAATGGACTGAACCTCTGAACCTGTAAGCCAGCCCCAATTAAATGCTGTCCTATAAGAGTTGCCTTGGTCATGGTGTCTGTTCACAGCAGTAAAGCCCTAACTAAGACACCATCCATGGGCATTGCTGTCAAGGTAATGGTGCCACACTCACAGTGCTAACTTTCCATCCTTATCCACTGCCTTCTGCTTGGGAATCAGAAAGCGTGGTGGCAGACTCTTGCTTTAAACTTTCCCATACTCAGAAGAAGAGTCTCCTACCTCTGCCACATGGGTCTGATTTTTTTTCACAGACCCTCTCCATGCTGCCTGTTTCTGATGATGGGCATAAACTCCCTTCCAAGCCTCCTCTGTACTGTTGCCCCTCTCTCTGTCCACGATATTCAAAACTCCTTGGTTCCCAATAATCCATATCAGTGTCCTCTTGAACCACCTGCTCCATCTGAAACCTAACACTTCACCCCTCCTTGTCCCTTATCTGTAAACGAGCCCAATTCTCCGTTTCATACAGTTTATCCTTTTATCTTTGTTCTTGGTATGTGTAGTGTCGAGTCCACAGGAAACTCCAATTCCCCAAACTCCAAAAGTCTGTGCCTATGCCAAGAAATGACAGTCTTGGCTTAGCTGATGCTAGAAGTCTAGAGACAAAAATTCTCAGGAACCTGCTAAATGGGTTTCTGCCTACCAGAAAGGACCTTGTCCCTTGATACATATCCATGGTTGCATATCAAAGCCAGGCCTCCAGGCTCCTCTATCCCTTATTCTCATGTACTTGTTACAACCCTCCTCCCCACACCCTGTCCCCACACCCATTCCTCCTTCATTCTGCTGCTGAAGCTCACCAGTTCCCCTCCTCTTGGATATCTGTTAATTCTCTGTATGAAGGCACCCCCCCCCACACACACACACACACACTATTCGGCTCTAGCTATTTCCAATCTGATTCTTTTTCTCTCTGCTCTGGACTCTTCCAGATGACTCTGGATATTATCTCTCTGTCTCTTACCTGCAATAAAGACCTTCCCCCAAATTATGGAGTCACCATTTCATGGTTCCTTTACTGTGCCCTCACTTACATGTGAGTAGGTCCCTAAATTACTCATTCTAGACAGCAAATCCAGACCTCTGACCCTTGGCCATGGTAGCAATAACTCAATAGTAGACTATAGAAATGCATTTGCTATTACCCAATGTAGACATTTTCTTATTTGCCAAAACTCCATCTGTCTAGCTTTGAATGGTTTCCTGTTTCCTTGGTTGACAAGGAACACCTAAACACCATAAGGTGGTGGGGAATGCTCCATCTGAGAACTCCTCTGAAATGATTCCTCTCAGGGTCTTAGTAGCAGACTTTTTTAACCATGCTCTCCCCACACCCCACACCTGGCACCTCATTCCTATAGATATCGAATCCTCAGGATTCAAAATAAGTATAAAGGGAAGTGTTACACATAAGAAAAACAACTGAATTGGAATAAGTGATGAACCCTGGGAGAACGATTAGGACCCTTCCCTGAGTCTGTTGTCCACCCATACGTTTGTCTTTTCAAGAAAATCAAATTACAAAGCAAAACAATATCCTATTCTCCAAAGGGTTAGGGTAGATAAATAGGCTACCTAAGCCAGGGCAGAGGGTATGCAGCGAAAACACGTGACCACCTGCATGCTACTTTATTACGGTTATTAAACCATTAACAGTGACATCAGTATGACAGGGAAATTTTCATTCCTAAATGTCCCAGCTGCCATGCACTCTAGGCTCATAAAATAGACTAATATTTGAATTATTGCATATATCCGCAGAGATACATGACAAGCATGCCTACTTTCAATACTGAAGCTAATAGAAAGCATTAAAAAATCAATAAAATTTCAAACAGTACATAAATAATTAACAGTTGAATCAATGAGAAGATCGCTATTCTATACTAAATGTCAACAGTTTGTGAGGATCAGATACGGAGGAGAATAAATGAAAAAGCCAAGTCACCTTAAGAAGGTTAAATGTGGGTCTTCTGTACTCAGAGTTAAAGGAAACGAGATGCCTGGGTAGGCAATTGGGTCTAAAGATACTCAGTAGACTTTGTTGGAGATAAAAGCCTTAGAAGAAGGCAGGAGAGATGGCTCAGAGGTGTAGAGCATTGGCTGCTCTTCCAGAGGTTCTGAGTTCAGTCCCTAGCAACCACATGGTGGCTCACAACCATCTACAATGTGACCTAATGCCCTTTACTGGCATGTAGCTGTCCATGCAGATAGAACACGCATATACATAAAATAAATAAATCTTGAGGGGAAAAAAGGCTTTACAATAAAATCCTATTAAGGAAAACCCATTTTAGTCAGTCTGGTCTGAGTAGAGACTTAACATTCCAAGTGGACAGGTCCAACACAGGAAGGAGGGACATCCCCTTAAGGTCACCTTAAGATATGGTAAAGAGGTAGGTGGAGTAATTCTTCCTTTATTGAGGTACCATACTTCCCCATCCCAGAATTCCAGCCTTACCCTGCCCCATTAGGTGGCCAAGAGGTTGGTTGTGTCTATGCCTTTCTGTTACTGTGTTTCTTCTTTTCTGTTCCTTTTGGATGCTAGTTCCAACCTAAGTAAACTTTTTCTGATACATTGGACTTCCTTATGTAATGCCAAAAATTAACCTGTAAGCCCTACCTCCCCAAGGACCAGCTAACTTCCTGGAATGCTGGGAATTGTAGTTCTTTTATTCCACAGAGTCAACTGTTCTCCCAAATCCATTCTAAAAGTCAATTGGCAGAATGCTGGAGGCAGAGGTTGAGCAGGGAGGTGGAGGCAGCTCACAGCGAACCTGATGAGTGTATAACTCTCCTTTTGTTTTGCTCATTTTAATTTAAGATAAATTCTTGTTTACAAAGTCCTGAAAAATCCACCTTGCCTACAGAGTGGTTCTGAATATCACAAAGTTTCCACTTATTTTGTGATCTGGTACTTTTCCCTAGTCAGCAAGCAACTTAGATTGTCACGTGTGTCTTGTGTGTTCCAATTCTGAATCAGCAGTTTTTATTCTCCCTTTCTTCATTTTCCAAAGGTTGGCATCTGAGCCAACAAGTTTTTGACATGATCTTGGGTGAGCTGCTTCTTTTCAGTTTGTCCTCTGTAAAATCTAGATGAAGGATTACATAGATTCAGGTTTTTCTTACCTGGTGAATTATTTGGATCAGTGATATTCTCTCTCTCTCTCTCTCTCTCTCTCTCTCTCTCTCTCTCTCTCTCTCTCTCTCTCATTGCTTCCTGATAATAAGCCAAGTATAAAACCAGAGTGCTTATTCTAAACATCCCCTTTATAAGCAGTGCCAATTCTATTTTATAGAGATTTTTATTTTATGTGCATGAGTGTTTGCCTAAGTGAAGTGCGCTTTGATATTCTTGTTCCCACAACTTAGTTTTTATCTATGAAGAGCTCAGAACTGAGAAGGGAAGGTTCAGTCAGGTCCAATGGGAAGAGGTCCTGAGAGTCAGAGGAAAGGGATTCTGGGACTTGGCAAGGTAGAAGTGACACGAACTGTGTGAAGTTGTTAGCAACCTGAGACGCCATTGTCTTACAGGGGCTAGATACTATGAAGTCTTGTTTACACCGCACGGCTTTAGTGCAGGCTGCTGAGCAATACTGTTTTTAGTCTACTAGGTTACACATTTAGCCTGCCCTTCCTTCCTTCCTTCCTTCCTTCCTTCCTTCCTTCCTTCCTTCCTTCCTTCCTTCCTTCCTTCCTTCCTTCCTTCTTTTCTTCCTTCCTTCTTTCCTTCCTTCCCACCTTCCTTCCTTCTCTCTCTCTCTTCCTCTTTCCCTCTTTCTCTCCCTCTCTCTCTCTCCCTCTTCTGCCCTCCCCCTCTCTGTGTCTGTCTTTCTTTCACTGTGATGTAGATTAGAAGGTTCCTTCCATAAAACAGCTTTAACCTGGAGTTCTTTCTCACCCAGCTCTAGATCCTTGAACAGTTACAAAGCCCACCACGATCTTTACTGAGAATTTAAAAAAAAAAAATTACAAATCTTTACTACTATAGATTCTTGAAAACAAATCATATGCTTCCCTCCTCTTCCATAAATAAGAATTAAGTCATAACAAGATATACGGTAACCCATCTAAAAGTGTTTTATTACATACAGACATTGTGCTAGAAAGGTTTTCAAGCAAAAATACATGGTGAAAAATGTCAAAATAAAAATTGGCACTTTTTACATTACAAATGATATGTGAAAGGAAGTTCACATGTTTAATTGAAATGTCATTTTATTTCAATGTAAGATAGATTGATAAGAAACAAAGTATGAAATTTTTCTGTGTGTGTCATAAGACCATATCACTTACACATTTAAAAAAAAAAAAAAAAAAAAATGTGACCGCATCATGTTACAGCTTTGGAGTTGAGAAATCTGAAGATTTCTAAGGTTTACCAGAGTTCGTCTGTGTCAGCAGCTTGTAGGAATGAAATCTCGCTACTATAAAAAAGGATTTCACAATTTACCTGCAGATATGAGCACACACTAGAAAGCTGCGTTCCTTTGAAATTCAGAATATTCCAGCAACAGACCTTGTCATAGTGCCCCAGGCAGAATCTGTTGATAGATTAAATTCTTCTTGAGAAGGGCTCAAATTCTCTTTCTGAGAAGAACAAACTGTTTGTATGTTAACGTGCATATCCCAGTCTCTTCAGATCAAACCAGACAGGCACACTTTTGATCAGAATCAAGTTTCTGTTTTTCTCATTAAAGGAAAATGTGTTCCAAAGCAAAGGAGAAGCAAACCGATGTAACTTCCCTTTCTCTGATGCAGATAACATGACTCTTGGATCTTGGCTGGCAGCAGAATGAGACAGGAAGTGGCTGAGGCCACCTCTCCAACATACAACTTGAATGTCTCCACCCCCGCCAACCCGCCCCCCGCCCCGCCCCGCCTGCCCCTATGTAACAATTTTTACAAAGAACGGAAACCGCATGATGGATTCAGTGGAAAATGAGAAGAGATATTTACGTTTTGAAGAGTTTGAGGGATTCCAATAATTCACGAGGTTGAGGTGGGAGTTTGGGGCAAGCTAATTCTAGGATTCTACAAAAGAAGTCTTTCCGTCTCTTACTTTCCTTTCCCCTCTTCTGTGCCTCCTTACTTCCTTACTCCCTCCTCCTTCCCCCCCCCTTCCTCCTCAACTGTTCTTCTACTTATGACCAATAACTTATCACTGATGCATTTTCGCCCAAATAAATACGTAGAGTGGTGCAAGCAACAACAACTTATGTTGTCTCGAGAAAAGAAAAAAAAAAAGCTATTTTTACTTTGAGCGTTACTTCCATTCAGCACAGCCTCAACGAATCACAATAAATCTTGTGTTTAAAATTCTATCCTTAGATTACAACTTGCAAAATGTATGCTAGCTCCTTTCAATCAAGCTGTCGGTGTATTTTTCTGTTTTTCAGCGGTGGTGCAGTGGTCTGATGTTATGAGTCAGAGAGTCACAATCCGTGCCAGTCAGGATGTAGGGCGTACTGCTTGGGGAGGAGAGGGGGATGTTAGAGTCCTGTGACTGGATGAGTGCTATGGATGGATGCTGCTGCTGTGGGAAAGAGCCGGGGAAACAGGGTCTCCCTTTGTCTTCTACCACAGCTGGTCATGGTTGCCTACCCTTTTGGAAGACACCACATTCGAGGTGTCTTCTTAGAAGCAGGGGGACTTAATCCTAAAAAGCAGATACCTTGATCATGGCTGTCCCAGAATTCCAAGCAGTGAGAACTAATTAAATCTGAGTGATCTGTAATTGCAACAAAAGACTAAGAACTCAGGGAGTGGGTGCAGAAGTCTTTCAAAGACCTCATTTGGACTAATTAGTAAAGGTAGTATCTAGACTCTGCAAACCCACCTAAAGCAATCTCACCTGATTCAAGTGATGAACGCACCACAGACACCTTCAAAAGGTCAATCCGTAAACAGATACGGGCAAATGAACCCAACAGAAATGAGTAGTTATTTTAAATAATGTACTCACAAAGTAAGTATGCAGGAGTATTATGGGATAACTTTATATTATCGGGAATGAAAATAAGTTTCTTTCTAAGTAAAGCTTGGTTATACGACTCAAGGAAGCATTCTAATGATGGTAAGGAATGGATTTTGAAATTGCAGATGAGGAAGCCGAGTTAAATTACTCCATGAGATAAGAGAGCAGAAAACCCGTATTTCTAAATACATCATATTATTTATAAACATATTACTAGGGAAGTGCATAACTTAAATATTTCAAGTAGATAGCTTTTAAGTATGCCTGAAATTTTTAAAAAACTTATTTTTTCTTTTAAAATTATTACTGTGTGTGCAGTAAATGTACACACACGGGGGGGCACATACAAGGTCTATGGCAAGGGGGAAACATTTATGAATCTGTTCTTTTCTTTACCATGGGATTCTGGGATTGAACCCAAGTTGTCAAGTTTGAGCGAGAAGCACTTTTACTGATCCATCTTGCCTGCCAAATCTGCGTGTTTCGTATTCTAGTTGATCAAAGCAGGTTTTATTTCTGATTTAATATGAAGAAAAGTTGGATTTCATATTGTAGGTGGAGTTGCCATGTTTGTCTGTAAAGTGAAATATTTAAAAAAGCAATCCACATTAGGCCAGCAGGGCATCAGCAGGCAGGTCGGCCTGTTCTCATCTTTGCAGACTTTCTGACCCAGAGCTCCAAAAACTCTCCACCCAGCTTGCTAAGTTCCCGAGGCAGGCCGCTGCCACTCCAGCCCCAAACTTCCAAATTCCTGTGGCTGGCTGGGGTGTCCCACCACCTGTAGCTTTTCTCTGGAACTCAAGTGAGTCGCCTCGTGAAGGAAAACACCACACAAACTTAGTTCAGAATCAACAGGTAACATAATGGCTGGGCGCAGCAACTAGCATCCTAATTAGGAAGCCATTCTAAGTTAAATCCCAGTGGATCCACCACCTGAACCAGGGGTCTCTGCTACCTACATTTTGGCTCCGTTGTCCTTCCTGTCCAAAAGAAGGTGTATCTTTCTCCTGCCTCCCCTCCATTTGTCTGTTTTTAAGTTATGGCATTTTTGCCATGAGATATCTTTTTTTCCTTAATTGTGAGTTGTAGACTAAGAATTGTTCTTGCTACTCTATCCTTTTACAACCGGAAGGCTTCATATCCTAGAATATTAGATTCTCAAGCTATTGCTATCAAAGGTATTTAAAAAGAGATTGAAAAGAAGCTAAAGAGGAGCATTTAGGATGGGCTTCTTGACAAAGAAGCAAGGTGCTCAGCTAGCCACATTTGCCGAGGAGTTTCCTGTGTGGATGCTTGCAAAGGCCTAAAGAAGTTGTTGGATTCCCAGAAGCTGGAGTTATAGGCAATTGTGAGCTTCCTGGCATGGGTGCTGGGAAGAGAACTAAGGTCCTCTGCAAGAGCAGTAGGCATTGTTAGCCATGACAACTCTCTAGGCTGAGGAATACAAAAGTTTAAGCTTTAAAATCAGGAAGTGGTTAGGACAACTCGGATGCATTCATTACAGATGGTTGTCCTCAAGCATCATTCTGATCAATTCAGAAGAGAAAGTGAAGTATCTGTGAGGTAAAAGTACCCGGGGGTGTGGGACACACTGGGGGGGGGGGGGCTGGGAAGATGCCCTCCTTTGAAAGCATGCTTAAATCTCAAGGAGAAATTCTGCAGCTTTTGGATCAGAAATAAACAAATGGATTCCACCGTGGGGAACAGGTTTGCCCCACACATTCAGGCACATGTGATATACCAGGGGTGACTTCAGTGACACCCTCAACAGTTAACTGTATGTTTACCTTAAACCATAAAAAAAGATGTATACACCCCTCTTTGTAAATAGATTAATTTTCACTGCTTTCTTCAATGAAAGATCAACTTTGCTCACATGCCAACTATAGCATTTGGGTGTATAAATGAAGGCCAGTGTCTTGTGCTCTTCTGAGGTTTTCCAGGCAAGTTAACAAAGCCATTTGCAAAAAAGCCCAAGGAATAGTAAAGTCAAAATCTGAACCTTCTATTTTAATTCTACAACATATACCTGTGGACACTGAAGAGTATCAGAAGACCCTTGTGTGAATGTTGAAGCCCCAATGTTAGTTTCAAGTGAATTAAGAATGCGGAGTTCTGTCTTGCATCCTTCCAGGACTTCCCCTGACTTCACACTGCTGATGGCCCTGTGGGAGCCACGCTCTCAGCACAGTTAGGAGAAATAATGCGCAGGTCCGAGTTGCTCGGACAGCTTGGAGCTCTTTGAATTTGTTCATCTCTCTGCTTAAACTCATACGGGAAAATGGAAACCCTCGCTCTTCTGTCCTGTGCTGACATCTTGCAAAGACTCAATCAAAATAAGTCTTAAATATTTTTGAATAGGCCACATCTTGTGATAACTTTTTTTTTTTTAAGGAAACATCTTCACCCTCTGAAAAACCAGACACTAAATACATACTGATGTGATAGCTTAAAATATGACGCTCAGCCGGGCCGTGGTGGTGCACGCCTTTAATCCCAGCACTTGGGAGGCAGAGACAGGCGGATTTCTGAGTTCGAGGCCAGTCTGGTCTACAGAGTGAGTTCCAGGACAGCCAGGGCTATCAGAAACCCTGTCTCGAAAAACCAAAAAAAAAAAAAAAAAAAACATGACATTCAGGCTGGCTGCGACTATAGCAAGGTACACTCACCAATTTGTAATTATTTGTATCATTTCTATGACAATCATATTAGAGAGATATTCTCATATCTTAAAATCAGGAATGAATATACTTAAGCAGAAAGCTTATACATTATATTCAAACACATATGCCCAAGTCAGTTACAAGGATATATATAATTCCAATCCAGTCTACCTATAGAATGGCTGTCTTTACCACTATAGTCCACTCCCCATTCACCCACTTTAAAAGTCATTTGTGGTGGGCTAGAGAGAAGACTCAGTAGACAAAAGCACACACTACTCTTCTGGAGGACCTGAGTTTGATTCTTAGCATGTACTACAGGTGGCTCACAATGCTAACTCCAGGCCTGTCAGGCCCATCTGGATTCTGAGGGCCTCTTCTGGAAGCTACATTTACATGCATATACCCACAAACAGATAATTCATAATTAAAAGTAATAAATATAAATATTTAAAATACATTAAAAATGAAACAGTAACCATTCAGCATTGCTTGAAAGTCTGTTACATGTTACTTACCTACCATTTTTATTACTTGAAATATCACCCACCACCGGCACCAGCACCAGCACCATCAGCACCAGCACCAGCACCAGCACCAGCACCAGCACCAGCACCTGGTCTCAGGGAACATCAGATAAGAGGGGGCAGAATGCATATAAGAGCCGGGTGATGTAGAAGAGAGGTATGGAATGCTGTCTTCTGGACCTGACACAGCTAGTGTACAACAGGCTCATAGTAGTTGTAGTTATCTGCACAAGACCTGTGCATTGGAACCATTAATATTCTATTAGGATGGGCGTTGCTCAGATAGTCCTAGCATCCTCTGGAAAGTGATTGACAGTCAATGGTTGCTGGGGCAGAGAGGATGATTTTCTTTCCTCGAGAAGCTACTAGTTTGCTGCCAATGTTCCAATAAATAACCTCTCACCCATGCTCATGTAAGCAACCCTCAAGAAACTTGATAGGTCATAAAAGAACAGCCTGGGGATTATGGTACGATTGAGCAGGAGTAAGAGGAGAGATAAGAGAGGGTAACGGGGGAGAATATGATCTGTATGTATTACATATTATATACCATCCTGGCTGGTACAGTTATCCGGGAACAAGAATCCCAATGAAGAAACTTTATCTATCAGAGTTGCATGTAGGCAAGTCTGTGGGAGCATTTTCTTGATGAATGGCAACATGGGAGGACCCAACTCATTGTGTGTGTGTGTGTGTGTGTGTGTGTGTGTGTGTGTGTAACCTCTGGGCAGGTGGTTCTGGGTTGTATAAGAAAGCAAGCTGAGGAAGCCATGGAGAGCAACCTAGTAAGCAGCATTCCTCCATGGCCTCTACTTCAGTTCCTGCCTCCAGGTTCCTGCCTTGAGTTCCTGCTCTGTCTTCCTTCGGTGATGGACCTTAGTCAGAATGAGTAAGCCAAACAATCTCTTTTTTATCCCAAGTTGCTTTTAGTTATTGTATTTATTACACCAATTTATTACAATAGAAAACAAGCTAAAACACACACACACATACACACATACACACACACACACACGCACGCACACACACGCACGCACACACATACACACACGGAATAATCAAAGAGCAAACCAGTTTTTAAATGAAAAGAATGGGATCTGAGTACCAGAATTCTTTCCTCTGCTTTCTGACAGTGGACACGCTGTGACCATCCACCTCACGTCAGAGGGCTAACCCTGCCATATGCTCTCCTCCATGATGAAGCACGCTCTTAAATCATGAACTAAAATTAACCTTCCACCCCTGAAAACAATTAACTTATAATTTTATTTAAAACATTTAAACTAATTGATAGGGAAATAAACTTGGTTGTTATGCAGGTAGCTAGCATGCAAGAAGCCTTGTTTTTATCCCTAATACCTCTCCAATAAAGACTTGAGTACAGAATCAATTAAACTGTGACATACAGTAGGTAAGGGAAATAATTTTCTTTAAACAATAATAATTTTTTCTTTAAGAATTCAATTATAGTCTCATAATTAATTCAGATAAAGTGTCCCAACCTAAATTATCATCTGTCTTAATAACATTTTTACAGTTTCTCTTCAATTGCTACAAATCCACATCAGAGAAAGATTTCTTTAATATTACCATTTGTTTAATGAATTAGCATCTTCGGATTTCACCAATGTGAGATAGGTTGTATAAGAAAGCTAATCCAGACCCAGTGCACCTCTGTAGGGACTGTGGGGGTGAGTGATCCTGCCTTTAGTGGAAAAGTTCTTATTGAAGACAGTGCCTCCATCTCCATTAGTATACACCCAGCGTCCTCAGAAATATCTCCCTCTGATCCTTTTGCAGTCTGTTACATACTACGATTCTAGATCTCAGCAGATATTGTAATCTCTAGACCATATATAAGCAGGGGTTTGTGGGAAGAACAAATGATAACTGTGAATTGTAGGTCATCATGTATCTCCGGGGTGGAGTGGAGACTGGTCCTTGTACCACAGGTGATGGCTCACAAAGCTGGGATGGATGGTAAACGATTGTTTCCATGAGAGGGTCTGCAGAGCGGCATTCCAATAAATGTATATAGGAGAGCATGAATACACTAACGTATTAAGAGCTATCACTATGGGGCAGAGGAATAACAAAAACTTCATCAAGTGTTTAGAATGAGTATAAATTCACAAACATAAAGAATAACATATTAAAGTATAACTCTCTTTTTTGATAATCAATGAACCAAATAGAAATGCATCCCCCCGCCCATGAATAAGAAATCTATAAAAAACAACAGGGAACCTAACAAAAAGTACAGGTTCTGTAGTGACGTTCCTTAAGTTTCCCCAAACAAGCTTACTGCATGTTGACCCATGGTCCCTTAGTAGAAATGCACCTGAAAAATAGATGCACACACACACACATGCATTGTCAGGACTGAAAAGATGAGTCAATGGTAAGATCACTGGCTGCTCTTCCAGAGGATTCAGGTTTTGTTCCCAGCACCCATGTGGTGGCTCACAATCATCTGTAACTCCAGTTCCAGGAGAGTCTATGCTCTCCTGTGGCCTTCTCAGGAAGTTCTTGAGACTCGCATGGTTGTACATATATACATATATGCAAACTGCAATTTAAATTTAATACATTTAAATAAATGAATTGTCAAATATTTTGACAGTGTTTTCTCACAAGGAATAAAAGTATCAAAACTATTTTCATTCCCATGACTTTAAAAAAAAAAAAACCTACGTCATAGAATTGTGTAATGACTTACAAAAACCATTTTTGGAAGAAAATTTTATATAATATATATATAAAATATATATAGTATATATATATACACACACATATATATATGTATGGAGAGAGAGAAGTCGACTATACATTCATGGTAATTGAATTCTTCATGGATGCCTCACTATCACAAAAATTCACGATAACGGTCCTTTTGGCAGAAGTAAATTTTCCAAAAGTCCATGCCTGTAACTTTGCCTCTTTCTTCCATGCTTTTGAAAGAAAGAACTGCATACATTGTAGCTGCTAAAGAGAAAACAGAAGCTTTAGAGGTTAAAAATTCCTCTCCTCGAACAATGGTGATCCCAATTTCATGATCTGTTTTAACTCTGAATAGGCACTAGACATGATTGTCTTAACACTATCATTCCTTGGTTTATTTTCTATTGCTAACTTCAAAACAATAGCCTTTTCTTCTTTTCTTGAATCCGACAGACACTAAACCTAAACTCCAAAGAAACAAATCTGGTTGAGTGTAGATTCCTTTGGCCCCACTGACCTGCAGTTTAAGGACTTACAGGTTTCTTAAACAATGTCACTCTGTTTACAATTGAGTCATTTGATTGCTAATAATATTCATCTTGCTGTTTAAATAGACTTTACCCTTTTTTCTGTATAATTACTGATCATTTCGTGTATCCCAAGCACAGCTATTGCAATCAATCCATAATCACACATGCCGCCGCTGCTGAGGAGGCTTGTGATCCGTCGCTCTTCCTTCCTTCCAAGGGAATGCAGTCCGGCAAGAGCAAGCACTGAGGCTGATGTGCATTTTGTGGTCCTCAGAGCTTTTGCTTTCCGTCTTCTTTTTTACTATTTTGTTTTTATTGTGATTTCACATCCACCTTTCTTCTGGGAAAAATAACAACTTGGAGAAGACTACAAAAATATCTGTCCCTGACATCATGATAAAAATGGAATCCGATATGAAGAAGAAAGAGCCCTAAGGTGGATGTGTGGATGGTCTCAAGTGTTGGCGTTCTTTTTCAAGCATCTTTAAATGTGTCCCAAGGACATGGCAGCTGTATTCTAGCCGAAACAGTCCTTCGATCAATGTCAGCTCCAGGTCTGGTTCTTATGCATTTACTGATCATTAAGAAAAACAGGTTTCGTGAAAAATTAAAAAAAAAAAAAAAGCTTCAGTTGCACCATGTAAAACAGATGTCTGTGTGTATTTTTCCTCCTTTCTTATTCAGTAGAAAGTAGTTTTAGATTTATTGTAAAGTTCATTGCCTACATGTTCATGTCTACAGAGAGATGTGTTTTGCATATTTTATAAAACCCAGGGTTTAATGCTAAGACAAGAAAACTACCTTTGAAAAATGTTGGCACACATTTGCGGAGATCTGTAAAAGGGGTTCAGGAAAGGAAGGGAGTAGTTATTCTGTTGTTCATTTCGTTTTCTGGTGCAGGTTTGTTTGGTGTGCTGTAAAGGCCTTGGTATTTTGTGGGACGGACTGTGGGCTGTGCTCCTTCATAGTCAGAATGGGGGTCACGCTGACCTATGAGAGGAGCAGTTAGCTAGGGAAGAAGGAAACTTGACAATTACAAACAGCATTTTAAAAACAACAAAACAAAACACTCGAAAGTCAACAAATCCTCCTTACTCTGCAATTACCCTTAATAAACAAAAACAAAACAAAACAAACAAACAAAAAAGAAACACCTTGATTCATCTGACTTTCAGAAACAAGGAGCTGAGCAGGAGTCAATTAAATCTAGAGGCTGGGATGCTACAGGCAAGGGGGGAGCTCATCACTGCCTGTGCTCTAAAAGGAAAGAAAGCGAAGCGATGAAGTGACTGACAAAGTGACACTGGAGGCGGCTGAAGCCTTTTCGAAAACACACCACCAGCCAAGTTTTTCCCTTAGTCTTGAGATCAGGACCAATCAAGGGTTCCTGAGTGTGGCAAGCTACATGTAAGCTTCCCCCTCTGCACTTTGATCTTATTTTTGTGTGTGAATACTATACAGACTGACCAAGAGATAAACTGTATCTGGAATCCAGTTAGATATGCTGAGTCCGGTTGCAGATACTGTAGCTCACCAGCACACGTCCCTGCAGTCATCAGGACGTCCAGTTCCAAGGCTGGCCCATGATTTGGGATTAAATATGTGGGAAACTTGATTTCCTGTGCCAGTTGTTTAGAGGGAGTCAGGTAGAAGTGGACGGGACGTCGGGGCTTATCATTTATTTATTATCACTGTCTGGATTGTTGACAGTAGTTGCAAGCACATCCTTGCACTAGCAAGGCAAGTGTGACACCTTGAGGACAGGAGAGGGGGTGCCAGGAGTCCAGGGTAGCTACAAGAGTTGCCAGGGCTGGGTAGGGGGAGAGACAATTTGTCCCAATCCCTAGACCTGTACGGGCGTTTGCTTACTATGGAAGGAGCAGCTCTTTCCAGGGTTGGGTCCAGTTGAAAAGTCAAGTTTTGCAGCCCTCCTGCGCTCCACCAAAGCCCGGATCTGTGTATATCAAGCCTCCAAGACCTCGGGGTCTGTCCTGACCATCGACTTAGCTGAGTGACAAGTGGACATGTGGAGAGCCACCCTGCTCGCTGGCTGACCTGAAGACATGCTCCCCGGGTGGCGCTTATGGGTCCTTTATACCCGCTCTTGGGGAGGTACGTGGGATGCGCATCCATTCCGGCAGACCCAGGATGGGTGGGGGCGGTCCTCCAGGCTGCTCTTTGGCCACCTTGGGAACCCAACTTTTCCGGGGGATGTGGCTGGGGAGAGCATCAGTACCGGGTGGGTGAGGCTGTCTTCCTGGGCACCCCGCCCCCTCCTGGGCCGCCCCTCCCCCGCGCCCCTGCTCTGGCTCTCCAGCATCCTCACTCCGCCCAGTTCTGTGCCAGCTGCGTGGGCTCTGGTTTCGTGCGGGTTTTTTTTCCCCTTGGAATGCTCCAAAAAACTCGGCAGCGACTACGGAAACCCCATCGGAACTGACCAGCTGCGCTAGCACCAGGCACAGCACTGGTGCCGTGCGCCGGCCGAGCCCACCGCGGTCGCTTCAGCCACCAGATTGCAACTTTGCGGGTAAGAGAGGGTGCAGTCTTCGCTCTCCAGACGCTGGCCTCACATCTGGGATACTGATTAAGTTTCTCAAGCTTATTGGGAAGCAGGCTCCCTCCTAGGAGGCGGGTATCCCTGGGGGGTTAAGCGAGTCACCAGGGCGCAGCAGCTTTTTAAGGTTCTTCTTTTTTAAGGTTGCTTTTTAAAGGTTTGAGGAAAGGCTTTCGCGAAGCTTTCTTTGGATAACCTGGGATGAGGGGGAGTTTGGGAGTGCTCCCAGGCTCTCTCTGCATCCCATTGTGAGGCAGGGGTGAGGGCGAAGAGCGCACCCCCCACCCCGTGTGATTTACGTGGTAAACAAAGGATCAGCCCTTATGCCCATGGTGCTGGGGAGCTCGGTGCTTGTGTCCAGCCTCCCGTGCGTTTGGAGAGGATGAAAATGACATGGTCCTTGGGAACATTCGATGAGCTCTACGACTCTCCAACAGGCTGAGGGCAGGAAGGGAGGACAGCGACCGCTGTTCAGTGGGTCCATTCCCCTCTGCGTCATTTTCCTTCTGTCAAGCAGCAAAGCACTTTTAAGCGTGTAGTTGGACCAGGTTTGGAGGTTCCTAATTCGCCTGGCAACCGAGATTCCAGCTGAGCCAGGGACTCTGCTTGCTACTTGAGTAGATCGCTTGGATCCATGGCGCAACTTGTTGTTTCCAGCTGCGAACTGCCTTTTGTGACTCCAGAGAGAGAGAGAGAGAGAGAGAGAGAGAGAGAGAGAGAGAGAGAGAGAGAGAGAGAGAGAGAGAGAGAGAGAGAGGGGGGTGGAGGAGAGCTGGGCAGAGGGACCACAGACCTTGTTGTCCCTGTGTCCAGTGTTCTCCAGCCACTGTGGTGTGTCCCTGTTGACAGGGGTTTTTCTCAGAGGAGCACTGTCTAAAATACCGCTGGCTGCTATAAAATGTTATCAAGTTACTTACGGAGGGAGTAAGCAACCAAGCCAAACGAGTAGGAAGAGAGAAAGGCTTTCACTGTGCCTTTAAAATGAAATCTTCGACAGATTTGTAAAACTGTGATAAAATAAACCACCGAGGCTCTTAGGCTTGCTGGCTTTCCTATCGTAGTTGTAGTTATCACAATGCAAATTACTCAAAAATTCCTTAGGAAGAATAAAAGATTTAGCAGAGGAATTTTTTTAAAGACTCAGACACCCAAGAGTAGGAGTTGGCGGTTATGTTAACGGTGCTACGATTTGCTATTTAAAGTTATATTTGTAACGCCTACTTCTGTTCATCTGGACAGTAAACCAGGAAACATCAAGTTCTTAAGAGAAACAAAGTAGTAAGATATAGGGGGATTCTGTCCGAGATTCAGAATTAGGAACAAAAGTGAGTTTAACATGGTCAAAGTGAAGGAAGGTCTTTACAATTTCTGCGAATTGGTGCCGTTGTTTACGGGGACCAATCAGTCCACCAGGGCAAGGTAAATGGGCATCAGAGAATATGTGGGCATCTTGGATTAATAAAGGGTAGCACAGAGAGGGAGGGAGAGTGAACCGGCATGGTTTCTGAGGAAGACTGTCTTGAGCAGCTTTGCCCTGCTGAACTTTGATCGGAATCTTTACACCGACTGGTGGGAGGAGGAGGAGGAAGAGGAGGAGGAGGAGGAGGAGGAGGAGGAGGAGGAGGAGGAGGAGGAGGAGGAGGAGGAGGAGGAGGAGGGGGAGGAGGAGGAGGAGAGATAAGAGGTATGCCAAGAAAGGCAAAGAGACCAAAACCTAACAGGTTGGTGTAAGGGACACAGCAGAGTTGCCCTATATTCCTTTGAGTGGATATATTATCATGAAAAGATTTGCAAGTGTGAACTTAGAAAAGTTTAACAGTTTGATCTGGAAGGAGCACGCACATTCAACCAAAGCATCAGTCATCTAAGCTGGACAGGAAACAAACGTCTCTCAGCTAAACCTGCCAAGCATGGATGGCCTTTGTGACAGTCCCTGATCACAAGAAATGAAGTACATTTTAGTTTCCTCTTCACAGTCATTCTCAGAGATATGAAAGGGACTAGATTTACAACCTTTGAGTTTTTAAAAATCTTATATTATTTATATTTGTGTTGCATTTGTTTCTAGACAGCCAGGATCAAAACGGCCGATGGGATGTGTAAAGTGGCTATTTCAACGAACCAAATAGTCACAGGCCAGATAGCTTTTCACAGAGTAGAACAGGAATCAGTTCTTAGTTTATAGACTTGGATCCATGGAAGCTGTCTGCTTATCCGTTCTGCTTAGTGGCCCTTTGAAGGTCATTCTTGTTTAGCTTCAAACTTGAAGAACCACATCCAGCCAAGGAGCTAAAACCCTGCCTGGTCCAGCACCTACATCCAGAGGACAGAAACATAACATGGTTTATAAACTACTGTGCCATTTCAGGCTACAATGGATATATAAGACTGATAGGCTGGTTTTCAGTGCTCAGTGGTTCTGTCTACTGGTATTTGCCAAGTACGTGGCATTAAAACTTTACGTGCGGTAATTGAGCCTTAAGCATTGCTGTCCCTGAACTGAAGATGATAAGCAGAAACTATATACACATTGTATTTTGATACAGTCATTATTTTTACGATACAAAATAATAAACCTTTCTGATCATCCGAGCATCACATTACTATATTTTAAACCCGAGTCAGTGAAGAGCTACAGTCTCCGAGTCTCTACTTGTTTTCTCTTTGCATTAAAATAAAACCTCAAAGTATGCTTCTGGATAGACCCTGCTTTTATTTCCACATGCTTAATCTCCAGAATACCATGTCAGTTCAATCAATTAACACTCTATTTAGCAATTGAAGATTAGAGTGAGGTTCCTTTTCTACAGGATGGCTAGACCCTGGCAAAGATAAAGATAAGCACCCATGCGATCAATAATAAAGCTTATAAACACTAGAGAAATCAGAGGATTTGTATATGAAGATGGACATGCAAGAATGACAGAGCAGTCACCAGGACCACAAAAAAGGGCTGAATATTTTCTTTAAAAAAAATCATTGCTTGATTAAAAAAAAAAAAAAAAAAAAAAAGCTGGATGAACTGAGAGTAGCAGGCTGTTACATTTTCTTCTAAATTCTTCATTGCCAGACAGTGATGAGATCAGATTACAGTGTGCATCGTGACTTCCTAAATTCTGTTGTCTGGGCTAATTAGAAACGGGCCTCACTGATTTATTTAATACCCATCAAATCCCGTGAGCTTTCATTATGACTCTTACTAAAACTGAAGGTGAGCGGACACAGGGTGGAGCCCGTGGCTGTGCTCTCTTCATCCGCATCCCCCATAAGCCTTCAGCTCAACCCGACGGCACGTGGATATTTATTTCCATCTTCTTATGGGATGATTGGCTTTACGGTTGGCTTTAGTCTCCCCAAGTTTTCTGTCTCTCACCCTTTCCTGTGCACAACTTCACCAGTTCAAGAGAGTTGAGAATACACATATTTCTTTTTTTTTTAAATTGCATGCCTGTGATTTCAAAACGAGCACAAATTTAGACCTGATCATGGAGAACTTTTACATAACAGCCGTAACAACACCAAATAACTGAGGGCCAGAGAAATCAATTTATGGAGTGAAAAAGTCATCTAAAAAACTAAAAGGTAAAGACACTTTTATATTAATTTACAATGATCTTATTCCATGAATTATTTGGTAAATTCAATGAAGTAGTTAAACCTTTTAAATAGCTCTGTGATGGCTCTGAAAGTTCAGCTTAAGTAGTGTAGGAAGGATGGCAGTTGGACTATTTGATCTATTATTGTAGCCAAACATTACACAGTATTTCTTCCAACATTGGCTTGTGCATAACATACCGGTGTCACTGAGTGATGGCTTCCTAATATACAATAGAATATAAATGGGCATAGCTTTATGCCCCAAACTAAAATTCATTTAAAATTAATTTAGATACAAATATAAAAGTATGCCTTTATCTAACACAAAGCATTCTTTTTAAGAAGTAGTAACTGAAGTAAAATTAATGATAGGCACTAATTAGGTGCTGCCTGAAGCCTGCTCTTACCCTTTGAAAGTTGAAGAAGTTACCCTAAGCAATGCTCTGAGCCAGTAACAGGGAGAGTTGACGTGTACGTAAGACAGAGGACAGCAGAGACGAAGATGGGAGGGGCCTGTATTTCTGGGCACCTGTGCCAAGAGTTCATTATCTTCCTTTCAGCTTTGAATTTGAACTGTGATCACTTCTTAGCAATTTGGCAAACAAGAACTTCCCAGACATCATACTTTAACTCTATGGTGAATCAGTGATTTGAAGAAAAAAAATCTTGTCCAAACCTGTAGTCTAAGTACTTAGGAGGCTGAGGCAGAAGGATCTTGAGTTCAAAAGCAGCCCAGGCTATAGAGCGATAGCTTGTGACAAAACAAAACAACCAACACACACTCACATGTATACACACATGCACACATATGTATACACACATGCACACACATATGCATACACACATACACATATATGTATATACACATTCACACACATACACATACATACATACATATGCACACACATATACACACATACACACCTATACACACATACATATACACCAAACAACAGAAAAAAATGAAAACAAACTGAAGAAACCAAAAACAAATCAAAGAATAGCAATGGAAAAAAAAAACCTGAAAAATAACATTTTAATTTAATAATAATTACATTTTTAATTCTTTCCTAAAAACCAATTGTATTTTTTCAACAATGTACTTCTTTGTTTTTTCAAATACTATACCATCGGGAATAAAATCTCTGTTCCTTTTACCATGTTTGAGTTAGAACAACATCCCTGAAGCCAAACAGGAGCTGAGCTGCTCAGCTCTCTCAGGCTGCCCTTTCTGTTTTCCCTGGGCCTTGCAGATGCTGCGCGCGCACACACACACAGACACACACACAGACACACACACACAGGCACACACACACACACTCCGGCACGACCCCAGCCTCACCCAGGCACCCTGTCTCTATGCTTGTTCTTCAATATAATACACATGGAAAAGAGAGTTTATTTCCATGAATAAAATTGGAGATTACCCATTTTTCATCAAATATCAAGGAGAGAGCGTCTGAGATGAGCTGTCACTCAAACCTCAGCGCATCTTATCTATTCACCGTATGCCTTCATGGAAAACACAGTCAAGTTAAGACATGCCAGAGTTATATTCCATTTATCAATGTTATATAGATTGTCAAGACAAATGGCTTTGTCTTCATTTTTTTCTGAAATTTGAACTAATTACTTCATGACTTTTGGTATTTGATACCATAGAAGATGCTTAACGTTTGGTAAGACATTTTTAGTCCTTTGATGTGGTGGCTCTAAGTGGATACACACTCTTGAGATGGAAAGATTATGTACAAAATCTATTGACGTGCACGAAAAGATAACACCTTCAAGTGTATGTGATATTAATCTGAAACTACCACCCACTTACATATTTAGTGCCTATTGGTAAACGAATAATTGAATAGGCAGGCAGGTGGCAGGTAGGATTGTGAATTTTCTGGTAGAGTTCCCGATGTCTAGAGTAACTTTCCCCTTGTTAACACCCAGAGCTCATATTACTGACTCTGCAAGTTTGGTCCTGATGTCTCAAGTATAAACACAGGCAAAGGCCTTGCGGGTGTGTAAAGTCCTGCTTTGGAACTAGACAATAAACACCTTTAAGAAACGAAGATGATGTATGTGAATATGCGCAGAGAGTTCTCCAGGCTTTTGGCTTTTGTAATTGAGCAGGGCTCCTTTTGTTCGTGTTTTCATGATGCCGTGCTCATGACAGATGAGTTTTAGCATGGGTATTTAATGAAGCCAACTTATAATAATATTTCCTTTGCATACGTGTGTGATGGATGCCACACAGTTTCTTACATTAAAACATAATCTTCCAGTCATCCATCAACAGATACAGCTTTCAGTCACCTGGTTGCTACGGGGAGCTCATTGCAGGATTCCTATAACCAATCACCAATGGGCTTTGATTTACATGTTGCTGTGCCAGAATCCTAAAGTTTTCCACTCCACTGGGCTATGAGGGAGAAGTTAGAAATGAAAGATCCCAGACACAGCTATTTCTCAGGAACGCATGCCTGAACCAAAAGAAGCCATAGCCTCTGTCTGTGATTATATTTAGCAAATTAAGTTGAAAGTTCATGCCCTAAATTTGACAGAACATGATGAGCTACTGTAGGTGGTATGAGTTTTGTTTTAATTTTGGTCTTCTTCTTGTGTATCATTGAGCTTTGGAAGTTACAAATCAACATTTATTTCCTTCAGAATCAGTGTCTGCTCAATATTCATGTTTTTTGAATGAGTCAAATAAATCGATATGTAAAGATTGAGTTTTGCCTTTTCTCTGATGCTCTACTCAATAGGTTAAGAGTGTTAAATGTATTTCTATTAAATATTTAATACAAAATTAAATATTAATATTTGAATTAAATATTAAAATATTTTCTTCTAATATATTTGTCTTTAGAAACTGGTCACCTACCAGTATGAATCCTGAAAATAGGTTGGAATGGTGAGCACAGAGGCTTAATGTGTGCAGGTTAGTCGCAGGGTGGAGATCATTGTGTTTTACAGATTGTCACACCTCTGAGCGTCCTGGTAGGCAAAAGTATTGTTCATGTGAAAGGAAGGGAAGACGATACCCTGATGACCACACCGAAAGCCACACATCTGGTGTTCTTCTGTAGCCACAGTAGTTGGACAAGCACATCTGGTCATGTTGAATTTAACCTACATACAAGACCCAATATATACAGGAATGCATATACATATACACACTTCATATATTTATGTATTTGTACACATACACACACACACACACACACACACGCATGTGTGTACGCACACACACGCACATGTAGTAATGCTGGGGAGATAGGCTCAGCAAATAAAGGCACTTGCTACAAAGCCTGACAATCTGTATGTTCTCCCTAGGACCCATATGGTAGCAGGAGAGAGCTGACTCTAGTAGTTGTCTTCTGCATACATGTTATAGTGTGTGCTAACAAACACACATAAACACACACACACAATAAATACATTTAATTAAAAAATTAAAAAGCCTATAGTGAATGTGGTTTTTAATATAATGAAGAATAGGAGCCTGCTTATACCTTGCCACAATTTTTCTTTTCTGTGACTTATACAGAGCAATCAGAGTGCCCACCTGTAGGGAAGGCTCCAATGGCCTCTAAAATTAAGGAGAAGGAACATTTACAGTTAGACCTCTCTGTGCTGTGTAAACTGGAAATGCCAGCAGAGGGGAAGGGCTTATTTTGTCTCTCTGGTTCATTTTAACCTCACAGCTTAATGTTTTGATTTGCAGTGTGCGGGCGCTAGGAGAGCTGAGCTGTATTTTCACGTAGCAGTCCAGCACGTTCCTGGAACAAAGAGAGCCAGCAAATGATTTTCTCCTTTCATGAATAAAAGACGCTTTAATGAAAAAGTATTTCATTATAACAGAACCTATAATAAATATCTTTCCGTCGTGTGCAAACATCGATAGCTTCGACCTGGAAAGTAAGAGTTGCCTTGAATTTGGCTGTACTTTGCAGGGAATCACTAAACCAGAACTTTAAAATGAACTGGATAAGATACTTAATACTTTCCTTCGGGATCTTCCATTTCTGTAGTTGAAAATTTTGTACAATTGTGTGCCAAAAGTTGGCTCCCTTTTAGCGTCATGATCATAATTATTCACAAAATACAAAAGACCTATTTCAAATTAACGGTCTTTCATAAAATAATAAATATCTGCAGAGAAAACATAGAACTCATTGAGAAAAATCTAAACAAATCTAGTGTTTGAAATAATCCGTTGTTGGGTGGCATAGAAATATGTGTGGATGCAAGGCAGGGTTCGCTTCAGTTTTCTTTTTCTTTTTTTTTTTTTTTTCGAGACAGGGTTTCTCTGTGTAGCCTTGGCTCACAGAACTCATTCTGTAGACCAGGCTGGCCTCGAACTCAGAAATCCGCCTGCCTCTGCCTCCCAAGTGCTGGGATTAAAGGTGTGCGCCACCACCGCCCAGCTCGCTTCAGTTTCCTTAAAGCAGGTTTTCCAGGGGGTGAGTTGGCTTCTTCTACAGACCTTGAGGCAAGCTAAGACCCTCCCACCTTATGGATATGATAGATTATGAGTCAGATATTGGAAGTGATAAACGAGTTCTTCTATTCAGAACAGAGATGGCATTCTTCTCCTTTTGTGGGTGCTCCTGGGACTTGTGGAACTCAGTTGGATCATTTTGATCATAGTGAAATAAGTCTACGATTGAACCCGAGACGGTGGCTGCCCTCATGGCTGCGTGCACGTCTGGCTCATCTGTAGCACTGGATGATGGCCGTTGCATGTTCTCTGTGTGCCCGCTCTCTACTGATGGAGGGTTTTTCCTAGTTAGTCCTGGGAGTCAGATGCTTAGAGAAAATCACAGAGGTGCCGAGCATAACTGCAGCTTCTCTGCTACCTCAGCCATGCCAGGCCTCTCCACATACAGGGATGGGATGAACCTTTATATGCTTGAATTCTCAGAAAACTGTTGGACGATCATCCTGATAGACCACTGATGTTGATATATTACTGATATTGATGTTATTGATAGAGTTTATTTTTACAAGTTTAAAATTTTAATTCCTACTTATACAATAAGTACATTCAGTTTATTTCCTCAATACCCTAGCAACACTTTTAGTGTTGGCAATTATTTGAAATGTAAATACACAATTAAAAATATAGAATGTATATCTCCATAATGAGCTATTTTCTCTATCATTAGTCTAGGTAAAATAAATCAGAAGATTCCTATGCTTATTTTTTGAAAAATTCATTTTCTTTGTTGAACATGCACATGTATTTTGTAGGGTGAAAGAAGCCTGAGCTGCGTCGATTAGTCCTGGATTTTGAAAGACAATTATTGGAGCTGAAGAGATGGCTTGGTGGCTAAAATCGCTGGGTACTCTTATAGTAGACCCAGGTTCTGTTCCCAGCACTTTCACTGGCAGCTGAAAATGGCAGCCGGTAACTCCAGATTCAGGGGCTCTGCTTCCCTCTTCTGACCTCCATAGGCCCCTGCAGGCATGTTTTGCATAGATATAAATGCAGGTATACACACGCATGTGCACACACACACACACACACACACACTAAATAAACACATAGTTAAAAGGAAAAGCAACTGTTAATATACTTTGTTTCCTATTTTGCTTTTATCCTTGCTCTCATCTCTTGCCACACTCCTTCCAGATGCCCCTGTCCCCCACCATCTCTTTGTGCTTGTCTGGCCCTGCTCAGGGGTTAAGAGTTCTATTTTGTGTATCTGTTAGCATATGCTGACAGTGAACTTTCTGGCTTTGATTATTGACTTTTTAAAACATTTTCTCCTTTCATGTTGAAAGTTATTTTAATTGCTCAGAGTGCTCTGGTCTGGAAACTCATTTTTTCTCCACATTTCTATGAATTTCAATTCATACTTAATTCAATCATTTCTGTTGAGAAATCTGCTGTACTTTTGAATTATTTATTTTTAGTTGTTTTAATGTTTTATTTAGTTGTTATAAATGTTCTCTGTTAACATTTTATTTAGTTTTTTGTTTGTCTGTCTGGTTTCTGTTTTGTTTTGTTTTTTTGAGGCAGGCCCTTTCTGTATACGGATGGCTGTTTAGGAACTTACTGTGTAGACCAGGCTGGCCTCAAACTCACAAAAGTCTGCCTGCTTCTGCCTCTCAAGTTTTGGGATTAAAGGATTGACCACCTGCCCCGCTCAACTTTATTTATCTTTTAAGAAGATTTTTCGTGTCTGAGTGCTTGGTACGTGTATGTTTGTGCACCACAGGCACGTAGTGTTCCAGAGGCCAGAAAGGGGCATCACGTGCTCCTAGAGCTGGAGTTACAGATGGCTGTGAGCAATGCATCATGTGGGTGCTGGAACTGAACCCAGGTCCTTGCAGAAACAACTAATGTTTGCCATTGCTGAGCACTCTCTCCAGCCTCTAGCGTTTTATTTCTTTTAGCTATAAAATAATATGCCGTGAATTTCTCCTGCTTAACTCTTAGAATACTTAAGAGTGATTTGATGAATTTCAATGGTTTTTGAAAAGTCAGGGCTATTGTTTCTTCATATACAATTTTGTATTGCCATATCATTTATTTCTCCATTAAAGCCACAAAATGCATATGTCTAGATTTCTATATTCCATGGCATGTTAGTGATATCCTCTGATTCTTCTCTTAATGCCTTCTAACAGTTATGGTCTTTGTGTCTTTATCTGGATGTTTTTATCATTCTGTTTTCCCAAATGACATTTCCTCCACACTCTGTTGCACCTTCTGTTCAACTAGTTTCTTGGGTATTTTATTACTAGGACTGATATTTTTGCAGCCTTCTTAAGTTTCTCCTTATTTTATGACTATTCTTGAATCTCATGTACTTTTCAAAATGAATACTGATAAACTCCAGTAACAAAGATATTGTCATGGAATGTTTCTTTCTTATTTTAAGGCAAAATGGATATGGTAGGGGGCTGGGAAGATGGAGGGTGATTCAGTGCCTGAGAGCACTTGCTGCTCTGGTAGAGGACTTGGGTTCCATTCCCAGAATGCATATGGAGACTCACA
The DNA here is from genome assembly GCA_028551405.1 of Uromys caudimaculatus. Taxonomy (NCBI): domain Eukaryota; kingdom Metazoa; phylum Chordata; class Mammalia; order Rodentia; family Muridae; genus Uromys; species Uromys caudimaculatus. The sequence continues at coordinate 36,430,636 of CM052704.1, forward strand.
CTATCTGTAACTCTAGTTCCAGGGTATCTAATGACTCTTTTTGGCCTCAGTGAGCACTACATGTACATGGTACACAGACATACTGTGCTGGCTGGTTTTAGGTCAGCTTGATACAAACTATAGTTATTTTGAAATGGGGAACCTCAATTGAGGGAACCCACTAGCCTAACTTGTGTGCAAGCCTATGATGTCTTTTCTTGATTGCCAATAGGTGTAAGAGGCCTAGTTCAGTGTAGGTGGTGCCAGCCCTGGGCTGGTGATCCTATGCGTTACAAGAAACCAGATTGAGCAAGCCATGGGAACAAACCAGTAAGCAGTATTCCTCTATGGCCACTGTCTCAGTTCCTGCCTTGAGTTCCTGTCCTGACTTCCTGGATGATAGACTGTGAGCTCTAAGAAGAAGCAAACCCTTTCTTCCCCAAGTTGCTTTTGGTCATGGTGTTTCATCTCAGCATTACAAACAATAACTAAGGCAATAGGTATCCGAAAAATTGCAAAGCTTCATCCTCCTCCTGTAGGGGGGGACAGTTCGCCTTCTCTAGTGACCTTCTGTGACAGTGAGTCATTGTAGCCCATGAATTTGGTCAACTAGCGGCTTGTGTTTGGACTTTGCGGTCCTGGTTTGACTCCATTATCTAGAATGCAGGTTTTCTGAGCATTTTGGGATAGTTTAATGAAGCCAGTTCTTCAGTGCAGGTTTGTGTAAGTAGCTTTCTCTTAGTGTAGCAAATGTGGGTAATAAATGCAGAAAGAAGAGTTATTTTGGGCTACAGTTTTAGTGGTTCCAGTCCATTGATTGTCCTGGTGTTTGGGTCTGTGGCAGAATACTGTGGCAGAATCAGGTGGCAGTGTCAACTGCTTAGCTCATGTCCCAGAAGAGAAACAGGAAGAGACCAACTCTCCACAGACCTCTTCAAGAGCATGGCCCCAATTATTAAAGGGTCCTTATTAAATGGCCCCTTAAATCTTTAAGAGGGTCATCTCTTAAAGATTTTACTCCCAACCAATAATACCTTGGACTGAGCAACATTTTAACACTTGACCCCCTACAAGAGAATAGAATGATAAATTTGGTGTCCTCATTGTGAAATTGATCAAAAACTAAGTTTTTGCAGTTTTCTTTCTTCTTTCTTTCACTGAAAAGCCTCAAATTTTAAATAAGTATTTTAAGCAAAAACCCAGAGTGTAATACTCACTCCAGTTTATCTAGCATCTCACCAAGACACAGAGGACTTTTGTAGATGGTCCTTCCCTTTGTGAGGTTTTCTCCATCTAAGATGTTGAACCTTCAAGATCCAGATAAATCGGAAACTGTTACTTTTCCTAATGTTTTCAGAAGAAATGATTCCATCACCACAGGACAGTCAAAAGTGTGGTATTTTTCCACAAAATTTGATACGTAGTTCAAAACATTAAGCTAAGATATCTACAAGAAAAATATTCATATGATAAAATAATAATTCATAATTTAACCCATAGAGATGACTATAACAACAACATAGATACTTTTAGGGTCATTAATCTGCCATTCTTTTTTTTTTTAATTGTCACCAAAAGTAATGCTGTTTAAAGTTACCAAAATTTTGCTCAGGCAAAATTTAAACCAGGAAGCAAACTTCACATGAATCAAGTTTAAGACATCTGAAAATGAAAGGTGAGGAAGATTTGATGATTAGTCTCACACAAAGAAGACAGTTGGTAAGCAACAGAAATGTGTTCCTTGAGTGTCTTATTTGTATTTAATGGAGGCTGGGAAGCTCTGAAGACTAGGATGAAGGTGTCTGCTATTTTGGTGCATAGTGAAGGGTAGCTTCCTAGCTCCTAGAAGGCACTCTACCACCTCTGGGGAAGTGTGCTTATCTTCCTCCAAATATATCAGCTGGCTAACCACAGATGATTGCCAGACCCTAGATGAAACTTGTAAAGTCCCTTGATGGTGCACATTTAGCCATGGGGACTCGAGATGCTAACAGGAAAGAAAACTCGTGAGTAAAGTGAGATTGTGGCTAACATGCCTTTCATTTTGCCCATGTTGCTATTCCAACTGATATGGAAACTATGGTTTGCCCACTCCATGAAATGAGTGTTACTGAATAGTAATCTGTTGGGGACCAGGCTGAGCCCAGGTTCCCTCAAAGGCCCTAATGAAAGGAGAAGGAGAAATGCTAGTTTTGTGTCTTTGCCCAAGAGCAGACTTGGCAAGGTTCCGTCTGAGGTTGGGGACAGGGCTTCAAAGGAGGTAAAGTTTCAGCTCATGGAAACGTGACTTCCCCTGCCCCCTTGAAGAGACTATCAGTACCAAGGCCACTTGTACTGGCTGGTTTTGTGTGTCAACTTGACACAAGTTGGAGTTACCACAAAGAAAGGAGTTTTCAGTTGAGAAAATGCCTCCATGAGATCCAGCGGTAAGGCATTTTCTCAATTAGTGATCAAGGGTGGAGGGCGCCTTGTGAGTGGTACCATCCATGGGCTGGTAGTCTTGGGCTCTATAAGAATGTCAGCTGAGCAAGCCAGGAGAAGCAATCGAGCAAGCCAGTAAATAACATCCCTCCATGGCCTCTGCATCACCTTCTGTTCCTTGACCTGCTTGAGTTCCAGTCCTGACTTCCTTTTGTGATGAACAGCAGCATGGAAGTGTAAGCTCAATAAACCCTTTCCTCCCCAACTTGATTCTTGGTCATGATGTTTGTGCAGGAATAGAAACCCTGACTAAGACAGCTGCTGTATGTTTGATCTGTGAGGCACTTGAGATATCCTGTGTTCCTCTGGCATTGTTTGACTGGCTCAGTTCTGACTTCATCCCATCATAGTGTAGCTTTCTGCTGACTCTGTCCCATTATTCCCTGCAAACCGCAGATAAAATTCTGTACCTCTTAGTAAACTTGTTTGCATTAACCATCAGCTTGAGCAAGACTTCCTGATCCCAAACGTTCCTATCCTCTTTATTTTCTCATCCCCAGGCTACTCTCTCTGTAGGTCCAGGTCAATAAGTAATGGCTGAGGAATCTCAGAGCTGATAGCCAGGATGTCCCTCTGGAAAGAAACCTGCATAAGTCTTGGGTTATCTGAGGTTTGTGCTGTTGACCATGCAATGAGCTTCATTGTATGGTGGTACACATGGTTTCAAATGGCTAAGGACTATTTTTAATCAAGACACCAAGTTGTGGACTAATGATAAGAACATTGTGACGAGACCAGCCAGCAAAGAGTCTAATCTGTAATTCTACATTGTCTTCTGGGAAGACCATCTAGAGGAGTTTCATCTAGTTTGACATATACTAAATTATAAGGAGCATGGAGGAGTATCCCTTAGTGTACTCAGGTCTAGAATATTGGAGCTCCCATGCTCACTTTTCCTACATCAGCATGGAGCTGAGGCCATGCAGTGTAACATGCAGTTGTAGTCAAGGATGGTTTAGGAAGACAGTGAACCCTTTGAATGATATCACATCTCTGGGTCACAGATCACAACAGTTTATATTTAAAACCAATCAAGTCAATGAACAAACATGTCAATGACAATCCACACTGCTAATAGTGTGTCTTAGTCAGGGTTTCTATTCCTGCACAAGCAACATGACCAAGAAGCAAGTTGGGGTGGAAAGGGTTTATGGAGCTTACACTTCCACATTGCTGTTCATCACAAAAGGAAGTCAGGACTGGAACTCAAGCAGGTCAGGAAGCAGGAGCTGATGCAGAGGCCATGGAGGGATGTTTCTTTTTGACTTGCTTCTCCTGGCTTGTTCAGCTGGCTTTCTTATAGAGCCTAAAACTACCAGGCCACAGATGGTACCACTCACAAAGGGCTCTCCCCCTTGATCACTAATTGAGAAAATGCCTTACAGCTGGATCTCATGGAGGCATTTCCTCATCTGAAGCTCCTTTCTCTGTGATAACTCCAGTTTGTGTCAAGTTGACACACAAAATCAGCCAGTACAATTGACCCCTTGTCAATTTAACACACAAACACATCACCATTGAGCCTACACCCTTACTTTCTTATTCATCCCCAAGATCTAAACAATTTTAAAAATTCCAGTCTTTACATATTAAAAGCTCAATCCCTTTAAAATGTCCAATATCTTTTAAAATTCAAAGTCTTTTAAAAATTCAAAGTCTCTTAACTGTGGGCCACTAAAATACTTTCTTCCTTCAAGAGGGAAAAATATCAGGGCACAGTCACAATCAAAAGCAAAATCAAACTCCAACCATCCAATGTCTGGAATGCACTCACAATCTTCTAGGCTCCTTCATGGGCTTGGGTCACTTCTCCAGTCCTGCCCTTTGTAGCACACACCTTGTCATCTAGGCTCCAGATGCCTGTACTCCACTGCTACTGCTGTTCTTGGTAGTCATCTCTTGGTACTGGCATCTCCAAAACACTGCAGTCTTCTGCCGCAACTAGGCTTCACCAATAGCTTCTCATAGGCTCTCTTCATGGTGCCAAGTCTCAACTCCTTTGCATGACCCCTTCAGTTCTGGGCCATCAATTGCAACTGAGGCTGCACCTTCACCAATGGCCTTCCATGGCCTCACAGTGCTGAACCTCAGCTGCTCTCTATGACCCTTTCAGGCCTTCAAAGCCAATACTACCTGGGTGATTCTTACACATAACCAAATCCTGCTGTAGCATAAGGTACAACCTTGCCTATCTCTGGAACACAGCCTCTTTGTGCTCTCAGAAAACACTTCCCAGAAGATTTCACCTCAATGATTCTGGTCTCTTCTTAATCACCACTAATTTCTTAGCTCCAACTAACCAGCATCAATAGTCCCAGTAATGCAAAGTTTTTGCTTTAGTAGTTCTGGTATCTTGTTAATCACAGCTGATTCTTCAGCCCCAGCTAACCAAAACCACACAATCTTCACAATCAAAATAGCAATCATCCCTGATAAGAGTCTTTAATCTTCCCTCTGAAATTTCACAAGCCAGGCCTCCATCTTCTGCACTGTTTTCAACATTATCTTCCAACCTCCTACACAACATCCCACAGAGCTCCTAACATCCCAATGGCTCTTCTAGCTCAAAGTTCCAAAGTCCTTCCACGGTCCTCCCCAAAACATGGTCAGGTTGTCACAGGAATACCCCACTATGCTGGTACCAATTTGTCTTAGTCAGGGTTTCTATTCCTGCACAAACATCATGACCAAGAAGCAAGTTGGGGAGGAAAGGGTTTATACAGCTTACATTTCCACATTGCTGTTCATCAGTAAAGGAAGCCAGGACTGGAACTCAAGCAGGTCAGGAAGCAGGAACTGATATAGAGGCCATGGAGGGATGTAACTTACTGGCTTGCTTCCCCTGGCTTGCTCAGCTTGCTCAGCTTGCTCTATTATAGAACCCAAGACTACCTGCCCAGGGATGGCACCTCCCACAATGGGCCCTCCCCCCTTAATCACTAATTGAGAAAATGCCTTATACCTAGATCTCATGGAGGCATTTCCTCACCTCAAGCTCCTTTCTCTGTGATAACTCCAGCTTGTGTCAAGTTGACACACAAAACCAGCCAGTACATAGTGTAAACAGGATCTGATTCATTCTGGTCACATTGAATATATGTAGTACATATATTAATCAAATGTCTTAATAATGACATTGCTGATAGAAACAGGGTAGATGACTGATAGGCAGGTTTGTAAAGTCTAATAGACAATCAATATAGCGTTGGTCTATTTGTGGAAACTCTTTCAGGAAATACATTTTGTCAAGCCTTATCCAACTTACCATAAAGAAGAGTGATTCCTAGCAATGCCTAACAATGAAAAATCAGTTCTTCCTGTTTACTGGTTGTTAGTGATTGTGATATGAAGGAAATCATATATATGTAGTCTTGTGAGGCTTCTTTCCCTCCCTCAACATAGTGCCTCTGAGAGTTATCTCAGGGCATTGTGGGTATCAAAGGTTTGTGCCTATTTTATATTCAGTATGGATGCACCAGCTTATATTTAGCCTCTCAATCACTGGAGGACATTGGCTTACCTCCAGGTATTCTTTTTTTCCTGTCTCCAATAAAGTTGGTGTAATTATCTGTGTGTGGGATATCTTCATTTATCTGGGCTAACTGCCCAGTGTGTAAATGTTGACTCATCCTGTTTCTGTCTTTAATAAAGAGCTGTTTCTCGGAGTGTCTCTCCTCTGTAGAGTCCCACCAGCCAGGTCCGAAGGATCTTGGACTTTCACCTCTTACCAGCAACCTTGGGTCTTTTAAATTATTTTTAATTTCAAACATCCTATTAGCGATCCTTCAGTGTGGTATTAATTTGCATTTCACCAATGTTTAGCAGTGTTAAACACGTTTCTATATTCCCCCTTGCTGTCCGGATGTCTCCTTTTGTCTTTTGTCCATTCTCCAAGTTCTTCATATATCCCATAGAGTAGATGGTTGCCAGACACTGGCTGGCAAATATTTTCAATTATGTAGATTGGCGTCTTCATATTAACCCTAGGAAATGTTTCAGTTTTGGTGAAATCCAACTGACCAGTTTTCCATTTATATCATCCTTTCTTTTTTGTTGCCTCCCCACCTCCTTTTTGGCAGTGCTCAGGATTAAACTTAAAGCCTTCAGTTCACTAAGTGAGGCAAGAACCTTACCACTGAGCTATATTTACTTCTGTTGACATAATAATATATTTGTCATAAGATAATATACATACTTTATTTTACAATATATTTCTACTATATATATATGCACACACCTATATTCTACTATTAACAAGTACTGTATATGCATGCAATCATATAAATGTGTATATACATGAAATTATTATACACACACACACACACACACACCAGGTACCTGACAGTAATGATGAAGAAGCAGGATTTAATAATTGATGGATTTCCTCTAGAAACAGCCTGCATTTTATTCAATTTTTTATCATCCTGGTGTTTGTACTGACATACCCCATCGACAGAATTGCAAAAGCAAGCACAAACATCAAAACACAGGAAGGTGAATTTTATTTTCTGGTTGCAGAAATTCTGTGTCAGGAAAAAGGTATGTCTAAAAAGTCATCCTTTAGACCTAACTAATAAAAATACCATTTTTCAGACTCAAATACAGCTGGTATTGTAGTAACATTTTCTGAGAGTATGGCAGCCTGATTGGCAGAATTTGATGGTTAACAACACCTGAGAGGTGTGGTAGTGACATTGTTGGTTGCTCTTCATGGTTAACTTGCTGAATGTAGAGCCACCTGGTTGACACACTTCTAGGTATGTTTGTGAGAAAGTTTCCAGGCAGGGTTAATTGAAGAAGGAAGATCCATTCTGAGTGGAGTTGGTATTATTCTATGGACTGGGGTTTCAGATTACACTAAAAGGATAGAGCCAGTGACTGCTAGCCCTCTGCTTATTGGTTCTTTGAGATGTGAGGAGTCACAGCTGTATGCCTGTTCACTGTGACCTCTGCCATGCCTCTCACAGTGATGGACTGGACCTTCATGTCCAATGCCCTCATCTGGACACTGGAAGCACTCCATGTGTGTGGTGTGAAGATGGATATACATGCAGACAAAACACTCATACACATAAACTAAAATTAAATATTAAATTTAAAAATTCCTGTTAGGGAGGGACGCAAGAGTATAGGGAAAGAGTATTCAGAGTGCATTATACACACCTATGAAATTGTCATAGAGTAACTGAACGCCCGCAAAAAAAGAAAAATCCTATCAAAACGATACAAAACATTTCTTTTAAAAAATATTTCTAGCCGGGCAGTGGTGGCGCATGCCTTTAATCCCAGCACTTGGGAGGCAGAGGCAGGTGGATTTCTGAGTTCGAGGCCAGCCTGGTCTACAGAGTGAGTTCCAGGACAGCCAGGACTACACAGAGAAACCCTGTCTCGAAAAACCAAAAAAAAAAAAAAAAAAAAAAAGTATTTCTAGCCCTCTTTGTCTCCCTTTCAGAGGCTTCACTTAAGGTGTATCTGGATGATTGGATATGTCCCCTTGTTCACTACTGTTTTTTTATTTTAAAACTATGTTTCTCTATGCTGATTTGTGTAATTTCTTTTAAATATACTTAATTTTAATTATGTGCTGTGTGTGTGTGTGTGTGTGTGTGTGTGTGTGTGTGTGTGTCTCTACTGGTGCCCATAGAGGCCAGAGGCAGTGGACCTCCTGGAGCTGGAGTTGCAGGCAGTTATGAGCCTGACGTGGGTGATGGACTTGAGTCCCCTGTAAGTCAGTGTGTGCCCTAAATGCAGAGTCATCTCTCCCTCTCCTTGATTGGCATAAATTCTGTTACTCTGTATTTAGGTCATTTCTTTAAGCATCCGTGTACTATGCCGTCTGGGATAGAGCTCTAACAATTTTGATATCTTCTGTTATTTCTAATCCAATTCGAAGATAATCATAGTAAATTTTATTTTGTTGGATGCTCCACACTTTTATGTCCTTGTAACTGAGTTTGAATTTTGTTCTGTGACAGAGTTAAATTATAAGGAACAAATTAGATCTCACTGCGTCTTGATTTGATGAAGCCAACACATCCCTCAGGCTAGGGCAACCACATGCCAGTACCACACCAGGATCTTTCAACCGAATGGAGTTTATGGTTTTTCACTCTGGCAAGAAGTGTAGATGCTTAAGTGTTCCCCAAACCTATTTTCTGATAACAGAGAATTATATAAATTGCAAAATGTAAGTCAACTGGTTAAAAATGTCCACATGGCACTCTGGGTCTTACATCACCAGGATGGAGCTTGCAGGTCAAGTTCCCTTGACTCAGAACATGGTGACTGGCCTCCTCTGCGCTGGGAACCGGTCACCGTTTTGGATAGTTCCATGCAGCCGGGGCAACAGCTCAAGGAGCTGACAGCTGAAGGCCATCTCTAGCCACACTACTAGAACTAACGCAGCAAAACTTTCATTGAACAAGATCTGTGTGCATGAGAGGTCCACCAAGACGTCTTCCCAATCCCTCAGCTAACGCCCTAAGCTCAGCGTGGACATTGCTTTGTGAACACACCGTTCACCTTTGGCATTTGACTGACTCCGATAGACACCGTGCTTTACATTCCTGATGATTCACAGGCCATCTACCTGTGTGTTCTGAGACACATCTGCTGATGGTTTCCCTTCTGCTCAGTTTCATTGAAGAGATTCCTTAAAGGGTCATGGTCTTTCATCATTTTGGCGAGTCATTTAAATCAAACCTTGAGACTGTAATTTGGAAGCAAAAGCTTTGAATACATAGAGGATTATTTGCCTGGCGGGTGTGTTTCTTGATTTTTTTTTTTTTTCATTCTGAATAAAGAGAAACCCTTTAAAGGAGAACGAAGAAGACAAGTGTGAGAAGGCGAAGGCCTTTACCAAACCTGTCAGGGCAAAGGGGATTGCGAACAGAGTGTCAAAAGTGCCTTTTAAAAAAAACAAGCAAAAAATGCAAAAAATAGAAATCAACAATTTGAGAGCTTGAGTTAATTGACACTTTCTTCATATAATGCCTGAGCTTTGAAAACTTTTCATTAATCACCTTGGGCTGGGCACTTTTTTCTCCTGTAAAACAATCTCCCACTTATTTTAGAAATATAGTTTACACAAACAAAAGTGATGAGGGCTCATGGTCTCTCTGGGATGGAAGGAGAAAGGCTGACATCCATCCATTTCCCTCTAGACATGGCAGTGCACTGACCAAGCCCAAGGGAATCAACTTCCTTCGTGCATTGGACCCAGAGCCCTTGCCATGGTGAAATGGTGGTGGCAGAGGGAGAACAAGGTGGTTTCTCAGGATGCATAGTACTGATATTTTTGCTAAACAAGGCATTAAAGTTTATGATTACAACTCTGGTATGATAGAGGTCTGAGTTCTCAATGATCTAGCTCATTGTTATCATTTCATTGATGCTGAAAAATGAATGTGACACTGTGTTGGGGTGTGTGTGTGTGTGTGTGTGTGTGTGTGTGTGTGTGTGTGTTTGAGTGTTTGTGTGTGTTATATATGTATGTATATGCATGTGGATGTTTGAGTATGTATGTGTATGTATGTATGTGCATGTTTGAGTGTGTATGTGTGAATATATGTGTTTACATCTACACATTTGTATATGTGTGTGTTTGCCTGTGTGTGTATGTGTTTGTGTGTGTTATATATGTATGTATATGCATGTAGATGTTTGAGTGTGTATGTGTGAAAATATGTGTTTACATCTACACATTTGTACATGTGTGTTTGCCTGTGTGTGTGTGTGTGTGTGTGTGTGTGTGTGTGTTTGAGAACTTCCACGTTTGGGTGGAAGCCAGAGGAGGACATTGTGCACTCCCACCCCATCTATTATTCTCTCCACCTTAGTCCTTTGAGACAAGTTCAGTCCCTGAACTTGGAGTTCTATGTGTGCAGCTAGATTGCCAGCCATCAACCCGAGCAATCCTCCTGCCTCCACCATATTCTCCACAGTGCTGAGGCATAGACATAGGGGACCAGGTGGATGTTGGCCTTCAACCTCAGATCCTCATATTTGTGAAGCAAGTGCTCTTAACCATGGAGCCATCTCTATAGTACCAGATGTGATGCCTTTAAACTTCTATACTTTAGGGTGCTTTTAAAATTTTTTATTTAAAAAACCTGGAATGTTTGAATAGGAGTCAGTAATTTCTCTGTAGATGCATCTCTAGTTCTGAGTGTCATTGGTGGCCTGGAAGGTTGTTGAAGCCCGTTACTGTACTCTATTAGCTTGGGTGTGGGGAAGGACAAGATGGGAGTTTAGATCACTAAGTTTTCATTAGCTGTGAAGATACTGCAGTAATCCATAGACAGGTGGTTGTGTCTGCTGTAAGAAAGCACTCTGGAAGCACTGGAGAACAAGCCAATAAGCAGCATTCCTCCAGAGTCTCGGCTTCGATTCCTGTCTCCAGGTTCCTGTCTTGAGTTCCTGCCTCAGCTTTGCTTACTTGATGACAGATCATGTCCTGTAAGCCAAAGAAACCCTTCCCTCCCCAAATTGCTTTTGCTCACTGTCTCATCACAGCAACAGAGAAGCACAGTAGGTCAGTGCCCCGGAAGTCATTTTCTGTGCTATTCTTGAAGCGCTCTGCTATAGTCTTAATGGGCATTATTGTAAGTATTCCCTGGACAGTTCTCTCAGTCTGGAGCCTTAAACTTCAGCACTTTTTTAAAGAATGGGGTGTTAATTTGTCCCACCCAGTGCCTTAGAGCCCAAGAAGCTAACAGAGAAGGGGCAGAGCCCCTAAGGCAGTGTGTGGAGAGGAGAGCCAGGACCCTTTTACACTTGGTACTCAGGAAGTGTTCTCTCTCCCCACTTCTCAGATTGCTTTGAAGAAAACAATGATTACAACTCTCCTTTCGCCACTGATTTGAAGACAGCTCATCTGACACTGACTGCTTTGCATATCCGCACATAAGCACTTCCTTCACAATGATTAGCACTCACTAGATGGCTTACTAGGACCAAGGGGAGGGACATCTGAAATACGTTAGATGTAGAACCATTAATAGCCCCCAAATGCCTGTGCTGAAGGTTCGGTCCCAGCCCGTGGCACAGCTTGAAGGAAGCAGGATTTTTAGGAGGTTGGGCCCCATGTGTGGCAATTTGAGGTGACTTGAAGCATGACTTTGCGGTGTATATTTGAACCTTCAGTCTCTCTTTCCATCTCTTTGCCTCTTTTCATGCCTGCTCTAGGCGAGATGGTTTCTCTGCCCTCTGCCTTCATGGCCCTGTATCTCTCAGTCCCTCCAGAGCAGCTCGGCCCATCTACTGTGGGCTGAAGCCTATGAAATCAAGAATTAAAATAAACATTTCATTCCTTAGACTCCCACTGCCCCTGAGTATTTTGCCACAGTGTTGAAACCTAACACAGATAAGTTAGTGTCATGCAGTTACCCGAGACATTAATAATTACTGTGTTTTAGGTTCTTGGAATATTTGCTTGCTGTTGTATATATTTGAGTTTTTCTTTTCACCCTTTCCATTGCTTTTGAGGTGGGGTCTCACTGAGTGTCCTTGGCTAGCTTAGAACTTCTTGGGTAGATCAGGCTGGCCTTGAACTTACAGAGACCCACCTTCTTCTACCTCCTGGCTGTTGGGTCAAAGCCCTCAGTCACCTCATCCAGCTTATTTGACTTTATTAATGACTGGAAACCTGGAAGGACCTCTGGGGAACAGTCATCAAACCACAGAATATACTTCTTTTCCTTTATCCAAGGTGCAGTAATTATCTTGTTTTATGTCGGAAGCTGCTTTGTGGTTTATACTGACCTTGAAGTGAGCAGATGGGAATCACACTGTGTGAAATATTCCCTAGAACAGTAAATGGGTCTTTCAAACACTGCAGAGCAGAGAAAGCAGGCATGGAGCACACAGGATCTGGAGCCTCACTACTTTGGTTCCAATCCAGTTCAGTCTTACCATTTGCATGGCTTCAGGGAAACACTTGGATTTAACAGTGTGTGTCTATGCATCTGCGTGGTACTTAAACACTTCTGTCACTTGTGGAGTGAGCTACAGGGCATGATCTACATAAAGCACCTGGCGGAGTGCCTAGGACGTGCTGAGATCTATCGAGTATTTGTATTCCCTGTTGTGTTTCTCATCCACTCTCTCAATAATTCTTCTTAGGGAATAAAGAGATGGCACAATGGTTCAGAGCACTGGATGCTCTTCCACAGGTCCTGGGTTCAATGCCCAGAACCCACATGGTGGCTCACAACCATCTGTAACTCCAGGGAGATCTGATTGCTCTTCCACAGGACCTGGGTTCAATTCCCAGAACCCATATGGTAGTTCATAACCATCTGTAACTCCAAGAGAATCTGATGGTACCACGCATGTGTGGTGAACATACAATTTCAGGCAAAAGACTCACACTCAGAAAAGAAAAAAGAAAAAGCAAAAAAGAACTGGCCTACTCCAAAATGTGTTAAGCATGTCTAAAACACCTGAGCAAAGACAAATGTCTTTGTCTGGATTTACCTTTCTACATAGTTGTGACATTTTTGGCTTTTAGTTTTCTTCCTTGGGAGGGATACTCAGTTAGCCAGAGGGTGCTGAAATCTCATGCTCACATCCCTAGGTGTTTCTGCCAGGGTACCTGTTGGCCCTGGAGCCATGTTTGACCTGATGCCATGGCCGAGCTGTGGTCCTTGGAGGCTCAACATTTTCTACATGACAGTCCCATTAGCTCTTCCCCACTACTATATAGCAGTGGGGCTCACTGGGGTCCTATTAGGTTTCTTGTTACTGCCCCTACATTAGACACAGATTTCCTCAAAGCACTTAACATGTCTGCTTAATCTCTTAATATGGTGTGGAGAATTTTATAAGGCCAGACACCTGTTCACTACTCAGCATGCATTTGCTGATTAAATAAGTGGAGGCACGTTTACTTCTAATAGAAGCTTGAGTGTCATCTATATATTATAGCTTTCACCTTTTCCTATTTGGCAACTACTCACCCTTATGGGGAAAAGTGGTTTCTCTCTCTTCCACACTCCTGAAAGATGTGGTTTTCTCCCAAAGGTCTCTATCAAGTAAGGATGACAAGAAAGAATTTCTGAGAAATTCTGGATTCTTTTTTGGAGAATCTATTTATCAAAATTTGTTTATTCCCTATACTATCTCATGTAGTCCACTTGAAATGGTCACCTCCTTGTTTGGAAGTCTTTAATACGAGCTATACAAACAAGTTTCCACCAGCTGTGGTGAATGGTGTGGTATCTTATTTATTTGTTTCAGTAGATTTTGGTGGTTTAACTCTTCAGCTTTTCCTGATTCCCCAAGAAGGATCAGGAAATAGTTTGAGAGAGAGAGCCACTGCTGGACAGCTGGCATTGGAGGATCTGATCACAACATAGGTCTTGGCACTTCCTCATGCCTCGATTTAATACCTTAAACAATGTGTCTACTTACAGAAATGCAGGGGGGCTTGGATTTAAGGCAATTAGTTTGATTTGGTTAAAGTGTAAACAAGGATTTAACAGAAAATAAACAGTCACTTGAGTGGATAATCCTATCTTTTAAGACCCAGAGTATCAGAGCTCTTTGATTTAAACGTAAATGCCTTCCCACAGACTGATACATGTTTTCTATGCAATCTTGATTAGCATCAGCTGACTAAAGAAGTGAACTTGAAGTACATACCTGAGAACCATTTGACAACTTGTTGTCATGTAAAATGATCACATAGGATCAATGACTAGGGCACAACACATCCACTAAACATCAAACCCACCATCTACTTCAAGACTTCACAGTAGCGTGTGAAAGCTGCTTAGCCAAGGGGGTAAGTCTTTGCAGTTTTAGGAAATACTATATTCCATGTGCACAATAAAACTTTATAAGAGAATTTCTAATACTTGGAATGCAATTTGGTTGATAGAATGCTTGATGCCCTGGGTTCAGTCTCCAGCATGGCAGAGACAAGATATGGTGGCATACCTTGCAATCCTAGCACTTGTGGGAGAAGCAGGAGGATTAGAAATTCAAGGACATCCTGGACTACATAGTGAGTTTGAGGCCAGCCTGGGATATGCAACATGCTGTCTAAAAATGTATATTTTTAGAACATTCTGGTTTAAAAATTGCTTTTGATTTCATAATTGTTCTTTAAGTTCAGTAATTCTTAGGGCATAAAAATGACTACAAGATTGAAAGATCAAGAAAAAAAAGAGAAAAAATGCTTTATTTTATTAAATCATTTTATGCCTTTAATATTTTATTTTTATTTATCATTTGAAAATCTATACATGTATACACTGTATCTTGATCATACCTACCTCCCACTCCCTCTTCCAACCTTCTTCAGGATTCCTCCATCTCTTCCTCCTCCTCCTCCTCCAAACTTCATGTCCTCCATTTTAATGTGTTTGTTTTTAACCAGCTGAGTCCTGTTAGTGTGCCCATACACTTAGGGGTCTGGGGTCAATGCTTAGGATGTGAGGAACCCATCAGTAAGCACATTACTGAACAAAAGTGACTCTCCCTTCCAAATCAGCCATCAGTGGCTAAAAGCTCCTCAGGTCGGGGTGAGGCTTTGGCAGGCCCTCCCCATCTATGCTGAAAATCTTAACTGGTTTGATACTCTGAGGGCCTTGTGAACGTTAACAGCAGCTGTCATGAGTTCATGTGAGCGGTGGCCATGTCAGGTCCAAAGGACAGCATATTACAGCATTCCCCCTGCTCTCCTGATCATCTTCTTTCTGTCACCCTCTTTCTCAGTGTTCCATGATACAGGTTGAAGGGACATTTATACAGTTGACCCATCTACCGCCAAGTACCCTTATTTGCTTATTCCTAGCACTTTGAACAGTAATGAATCTCTGTGCTTACTGCCCACCCGAATAAGACGTTTCTCTGACCAAGGATCAGAGCAGCACAAATCTGTGGATACACACATATTTAGAAGGCATTTGACAACATGACTATTTAAAAGATATTAACAGTTTTGCTATAGGGTATATGCCTTCCTTTGTCATAGTTTTTGACCATGTTTAAAGTACCAAGCAGGAATTCTCGCTTGTGGAACAGGTCTCAAATCCATTCAAAAGATTAATTAGTTACCACTGTAAATGATCTTCCGATTATCAGTGACAATAACATTGCTATTATTATGACACGTCTTGCCTTGGCAGGTTGGTATTATAGCATGAAGGGGTTCAGGTCGAGAGAAGACCATGTCTTTTGACAACCTAGATAACACCTTTCAACACTGGGAAAGCTAACCAGCATGGAGAGTGTCTGCTACTCCACAGGAGTGGTTAGCTGGGTTACATATGATACTTCTAGTTTTTAATGAAAACCCCAGACTGATGTCCAACAACAATGTATAAGTGTTCCTCTTTCCCTATATCCATGACAGCATTTGTTGACATTTAAATTCCTAGGGTGGCCTTTACCACTAGGATGTGGTGGGATCTCAACATACTCAACATAGGTTTTTTGGGGGTTGGTTTTTTTTTTTTTTTTTTTTGGTTTTTCGAGACAGGGTTTCTCTGTGTAGCCCTGGCTGTCCTGGAACTCACTCTGTAGATCAGGCTGGCCTCGAACTCAGAAATCCACCTGCCTCTGCCTCCCAAGTGCTGAGAAGTGCTGGGATTAAAGGCATGCTTTTAACCTGCATTTCCCTGATGTTGATTCTCTACCAACCTTTTGTATCTCTTCTTTTGGGAGCTTTCTCTTTCATTTCATGTCCCAGTTTTTAATCTCTCTCCCTCCTTTCTTCTCTCCCTCCCCCCTCTCTCTGTGCACCCACGTGTGTGCTTCTAGATGTAAATCCTTTGTCAGACATATAGCTGGCAAGGATGTTCTGTACTCCACGGCTGCATCTTCACTGCACTGATGGTGTCCCCTGCTGTATAGAAGCTTTTAGTTACAGGAGGTCCTGTTTGTGGATTGTTGATCTTATTTCCTGAGCACCAAGGTCTCCTTCAGCAAGTCTTCATCTATGCCTATAAATTGAAATTTACTCCCTAATTTTCTCTCTAGAAGTTTCAGGGTATCAGGCCTTATGTTGATGTCCTCCTTGATCCGTTTGGAGTAAAGTTTGTTGTAAGGTGGGAGATAAGGGTCTGTTTTAATTTTTCTGCGTGTTGAAATCCAGGTGTCCCAGCACCATTTGTTGAAGATAATAATTTTTATCCAATGTATCTTTTTGGTGCCTTGGTCAAAGATCAGAGAGATGCAATTGAATAAAATATATCTGGGTTCTTTATGCTCTGTTTAATTCATCTACATGCTGTTTTTATTACTGCAGCTTTGTGGTACAATAGTAATTTAAGTATAGTGATACTTTTCCCAGTGTTCTTTTTTTCAAATTAATTTGATTGCCTTGGACTTCTGTGTTTCATCTTAATTTGGGGATTTTTTCCCTATGTCTGTAAAGAAAGGCTCTGGTACTTTGGTTGGGATTGCATTGATTCTTTTTACTGCTTCACATTATTGCTTCTCTGGTCCATGAGCATGCAAGTTCTATCTGTGGTGCTGTCCTCAGTTTCTTTCTTCCACATTGTCTGGGGCTATAGTAAATGGAATTGTTTCCTCTGATTTCTTTTTCCGTCTGTTTATCATTGGCACATAAGACAACTACTGTTGGTGTATATTGTTTTGTATGCAGACTTTGCCAAAAGTATTTTTTGGCTTTAAGACATTTGTTGTTGTTGGTTTTTGTTGTTTTTGTTTTTGTTTTGTTTTGGTTTTGGTGGAGTCTTTATTGTCTCTCACATGGAGAATGGCATCATCTACAAATACTTTGACTTCTTTTCCTGTTTCTATTTCCTGTTTTTGCTTTGGCTAAGACTTCAAGAATTATGTTGAATAGGACTGGGTAGAGTGGACACCCTTAACTCGTTCCCAATCTTAATAGGGAGGCTTCAAAATTTTCTTCATCGATCATGATGTTGGCTGTAGGTTTGTCGCATGTAGCAATGTAGCCATGGCTTTACTATGTTGGGTTATGGTCCTCCATCCTTTGCTTCTCCAACGATTTTTGTCAAAGGATTATTATTTTTTTTACATATAATGATATCATCATGTAATTTGTGTCTTTGAGTCAGTTTATGTGATGGATAGCATTTACTGATTTATTTGTATTGAACCATCCCCAAATCTCTAGAGTGAAGACAGTTTGGCCATAAGGAATGATCTTTTTGATATGATCTTGAATTTGGTTTGTCTGCATTTTGTTTTTGCATATTTATTCATTTGGAGTTCAATGTGTAATTTCTTTTTTTTCTGTTGAGTCTTTATCTGGATTTGGAGTCAGAGTAATGCTGGCTTCATAAAAATAACTGGAAGCCTTTTTAATTTTTTTAGAATAACTTAAATAGCGTTAGTGTGAGTTCTTTGATGTTTTGGTATAATTCTGCAGTGAATACATCTGGTCCTGGGCTTTTTCAGGCTGAGTAACATTTAGTACAATTTCCATCTCATTACTGGTTTTCGATCTGTTTAAATTATTAATTTATCTAGGATTAAATTTGGTGTATTTTAGGCATCTAAATTAATTTTATAAGATTTCTCAGGTTAGCCAAACAGAAGTTTTAAAAATGTGTTCTTAAAATGTTCTGAATTTCATTGTTATCTGTGGTTAGCTCTACCTTTTCATTTCTAATTTTATTACTTTGGGTATTCTTTCTTTCTTTTGATTAATTTGGGTAAAAGTTTGTCAATCGTCTTTTCAAAGAACCAAGTCTTCAGTTCACAGATTTTTGGAAATTTTTTATTTCTGATCCATTGGTTCCAGCAGTGATTCTGATTATGTCTTTGAATCTCTCATAATTTCAGATGTAGGCACTTACGGCTGTAAACTTCGTTGTTCAGAAGGCCTTCATTGTGCC
The DNA here is from genome assembly GCA_028551405.1 of Uromys caudimaculatus. Taxonomy (NCBI): domain Eukaryota; kingdom Metazoa; phylum Chordata; class Mammalia; order Rodentia; family Muridae; genus Uromys; species Uromys caudimaculatus. The sequence goes on from CM052704.1 coordinate 36,448,932, forward strand.
ACACTGATTTGTGTATGCTGACTTTCCATTTTCATTCAATTCAAGGAGTGTTGACTCTCCTCCTTGATTTCTTCTTTTGTCCAGTTATCCCTCAGCAGGGTGTTGTTTAGCTTGCAGGAATTTTTGCACTCTCTGTGGTTTCTATTGCTGTTGATAACTTGGAAAAAATTATTTCTACTTCAATTTTAATAGATAGTTTTGCTGAGTATCATAGTGTGGATAAACAATTATGCTGTTTCATAGTTTGGTGAACATCATTCAGGCATTTCTAATTTTTCATTAATGTGTTATGCTTTCTTTAATGCTTTGGATGTTTCGGTAAGATAGCCAGCTGTGATTTTGATAGGCTTTCCTTTTAAGTGAGTTGACATTTCTCTATTTCTCATCTTTTTCTGCATTCCTCTATTTTGTTGGGAAGGATATTTGGCTATACAATTGTGATGGATTTGTCTGGTTTGTAGCTTTTAATACCATGAAAAACAAGTTAAAATACCATCTCAACACAAGCATGCTTCTAAATATGAAGCCCAAGTTAGAGTTTCATTTAACAAGCAGACCTTGGTGGCTAAACAGTGTTTGTTTACACTGAAATTTATTGTATTCATATTATAATATTTAAATATGAAAACCAGTATCATTTATTACCCACAGATGAGTTATAATTCTTAATTATTAATGTAGTTACAGCTTTCTTAACAGGGACTTTTCTGTTGTCCTGGATGTGTTTAAAATTTGATCCACAATTACCATTTATCATGGTAGAACTGTTTTCCAGAGACAGTAAATATGCACTACATTATTTTAATATCTGAAGGTATTTTTCCACTATCTATTTTTATGTTTACTTGTGTGCCTGGACATGTGTCTTCAGGTATATGCACAGGAGCACTGGTGCCTTTGTAAAAGGGTATCTTTCCTCTTGAGGACTGGCAGTTATGGGTGCTCAGAATTTAACCTGGGTCCTCTGTAAGAACAGTATACATTCTTTAACAACCGAGTGTCTCTCCAGACCCTATTTGAAGACATTTCATTAAGTCCGTATTCAATACATGGTTTGACTAGCTGGTGATTTAGTACTTTTGAGTGTCTGTTTTTTTCCAACAGTGAATAACATTTCCATTTATTTTAGTGCATCTACTGCCTGCCTTGTAAAATGTAACTCTAAAGCAGATTTGTGGAAGAAAAGTATCCTTGGTAAACAACTTGAACCTTTCAAAAGACCAATTCACATATTTCTCATTCCTTCTCAGTGTCAAGCCCCGCCAGCAGCTTATGAGAGGAGTGTGTTTTCTATATTCTTTCTGGCACTCGGTGTTCTTTTGTCTATAATCTGAGCACACTTCATGTGCACTGTATTTTATCTTATTGATAAACTTCTCAGATGTGGGAGATCAGTGAAGCTGAAAGACTTTTGAAATGATATTTGCTATTTGCATTACCTTTTCTCGGAGGGAGTTATTAAGCTTGCTATTTGAGTGTTGGTGATATTTTTCTTTTCTATTGAGTAAAATTGTCTGTCAAATGCACTTTAAATCATTCCTTATTTTTAAAATTTAACTTTACATGTTCTATTGTAATATGATACTAAGAATGTTTTAATGGAACGTATGCCTGTCATGAGTTTCTCATGATCCTTTTTTCTCATGCTGTTCTGTAGAATTCCCTTTTGTATCAACGGGAGATGCTGCTACTGTCCTGTCCTGCCCATCCACACCAACAGGAGAGATTGCCCTTTGCCTAGCCTATTGCTTGCTTTTTTCCAGCATTTAACTTCAAGCTGATTTAGAACACATTTTCAGTGAAGCTACAGATGGACAGTTTCTAAAGCTGCTAACCAGTGATTCCAGCCTCATTTTTGTGTTCCCATCACCAGACTGATGTTGCCTCTCCCTCTGTCTGTCTTTTACTCAGTTGCACACCATCTCAGCTGCCTGTGAGAGTTAAGCCACATGGCATCTTCACCTTACCTCTCCCAAGGGTATCCTAACTGGCACAAGGGTTGTAATATTTCAGAAATATTTATTCATGCAAGTCGTGCATGTGTGCCTCCAAATGCAAGCATTTTATGTTACTTTCTCCTTACTATAAGAATTTATTTTTTTCTATTTTGGACAAAAGAGCTATCATGAGTTATAGCGCCCCCCCCCCCCCAAGAGATCAGCTCTTGTCTACAGATCTGAATGTGGTGATTCACTTTGGATATATTTGTGTTGGCAAACAAGTCATTTCTGGGAGAGGTTATTTTATGTTTGTTTGTCTGATCTTGTACTTACAGAATGTGCTACTGCCTGCACTCAGAATGTTTTCTTAAAGTTATTTGTGCTTTGTAACTATAAGTAAGAAGGTCCTTAAGTACAAACACGTCACTAACAAGTAGCCACTCGTTAGGCTATGAGTCACTTTCTAGAGCACTAAAATTATTATGAAAAGTAAGTAATTATACATGTTTTGTTTTAAAACCATATAGATCCATTCCTGAAATTTTTTGTACTCTACCTAATTATGAAAACTCAGAGGATAGGGGGAAAAAAAGGTTAAAGTCAATTAAAATATTCATAGAGCACTGATAAGACATCAATAAAGTCACAGAACAGAAGCAGGCATTTACATTTCTATGACTATTGTACTGAGGTCTGTGAGCTTCGAATTTAGCACTTAGGAGCACATGCTTCCATATTCCTGTGGACCCATAGCAGCACCCAGCAGGGGCATGTCTCTGTTCATGCACAGCTCTTGACAGCAGACAACAGGGACTTGGCAGATATGCCTCCATTCATGCACAGTTCTTGACCACACCCAGTAGGGGCATGGCAGATATGCCTCCATTCATGCACAGTTCTTGACCACACCCAGTAGGGGCATGGCAGATATGCCTCCATTCATGCACAGTTCTTGACCACACCCAATAGGGGCATGGCAGATATGCCTCTATTCATTCACAGTTCTTGACCAATCAGTGATTTCAGTGATCTTCAAAATCAGAAATTAGACTATGTCATTCCTCCATCTGGAGACTCTCTGCAGCTTTTTATGAGGTTTGGAATAAGTTCCACCATCCTCCCTAGCCTCTGGCTAGTTTCAGTCTCATTTGTTCCTTGGCTGTATCTTAGAATTCCTTATGTCCCTTCTGCCTCAGTTTCCTCACTGGCATGCCCTTCAGTGTAATGGTTGTCTACGGTTTTTTACATGACTTATGTTCGTTATTCCCTCTTCACATAGGCTACCCCATCTGCCTTGCCGATCACAGCTCTCTGACTCTGTCTCTTTGCCATAGCTTTCTATTTCATCTCACCATTTGTTTCCACTAAAACTCATGCCAAAATTTATTAATGACTGTGCTTAGTGTTTCTGTGAGCTCCTCCCAAGAGCCATAAACTCTAGGAATGTAAGTTTGCTCTTCTTCATTGTGGACCGTCACTGTCTAGTGTACAAAATTTTAAATATAGATAGTTAAACCTTTCAGCAAATATTTATTAAACATCACATGTAAGTGCTTTTCTTTTTTTAATTTTTAATTTTTTGAGAATTTCATACATGAGTGCTACATTGATATCATTTGCATGTCCCTCCCACTCTTCCTGTGTCCTCCCTCTCTCTCCCAAATTGATGACCCTCTTCTAGTTATACAAACACCCCCACACACACACACATACACACACACACACACACAGCCCATTGAGCCCATTTAGACTTGTTTGTATGCATTGAGGGCTCAGCACTTGTTCCTGGAGAAGACTGATTTCCTACCTAAGAAGCCATGGATTGTCTGGAGCTCTTCATCTAGGTGGGGCCTTGTGCGATTTTCCTCAATCCATGTCAGCATGTTGAATGCTATTGTCTTCATGCAGGTCTTGTGGAGCTGACCGTAGTGTTGTGATTTTGTAGACGTAGCTTCCCTGACATCTATAGAAGAAGCCATCTCACAGCAGACATTGTCTTCTTAGCACAATGACGGTATCTGGCCTTAAATTACACAAAAGTATCCTGACCATTTCAATGATAGGATATTATCTTACCTTCCTCATCCACCCTTCCCCTGAAGTGGGCTCCGTTCTGTGGTCTTCGAGCAGAAGAGTTGACCAATCTCCATATGCATGAGAGTAATGTTATCTTTCCACATTTTAATCATTTTAATAAAATGGAAAATTGTATTTAAAAAGAACCAATTTTTTTCCTCTTCATTTTTATAGAAAACCAAATTACAGCTTTGCTTCCAAAAGTTGCTGTTAAGAGTTCAGATATCAATCTGGATGTTCAGCCAGTTCATGCTTAGGGTTCCACAGGACACTGACATCTAATCTCCAAAGAAAGCAAAACTACTAATTAGAACTCAGGGAAGGAAGGAAGGGTATGACTTGGTAATAATATCCAAGGAGTTGTCAGAGCAAAGTATGAACAACCGTTCTTGTCTGGGTGCAGACAGTGTAATGTAGAACTTTAAAGGTATAGGAGGGAGTGCCCCTAGGGTTTCTATAGTTGTGATAAAACACTGATCCAAAGCAACTTGGGGAACAAAGGGTTTATTCGATTTATTTTGTATCATGAGTCATGGTAGATTAAAGGAAGTCAAAGCAGGAACCTGGAGGCAGGAACAGAAGCAGAGGCTGTGGAGGAACACTGCATGCTCTTCAGGGCTTGCTCAGTCTGCTCTCCTAAACAACTCAAGACCACCTTCCCGGGGGGCAGCATCCACAGTGATCTGGGTCCTCTCACATCGGTCATTAATAAAAAACACCACGCTGCAGACTTACCTACAGGCCAGTTTTATGGAGGTATTTTTTCAACTGTGTTTCTTCTTCTCAGATGACTTTAATTTGTGTCAAATTGATTAAAAACAAACAAAAACAAAAATCTCCCTAGGACAGGCAGTGATTGGGATCGTACATTTTGTGACGTGATGATTTAGGGTTGAGAATTTAACAAGATGAAAATATTGAAAAAAATGAAAGTCAACAGTTATTTAGCAGAGGAGTTGTTTGCATGGGTGAGGAAGATTCTATCTCAGATACACAGATATGCAAGAATTTATTTGCATGAGCAATGAAACACGATATTATTTATTATTTTATAGTCTTCATTTCCTGGGCAGTGGTTCTCTGAACAAAGAGCTAGTTAGCATGAACATGTATCTTCCTAATCAAGCAGGTTGCTGTAGGTCTTACAGAGACCTGGCTCCCCTTTTAACTACAGGAAATTGTCCTTAAGTACCCTGTGTGTGGGTTCTTGCCCATTTGGGTCTTATTTGAACATGGCTGACTTCTATAATAACTATGACAGTATTGGTCTGCTCTCCATTACTTAAGTTCTCCTTTCTGCATCCTTTCTGTATACACTGTCACTTGGTTTCTAATCTCACTTCCTGTTAACTTTTATCTCTTATCTGAAGATAAGATTTCCAGCCTTTCTAAATTCAATTACTGCTTTGCTCGAGTCTTCTCTCTCCATGGTAGAACTAATCATTCCTTAATAATTTATTATTCTCAAAGTTTTCCTCTTATCGTCTTGTAGTTTTCTTTTTTAGAGATGAACTCACATATCCTAGTTTTCTGTTATTTGGTGCATTAATTCTACTTTTGAATATGATACTCATATTATTTCCTGCAGTATTTTATCTTTTTCCTTCTGTTCCCATATTCTTCTCCAAGGACCAACAAGTGGTCAAAATCTTATTCCCTAAACAGCCATATGTTTAGGCCATGGAGATAAGAGACATCTTCCAGAGTTAGGAATTACATACATCTTAATTTACGTGTCACGATTATACTTCTGAAGGTAACTAGCAAGAGCTTGAGAGAAAAATATGCAGAGAACAATACATTGCAAAAGGAAGTGTATTATGCAGATGGCTTCCAAGTTGCTGACGGACAGTGCTAACCAACTGTAGGCAAATGGTTAAAGTCATTTGACCACTTAATTGCATTTCACTATTAAAATGACAGGTATAGCTTTAAAGACAGTTCTCTGATTTAACAAATGTAAGGACCTGATGCAAAGCTACAGGTGGCAATCTGTATGCCCATTTTAGACAGTCCTAAATCTCAGAAATCTTCAAGGTTTGTGAAGCATGCATTCAAAGAAAGGGTCACATTGCCCTGCTTTAAGAGAGAAAGAAGGAGAATTCTCAGATGTTGAGGTATTCTGGTTAATGGTTTCTAGCTTGGCAAGAGTTGCAAGGGGCTCAAAGGGAAAAACAGTAGTCATGTAAGGAAAAGAAGCATGGGCCACGGTAGCCAAGTAATTTGACATTCCTGTCAGTGCAAAAACAGGGTTTGCTAGGGCAGTCTTCAAAACTGGGTCGAGGGGAGACCTTAATAAATGAGTTTCTATCAATGAACTCGACCTTCCAGGGATTATAGTGATGTAACCAGGCAGGCATCTTAGAGACAGAGCATGCCCATGGTATTGTGGGCATCAGTGACTGTGTTAGCAAGGTCCATCCAAAAGGTGGGAGACTAGGAGATAAACTAATGAAGTAGGCTGATGTTACAGAGAGGGTTGCTTCTGAGAGGAAATGTGGCTGCTTGGGCTCATTTATAAGCAAATGGCTACATATGGTGGACTACTGGCTACCCACTGCGTAGTCCAGACCCAGGAATTAATGGGCAGTATCATATACACATACATATCTATGCTTATTTTATAGTGTATTTTATAGCATAAGTTTGCATTTCATGGGAATTTTGAAATGACTAGTATGGGACAAGAAGAAGGGGATCAACAGAGGGAGGAATAGTGGTGGCCATATCAACATTTGACCATTATACAAACAGACGAGGTCCAGTGGACGAGGTTATGTTGCTGAGGAAGGTGGAGCAGAAGAGAAGCATGCTCCAGAAGCCAGTGCAGCGGAGCGAGGTGACCGTAAGGATTCAGGAAAATGAGAATGGATGGAAGCAGGAATTTGTTGCTGGAGCAAGAGAGAACTTCTTTGCAACTTGAGGGGAAAAGGAAGTTGCCAGATATATTTTAACTCTCAGGGTGGATTTCCAGCCTTTGTTACATATATTTCTGATTAGGGATGTATCCCTAAGACTGTCGGGGTACAAAGGCAGCTAAGTAACTATAATGTCTCCACTGTGTTCCTCCAAGCGTGGAATAAAACTGCATTCAGTTTTTGGCTTCAAGTTTGGTCCCTATTAAATCCTAAGAGTCTTCAAGTTTAAAAATAAGTATAATCTTTATTTCTCTCTTTAAAATCCTCAGATGTCATAATAGTTTAGTTAGTAAAGTGTATTTTTTTATTGCTGCTGCTATTTCATAACAAATTCCTAAGTATGTGAAATAGCGTCCCGTGCCGTGGACTCAAGGCTGGCTTTCTCCTTGAAGCCCAGGATCACATGTGTAAACATGCATGTCAATGGTGAATATTCATGTTGCCCTTTGCAATATTTACTGAAAATGAAGATAGCTATTTATTTCCTTAGTCTTATTTGAAACTCATGTTCACTGATAATTCCACTGCAGAACGAAGCAGATCCTCCAGGGAACATGCATTCAGAACCAGAAATACCTAGAGTTTGCTGCTTACCTATGGTTGTAAATTTTTTTCATGTCAATGTCAAGCTACAAGTCAATTTTATTTTTAATTCTCCTAACATACTTAAGAAAAATGAATGTCAATAGTCATATTGCAAGATTTAAGTTTTTAACTATTAGTCTTTATCTGCTAATTCTTTGAAACCTGATGTGATGAGTTGTTTCATTTATAAAGGGTCAGGAAGGAAGGAAGGAAGGAAGGAAGGAAGGAAGGAAGGAAGGAAGGAAGGACGGAAGGAAGGAAGGAAGGAAGAAAGGGAGGGAAGGAGGGAGGGGGGATAGATCTTGAATTCCTGTACTCTTGGTGGAGAAAATTTTCATTTGCTCCAAAAACCCTCATTTTGGAGATGTGATTTCCGTAGCAGGCTTTAATTCAGCATTTTTGGTTAAGGTATTTTCTGCTCTCGGTGCCCTGTTCTTTTTCCGACTTCCCATCGTTGAGTGGCAGGGCTGCAGTTGCTGATAAGTGTGTCTGCCTAGGAGCTCCATCAGCCTTATCTGCTCCTTCCACTGCTCCTGTGTCCACACACTGCATCTCAAGTGACAGCAAAGCCAAGTTTCTGGGCTGCAAACTTGCACAGCCTCCTTGTTCTTTAAGGCTTGCAGCAGAGCTGTGCCCCACTTCTGTGTGTCAATATCCCACCTTCAATAGTTGAATTTTATCGAATCTATATCTGTTTTAATTGTATGTCAAGCACACCCAGCACTTCTGCATGTATGATATCTCTCTCTTTTTCTTTAAATCCAAGAGCTCAAAAGATGAAAGACCTTTCTTAGCTCTCAGTTTGATCCATATCTTCTCACCCAATCTTTGTTCTGGATTGATTTCCTTCTCCTACAAATATACAAACAGATTTTCTTATTTATCCGGCACTCACGTTATCAATGAAATGCAGTATCATTCAGGATAGTATCACTTTAAAATGCACCTGAATGCGTTCTGTTTATGGGAGTTAAATGGATCCAGTGAAATAAACTTTAATGAAAACAAATTTTTCTTCTTCTGTCTCCCAGTTCTCTAACACCTAATGTTCTTTCCATTGGCATCTTATTTACATTTTGTAAATGAGAAGTAAATGTAGGCCCTAATTCTTTATTTGATGGCATTGTTAGTATTATTAAGAAAAAGAAATGGGATGAAATTATTTTCTTTTTTTGACCAATTCCCAATCCAGATGAATTATTATTTCTATAAAATTTTTATGTAATATATGTGTATGTAAATTCTGTGTTTCTTAGTTTTACCTGTGTTTACCTTCTCAGCCAAAATATATGATTTGGTAAGAAACATTAAACTCAAGAACATAAAGAAAATGTATATTTTCCTAAGTATTGTATATAACGACAAAATGAGATAACAGAAGTTTATATACTGTAAAAATAGAACAGAAATGCTGGAAACCAGTAGGAAACATGTATGCTGTGGTCCATGCAGAATTAGCATGCAAGGTCTGTGGCATCTATCCCAGGTGTTTTGGAGGCTAACTTCAAGCCCTGCAGAAATGGCTCACCTCCTCCTTTAAAGAAAACAATTTAAATAGTATCTTATGTTCATGGCTACTTACAGTAACTTGTAGTAATAGTGATTAAATGGGGATTCAAGAGCAGATCCTTAAAAGACAGTATCATAAGAACTTTGATTTGTCAATGTTTTCATTATACTCAAAGAATATTGAAGCATCCTTGCCCTTGTGGAATGTAAGGGATTTTTCTCTTATTCCAGAATGAGGCAACACATCCTCAGGATAATTAAATTATACTTAGACTTTACTTAACTAATTTGTGTGTCTAATATTAATAGATGTGACAAACTCAAGTCTAACTAGTCTATGAAGACACCTGAAGAAAATGTCAATTGTAACATACTAAACAACTACAGATTATGAAATAATGGTCTCGATGGTTAACTCATCTACTTAGACATTGGAGAATTTGTAATGAATAATCTGGAAGCCAAAGGTTGAAACTTAATTATATGATTGTTGAAATCACCAGTAGGAAGAAGCCATAGGTAAACAATTCAGTTTCTCAAGCTGAAAGCTATTAAATGTAGTCATATTTGGGGTGGAGAGATAGCTCAGCAGTTAAAATTGCTTCCTACTCTTCTAGAGGACTCAAATTCAGTTCCCAGGACCCATGTGCGGTGACACACAAACACTCATAACTGTAGTTCCAAGGGATTCAGTGTCCTCTTTGACCTCCGTAGGCACATATACTCTTGTACACAGAACCACACACAGACATGCACACATACATTAAAAACTAAATTATAAATTAAAAACTAAAATATAAATCTTTAAAAATATGGCCATATTTGTTAGTGCAAAGTCTGTTTAATCTACTGCTAAAGCACTAGACACATCAGGCTAATTTACTCACATGTCCTTTAGGCTTACACATACCAATTAATAGGAATATGCAAGAGTTTATAGGACCTATTTATTTTAATTTTATACTATAGACATAGACTTGCATGTTTTCAGAGAATAGTTGAGTAACAGGTATGAGATGCAGAAAACTGCAGTACAGAATTTATATGTAAAATATAAATTTTCTTGAAACTTGACCACACTAGGGGTTTTGTGTGTGTGTGTGTGTGTGTGTGTGTGTGTGTGTTTTGTTTTTTTGTTTTTTTGTTTTTGACTGAAACAGTACTGCTTCCAGTGGCTTATTTCATGTGCTATTATTTTACATTTATTTTCTCAGCTTCAGCTAATCTTTACTGTGACTTCCAAATAAAAATAAGTTTTCAAAGGAAACCTTCCCTACCTTGTAGGATGGTCATCTCATAGAGCCGGAAGAACTGGGAAATAGATTTTCATAGTACATTGTTTCTGTTTTATTTTTTTCTAGGTTGACTTGTGTAGTCTCATGATAATTAATATCATGCATACATTATTTCTCCCTCATTGAATTCACTTACAAACAGCAGAAATAAAATTATATAAATTAAACTCAATTTTTTTCATTGACAGTAGTCCCATTAATTCATACTAACTTTAATACTTGTTAATGTTAAGGACAGACTACATACAAATGAGAAGATTTTCGTCTACCACGACAGGACTCTACAACCATAGCACCAGCTTCATGATCAGAAAACTTACAGTGAATGGTGTACTTAAACATTCCTGATGGGACTATAAAGGCATGACATCTAATTTTTAACATGCTTTGCACGTGTGTGTGTGTGTGTGTGTGTGTGTGTGTGTGTGTACACATACATATATATACATGTGTGTATATATACAAATATATTTGTATTTGTGAATTAATATGTATATTTGCAAATAATTTCTCAAAGTCTCCAGCTGAAGTCTCAGCTAAATGTTACTTTAAATTTTTAAGATAATTTTCTACTGCTAGATTAGATGTTGTTGGGCCTGGAGAGATGGATGCCTCAGTGGTTCAGAGCATTAACTGCTCTTGCAGAGAACCTGAGTTCAGTTCCCAGCACCCCTATGGTACCTCATAACAGTTTGTAACTCTAGTTCCAGAGAATTCAATGCTCTCCTCTGACCTCTGCGAGCACCTGCGTGTGTCTGCTGCATATAGACTGTCACAGGTGCACACATACATGCATATAATTAAATACTTTTCAAAGAAATGTTAACTTCTGTTTTCTAGGCAGCTGAGTGAATATCTATTTTTTGTTCCTAAGGAAAAAGCATCTTTTACTCATCAATAGAAACACTATTGTCACTGAAAATGATTATGCATTTGATAGCATGAGCGATGTCTAATGTAATAGGTGTGCTGGGGCTCACACTTTGCTTTCTATGTGTGCTTCTAGAGATGACGGACTAGCATGGCCTGAAGCATGGCTCAGTTCTATTACAAAAGAAATGTCAACGCCCCCTACAGAGACCGCATCCCACTGAGAATTGTCAGAGCGGAGTCTGAACTCTCACCTTCAGAGAAAGCTTACTTGAATGCTGTGGAGAAGGGGGACTATGCAAGTGTCAAGAAATCTCTGGAGGAAGCTGAGATTTATTTTAAAATCAACATTAACTGCATTGACCCCCTTGGAAGGACTGCCCTCCTCATTGCCATTGAGAATGAGAACCTGGAGCTTATTGAACTATTGTTGAGTTTCAATGTCTACGTTGGCGATGCGCTGCTTCATGCCATCAGGAAAGAGGTGGTTGGAGCCGTGGAGCTATTGCTGAACCACAAGAAGCCAAGTGGAGAGAAGCAGGTGAGCGTGAGTGTGTTGTTTTTGGTTTATTTTGCCTATAGGAAGTTTCTTTTGATTTGTAAGCACCCTGAGTTGTGTGTGTGTGCGCGCGTGTATGTGCGTGTGTGTTTTTCCTTCAGTCTTTCATTTTATTTCAACATTCTGAACTATAAAACCATTATTTGTTGGCTCGTTTTTCTATTTAACCTCCTTGCATCTTGTGGGTTGCTGCATCTTCCCGTAAAAGCAAACACCACCATCTAATTTCATATTGTCTATTAACACAGTTTCAAGGCTTCTTGCAAATTCATACTTAAGGAAGCATAAATGACTGCTAGAAAGAAGCTCAGTCTTCCCTTAGCAGGACTGCAACCTATTTACCAGTGGCAGAAGTGTGGTAGCACTTGATTGCTATGAAAAGAAAATGGATGTCAGTTCAGGGCAGTGTGTCTTGCTTTCTGTGTGTTTGCCTCCAGAGAAACGGAGCAACTGCCGATGAGAACAAGCAAGGCATCTTTTCATCTGTCTGGATGTTGTGCTTTGACCCTGCCCTTCACTGTGTTGGAATGGCCTGTTTGATCCTGTTTTCCAGACATTGGCCCCTTTACTTTCTTGCATCATGGCTAATGGTGTATTAATGGCAAAGACATTGCAGATGATAGCATGGCTCCAAAATCCGTCTTTCAAAGTGGAATCATGGAAGATGTGTCCATTCCACTTCTAGCAACTTCTGCCTGTTTGATCATAGACAGTTTTCTGTGTCTGAAAATGATGGCGCATGAGGAATCACATATCCAAACAGTGCTGTGGCTACTCCTTTGCTTCTCTGAAGAACTTTTATCAAGATCTTCACAGTTAGTAGGTTGAACCCTGTGGGTGAGCACCTCTTCCAGTTCTGAGATGCTGTAGCTGATGGTTCATTCTCAGTCCTCACCTTCATTCACTACTTTTCCCCAGAACCAAGAAAACTGATAAACTAAATCTCTAAATGAATCATACTTCTCTGCTTATTGTTTTGCCAGGTTCGTTGTGTTCCATAAACAGTTGTGGCCAACCTTCTTACATTGCTAAACCTCCCTGGTAGGAGCAAGTTTATGTTGACTCTTGGAAACTTGAGCAAACCTAGATTGAAGCATAAAGTTATAGTAACACCTAAAGACATTTAACTGTTTGACTCCAGTGTTGCACCACTAAGAGGCTTCAATTGCCCAGATGGAGAAAGTAGAAGTCTGAACTAATGGGTATAAGCTGAGGGTCTGCTCTCTTAGTGGTAGAGTTACATCACTGTGACACAGCCTTGAAAAGTAACTAGCTTAGGGGAGTAAAGGTAGATTCTCACAGTTCAGAGATTAGCCTGTGGTTGTTTGGCTTTATATCATGGAGCCTGTGGTGAGACAGAACAGCACAGTGGAGAAGATAAGACAGAGAGAATACTCACTAGCTCACAAGGGCCACGAAACAAAGAGAAAGAACCCTTCAAGGGCACAGCTTCTTCAATATCCTTCCTCCAGCTGAGCCCTACCTGCAAGAGTTTCTGTCCTTTCCCTGTAGCCCACAAATCTAGGCATCCAGTACTAAAATAATGCATTCATGTGGAGAAAGCCTCAACCAGGCAATCCCAAAAGATCGACCTTTGAACACTGGTACCCTAGGGCCAAATCTTCAGTACAGGAGCTTCTAGAGAACATTGAAGACTCAATATGCTACCCTAAGACACCTATGGGCTTTACATTTGTGCCTGTAATCATAGCCCAAAAGCATCTACATGTTTTACTAGCAACACACTACATTGTATACTCCTTCATAGTTTTACTTAAGTAGCCACAGGTCAGGTGCTAAGTTTTCCATGTAGACCACCATAGACGCCCAGAAGTCTATAGAACAAAATCGGCATTTAACGTATTTTTTTCATGTGTTACTGAAGAGACTATTCAGTTTTGCTTTCTAGAGGGTTCTTTAGTGTCTCTTTAGACACTGCCATTTGTGCAAACTGGAGAAATGGTGTCTGGAAAAGGTACCTGCTATTATGAGAGTGTTTGTTGAAAAACGTTCAACTTCTGAGCTAAGTCCTCATCTCACAAGTAGGTCCTGGCTCCTTACAGGCACTTGGACCCTGATTATTAATAGAAAGTAGTAAAGGTTTGCAGTCTGCCAAGATTCTGAAGCTTCCCAGGCCATGTGCTGCTGGAAGATGTCTCTCACATGAGGCTTCTGGCCAAGAATCCCTTTTCTATTTGTGCATTTTAGAATTCTGCTTTGGCGAGGAATATTAAGGGAAAACTGTCCTTTTTGATTTGAACTTGATAACTTTTAAAGAACAATCTCAGGCTATCTTAGAGTTCCTGGTCTGATGCACAATAGAAACGAGGCTTTGGCAGCATGAACATACATAGTTCAGTCCATAAAAGTCCATAAAGGATGGGTTAAGAGCTGCACTAAACCCCATTAGTGTCTGGCTGTGAATGTGTGATTTCATTAGGCAGCATATCTTTTAGACTCAGACAACATCAATTGGAATGCCACTTTTCATACAACTTGTGATGCTGGAAACAATTATATTTTTAACTGAATCTTTTTTTCCTCAAATAAAGTATAGGTTTTTAGGCAACACTTGCAAATTATTGAAATAATTTTATGTACTGGGGTAGTCCACAGAACTCCAGATGTACAGATACATATTTATCCCCAAATATTCTAAAACACATCAATACTAATGTTGAGGTCACTGGAGCAAGATATTAAGGCATGAAAACAATAATAATTTACTAGGTTTGATAAATATAACTTAAAGTGAAGGCCAAGGAAGAGGTTCTAAGATAAAGCCATTAAAAACTAATTATTAACAAATCACCTAGATCCTGAAATATGTGCATTATTGATATATTATTATTTTACAAATTTGTTGCATGCTACATTTATTTCCTCTGGAAAGGATCCAGTGTTTGGTGACATATTCGAATTATGAGCACTGGGAGACTTGAAATGAATTGGTGTACTTCTTAATTACACTCACCAGGGAGTAATTTCTGCTGGTTTAGTCTGGTAGGCCTTGGGCTGGAGTCTAAAGAGAGACAGCAATTCCTATTCTCAAAGGTGTTAAGCTCTAGTTATGGAAAAGAACGGGGAAAACCCACCGTGGTCACAACAGAAAAGATGAGAGCAAAGCACCCTGTCATCTTTATGAAGTTAAAATAACTGGATTTCATAAGCACACTCTGTTACAGGGTAGAGGTGTGAGAGAGCAGGAGACTTGTAAAGGGAAGAGATCGTGATTCTTGGTTTAATACCTTGAGACATTATAAGAGCACTGGCTAAAATAGACTCTATGAGGAAAGACCTAAGGGACCAGATTGGATATATTTAGTTGTGAATGGCTATTGATACTTCAGAGTTAATTAGAAATGTAGGTCTAATGGGGTCTGGATGAGTAGACACATGAGAGAAAGGAGAACAACGTAAGCAAGCACTCGGATCTCTGTAGTCCTAACGGAGCTTCTCACGTCTTAGCCTTAATCGTCTTGAAGTATTTATGGGTTCTTAGAACATCAAGTGACTCTTCTCTGCGTGACTTTTAATGAAAAGGTTTAGTTTCTCTTGTTCAGTAAAAGATAATCATAAACTCCCTCTGTATTTAATGTAGGTCTTCATAAATCAGGTTTTAGTATGTCGAGGTTTTTGAAAATATTTCTATGATAATGAAAAGGACAATAGTTGGTGTCTTTGGTGTAATGAGGGCATAGACAATCCATGTTTCTTGACACCTGTGTGAAGGTGGCACATTGTGTATCCTTACAGGGATGGCTCTCTTGCTAGCATCCTAACACTGGTGTCCTGTTATGTTTTGTTTTTCTGAAATTCCCTCTAGCCTTCATGGTACCTCTCTTCCCCAGAGATAGTAGCCAAGGATGAGTTCTCAGCCTCAGCTTTTTATTTAGTTGATTGGTATTTGAATTTGAACTATTTCCAGTTGCCATGCCTCCTAGATGTCTTCAGAGGCCAGATCAATTACAGCTGCATTTGCGCCGGTAAGTGTTTCTGCAGAGGCAGGACAGGCTTCCCCACTCTTCATTTGCACCAGTGCTTCTGCGCTTTCAGCATCCTCAGACTCACAGGATGGGCTTGAGGAGCTGCCGGTCCCCACCTGAGGCTCCTGACACTGCAGCTTTGAAATGGTACCCTGAAATTTATATAGAAATGAGCAAGTTCCCAGAAGAGGCTGACGCTGGTCTGGACACAACACTAGAGAAGCTCTGACTTAGGGAATGCTGAAATTCATAGAATACATGCGTTTGTCTGTGTCGGGTGTTAAACTATGTGGTGCTAACCGGGTTTTTAGGAGATTCCCATTAATCCCACAAATCCTCAGGATGATATTATTAACTAGTTCAGCAGTGAGATCCTAGAAGATTTGAAGACACATTGATTCTAAAACTTAACTAAAAACAATTCAAGGTCTCTATAACCAGGGCAGCTCACGAAGGCATCTAACTAATCCAGTCCTTTACTTCAAAAAGAAGAAAAGGGAAGGGGGTTCACAGAGTGCCTTGGATTTGGCCTGACTGAAGCATTTGGAATGCTGAGCTGCCTACCAACTTTGATGTAGTCACAGTGCTGACAATGACAGTGCTGCTGATGGTAGCTATAGTAGCCTGGTTAAGTAGTTTATTTGTTATCTCTTGGGAATGTTTACTCCATCTTATGAAGGTAGGCACTCTTGTTCCTCCCAGTAGGTGAGGAAATGAAAGGATTCATCTTGAGTGACATTTGCAAGGTGGACAGCTGTAAATCATCAGTCTTGAAACTTCTGGTTCCCTGAAAACAACTGCTTACCTAGCTAGCCTGGCTCTAGCCACAGCATCAGTTTGGATATAGGACATTTGAATTGTTAATTGTTCTAATTTAAGGTACAGAATAGACATATTTTAAAAAATGTTCTGGTCTTATGTGTTCTGCATATTTGTCCTAAATATTACAATGCCATTTTAAGTCTGGTTGCTCAATAAATATTAATTGTGGCCCTCTGTACTCTTTGCCATAGCCATAGCATCTGGACAATAGTCAGTAGAGGCTGTGAAGTGCTGAGAAAGGGCAAGAAGGGACTGAGAGAAGGCCATCCTCTGGCTCTCTTCTCCACTTTTGATTTGAGAATTCTGTATCTCCCTGAGCTGTGGTCCTGTGACCATGTTTTCTTAACCTCACCAGCTTTTTAAAGCCCAATGGTGCTTCAGTTTTTTATTTTTATAAATTTACATTGATATCTATACACTAATACTACCATCACTATACCAGACCATTATCTCTGCCTTCCTGCAGATACATATAGATCAATAAGCCAGAATGTTTTACAGTTTACCCCCAATAATATGACTTCTCTGCTCATATTTGAAAACAGTAAACCAGCTTATGGTGAGCACAGTTTGCTCTTTTCTTTCCATGCCATTGCATATGGGGATGAGTTTACAGTCTCAATAGTCTTTATAATACAGTTCTGTGGCTTTAGAAACATTAACTATTATGAAATCAGAAAAATCAAAGAGCGTGAAATGGAATTCTGGCATTAGCATGTTAATTCAAAAATATGTCCCAGAAAAAACATACCAATAACTAGAACTGTATAACCCTTTCACTGTCTGTGGATATTTAGTAAATATATCCCTGGGTACTGGATGTAGACCTGTTCTTTAAACTGATACAATATTTTATGTTACCTCCATTTGCTTTCTGTTTCAAGAATAAGATGCTCTGGAAAGATTTATTGGGTTTTTCCTTTACTAGGCTTCAGCAAAAGCCATTTCCCTTCTACAGTCATGATTTTAATGTTGGGATTATTAAATTACATGTAGAATACGATATAATCAACCTAGAAGTTTAGTTAAAGCACGGATTCATTGGTATAATGAAAACTCTTTGATTGTCCTCATTGTTCACCTGATGGTGGCTTCCCCTCTTCGTTCTCCTGAAATCCTGCCTTAGGCCAAGTGTGGAATATCAACAGTATGCACACAGTGTGACTCTGTGTGCTATCAGTAAAGTAAATGAGACCAAAGATCCATGAGTCCATGATTAGCTGCCATCAAAATTCACATCAGGCAAGAGAAAAGATCACGAGAAAAATAAAGGATGAGAGGAACAGATATCGTTTCCCAAGCCAGGCATTGTAGTGGCATGCTGAGATAACCCTGGCACTTGAGATGCGAAGGCAGGAAGATCACTGTGGGTTCAGGGCTAGCCTGGACTATAGAGTGAGCTCCTGTATCAAAAATACACAAAACAGTGCTCTTTCTCACTGCTTCAAAATGTTTATCCCACTTTGAGATCTAGTGACATCAACAGTCAACAATCCTGCTTTATTTAAACTCTGGTTTAAAGTGATCAATAAAAGTGCTGTACAATACTCTCTTAATGTGCTTCTAGAGTTAAATAGCTAACAATCGTCTCCACATTTGATTGCTTTTGTTTTATAATGCAATGTAGTTAATATTAACAAATACTTTGAAGATCTGGAAAAAAAATTGGGTTTTATTATTCCACAGCAGGGCATTTTTAAAGCTATTATGGCACAGAGCATAGATTGTTTAGTCAGCTGGTGAATGGCAACCATGAAAGAAGTGAGAGCTTCAGATGAAAGCATATTAAATCACGCCCTTCGAAACACTGGTAATATGATAAGGTAGCTTTAGCCAATTAGCTGTTCTTGCTCATATGTGGGTAATCTCCGTGGTCATGTGAAGGCCAGCAGTTACACATAAGCCCTTGGGCATGTGCTCCCTTGCTCCATCCTGTTAACATACCACACAGCTGGCATTAAAGCAACACGCATCAGGTATGCCAGGAGCTTACGGAGTGAAGCACTTAACTCTTTTGAAAAACAGCAAGTGAAAAGCAAATACACACTCCAGAAAGAAAAACTCTACAAGTGTGTAGCCACTTCTCTTACTAGTAGAATTCCTAGGGAAACAGTATCCATTTCTCGGCACAGAAACTGAGTCATTCTTGGGATGGAGGGTGTTTAAGAACACGTCCCATGAGCTTAGAAGGGAAAAGCCTGGATAGAATTGTTGTCTTCAGCATCAGCAAAATCAAAGTTATTTGAGCCTTATCTTTCTCACGACAAGGAAGAGCTTGACAGTCCTACTAATCAAATCGTTATGGAGATTTGAACGTGAACATGCACCGTGTTTTACAAGAACTTGGATGCCATTTGAAATGTACTCTATACTCACACTCAAAGCATTTTAAACTCACTATACTTAATTAAAATGTCCATCAAAAGAAGCTAATTGTTCCTCAGGACATAGTCTATCAAACACAGCTTCTGATGAAAAGCTTTGGGGAGGTCATGTATTATTAAAGTTCTCCAACCTATTAAAAAATGTCGTGATCAGGGCTGGCCTGATGGCTCCGTGATTAAGAGAACTGGCTACTCTTATCAGCACTCAAGCTCCATTCCCAACAAGCATACCTGGTGCCTGACAGCCACCTGTACCTCTAGCTCATATGTTCTGACACTGTCGTCTAGCCGTCCCAGGCATCGGCATGTACACTGGCAAACATGTGTGCAGATACACATAGAAATACACAAAAATAAAATCATCCTAAAAGTCATAATTAAATCTAGAAACATATTTCTGTGAGAATTTACTCATCGAACTTCACTAATTCTAGCACTAAAAATGAGCCATTGCATGTAACTGAGTGCCTTTAACACAGGCAGAGGTAGGAATCAGAAGTCGATACTGTGGCCAGAATGAGCAGCCACAGACTGGAACATGCTCTTCCAACTTGCCTTGTTGCTCTTTCCTCTTCATGGGCAAAATGAATGTTACTGCCTTAGTCTTAGAACCGTGGGCAGAGAGGAATTAGAATTAGGCTCACTTTCCTAAGCTTGCAGGAGCTGTCGTCATATTCAGTGTTATAATTTGTCTTCTGTGATTCAATTTATATATCAATTAAGGTCTTGATGTCCACATTCCGCATCAATATTGTTTGAATCATTTATTAGAAACACTTGAAGAATATGCCCGATCACAAGCTCTGAGCATGAAGGAACTTAAGGTTCACTCTCACACAAGGAGCAAACAGATACTGGAGCTGAGAAAGGTTGGTGGTAGCAAGCATATTACTTGATGTATAATCTCTTCTCACTTAAATGAGAAGATGGGTGACTGACTGGCTTTTCCTTTGTCCAATCCTCATCCTGTCTCATGTGTAACCTAGTAACAACAGTTTTTCTTGGCTTCTGGTATCTCTGAGGGAATGTACATGGATTTGTTTGACATGGCGATTAAATTTTATCCATGGGTAACTAATTCGATGCACTAGTACAACCATCTTTGTGCATAGTGACATCAAGAATAAGGAAATAAAATAGAAAAAAATCTATATTTAGACTTTATATTCTGAATTTTACTTTCTGTGTATGATTTTTTTCCTGACATATATGCATGTGTGCCTGGTTTCTACAGGGGCCAGAAGAGGGTGTCAGATTCCCCTAGAATTGGAATTCTGGATGATTGTGAGCCTCCATGTAGGTGTTGGGACTTGAACTCGGATCCTCTGAAAAAACAAGAAGTGCTCTCAACTGCTATGCCACCCCTTGAGCTTATAAAAAACATTAAAAAATTATACTGGAGCCTCGCAGCAGATCTAGAACAATTTGTGACCGTTTGAGATTGTTACCTTATGAAAATTTCAGAGCAAGCTTTGGAAAGTTTTCTTTCTGCCATTTGATAAAGAGAGGCTAACTGGAATAGTTAGCTACAATCATATAAATGGGAGTTATTGTCAAGATTCTTCAGGATATTGCAGCCTGTGGGTACTCAAGTTCCTTATAGACAAGGGTCTGTATTTGCATGGAATCGCTAATCAGGGAATCATAATACCTATTGTAATTTCCCAAAGGCCCATAAGATAAAGGTGTGGTCCTTTGCCTGTAGAACTATCAGGGTGTGATGGAAACATGAGAGTTGGAAGCAATGAGAAGTCTTCAGATTATTGGGAATATGCCTCTCCTCTTCCCTGCTCTCACCAGCTCCATGGGAGGTGATGTCATGATGGGACACCTCACCTCAGGTCCAAATGAGTGCAGCCACTGACTCTTCCAACTTATAAGCTGAAAGAAACATATTTCTTTACAGATCGATATGTCAGGCAGGTATTACAGTAACAGAAAGCCAGCACAATGCTTACTCTAATGTTAATGTCTAAAAAATTCTTGTATTGTCTGGAGAAAATCAAGGAAAAAGCCATATTAATTCAGAGGCCATTTTTAATTTTTGTAATTGTTTTCAATCCATGGTAGTTGGCTAAATCTACTGACACAGAGGCCAGCGGAATTTAACTGGTCCCCTTTCCAACTTCCTTAATGGTAGCATTGAATTAAAGGTTCATTTTACTGGTTTTTATGGGAGCCTTACAAATTTCATGGAATATTTATCTAAGGTAGTCCCTAGTAAGTAATAAAAGAGTTGAACCAACTAGGGACAAATGCAGGTGCAATGGTACTTGAGGTAAGAAGCTCTGGGTTTGAGGTCACTGTTTGAAGTTAGGGATACAGACCTTGAAGCTCACAGACTGAATAGCTATCCTGAAAGAGCCAAGTACAGGTTTGATTGCTTTCATGGGTTTTACTAAACTCCTTCTTTGGTCATCTTATAAACTGCAACAGCAATTGAGAGCATGCTACAGCAAGGAAATAAAATCTGGTTCTGGAGCCCATGGCTTTACAGAACTGTCCTGAAATCTGTTCAGCTAGAGGCTCCTGGTATATCTTAATAACACTACAATGGCTGGGTGCACAGAACTTGCCCGATTTCCTCCTGGATGGTTGCAGGAAGAGATTGGCAGTAATAAGGGAGACGCTGCTGGCACATTGAGAAATTGCTGGGAAGAAGGAGGTGAGAACACCACATTAGCAGGAGTGTGGGAGATGAATGCCAGGCCAAGCATCCATCAGCAAGCCGGCGGTAGGGAGGCTCCGCCAGGAGTTTGTTCTGAGCTGATCCGTGAAGCTGTGACTGCAGGGACAGGCACTGCCATCTTGCTGGAGATTAGTCTACATTTGACACGGGACTTTTCCTTCTTTGTGTTCGAGATGGAGTTAAAGGAACCTGCCTTCCCTTTCTGCTGTCCTGTTCTGTACACTTCAGGTGTTTTGATCAAAGTTTGAGCCACTGTGTCGATTTCCCACACTCCTCGCATGCACCTTCATGATAAAAACAACAGGAACAACCGTACTTTCCTTAAGACTGTAGATGGTTAAGGGGTTTGCAACAGATCCGAAGAGTTGATGTGCATATGATTCCTGCTTTTCTCTGTTTGCCCCTTAGTCTCCACCGTAGCTGACCAACAGGGAGGGAAACAGTGAAAGATAGAGCGATAATCATGACATGTGCTGAGTGTTCTGAGCGAGGCTGTGGTTTGGACCATAAGCATTCTCCAGCGGCAGTGTGCGGAAGGCTTGATCCTCAGCTCATGACAGTTGATGCCATCCTTAGGGGGTTGGAAGGAAGTTACATCACTACGGACAAACCCTAACCTGTTATCAGTTACTCTCTTGTTTCTAGGTTACCATGAAGTGTACATCCTTGCTTATTTAGAATAAAATCATAAGATAGAAGATATCTGAAATAGGAAATTTACAAAGTATATGACAAAATTGACCAAAGTGATTCTGTTTAGCACCGAGTGGCAAGCATCAGAACACACTGGCTATTGACACACTTTTCATCAGGAAACACTCCATGAATGTGGGAAAAGAAACACAGAGAATTTTTATAGTGTGTTGACTTGAGGTCTTCTCATATATAACCAAGAATGGTATAGGGCATTTCTAACCATTTTATGGATTCCTTAGTTGCTGCATAATTTTGTATTTTGACCAGTGGGTAATTAGTGCTCCTCATCCCTAACACCTTCGTCAGCATTTTAAAATCATCTTTCCGTTCATGAGACCGAGTCTCAGAGCAGTCTTAATTTGAATTTACCCTATGGCTAAATGTGTTGAACACCTCTTCAAGTCGTTTTTTGACCATTTATATTTCTTGTATTTGAGAACTGCCAATACATTCATTTGTGCATTAGATGACTGGATGATTTGAATTCTGCTGTTTAACTTCCACAGTTCTTTGTATATCCTAGATATGAATCCCCGTACTGCTATGTAGTTGGTAAAGTCCTTTGCTGACAAGCTTCTTAATTTCTTGTGATCGCATTATGACATATATAAGTTAGATATATGTGTGTGTGTGTGTGTGTGTGTGTATCATATATATTATAGACTTGCATGCAGCGACAAAGAACAGCAAAATAAAGACATTAATGGAACACAGAAACAACCTAAACCATTGTTTGCTTAAAAAAAAAAAAAAAGTCAGTTCTCGAGATGGGATTATGGCCTGTGCTGTTGGAGTCTGCGTCACACACCCTCGCATGTGCCTGCATCTTGAATTGTTTCCCCTTTGGCAATTTCATCATTTTGGACCTTATGCTGAGTTCTTTGACTCCAGAACCATTTATGTTTTTGACAAATTTGTCAAAAATTAGGTAAGTCCAACCATCTCGTCTGACTTCTGTGTCCTTTGTGCTCACCCTTGGTCTGTGTGTTTTATGCTACATCACGCTGCTTCCATGGCTCTGTGACGTAAGTTCTTACCGAGTATTGTAGTACCCCAACACTGCACTTACACAGATGTTGCTTCCACTACCTGGGGTATGTTCCGCTTTCATACTAACTTTGTAATTGTGGATGCTATTCTGTAAATAGAATCAGGATTTTGATGTTGATTATATTGTCTGTAGATTAACTTACTTAATAGAGCCATGTTCACAAAACCTGTTCAACCAACCCATGACTTTGATGATTCTTCATATATTCTAGTAGCTTCTTTATTATTTTGTCTTACATGTCCTTTTTTAGTCCTATTCTAGGCTTCTTTTTTTTTTTAATTACTCTGAATGGAAGTTTTGTTTTAATGTCTTTCATTATTTGATTTTATTATTCCCACGTGGGAAAGCTACTAATTTTATAAGCTGATCTTGTATCCTCCTACTCTACTGAGTGGTTGATTGGGTCTGAGAGTGTTCTGGTAGAATCTTTAAGTTCATTAATGTATAGAGTTATGACCTCTACAAATAAGAAGAACTTGACTTCCCCTTTCCTCTGCCTAATTCACTTTATTCCAGGCTATCATCACTCTAGCTAAGGATATGAACACTAGGCTGAATAGGAACACAGGGAGTTGTTACCCGTCTCTCATGCCAGGGTCTAGAGGCCATGCTCTTAGGTTTTAACAGTTTAGAGTAATGGGTGGCAATGGGTTTGACATTGATAGCTTTTATTATGTTTAGATTTTTGTTGTTTTCTATCCCTAGATTTTGTTTTGGTTTTGGTTTTAACATTTGTATCATTTAGGGCATTGAAGTTTGGTGTGTCTTTTCTGCAATGATAAAAATGATCATTGACTGCTGTCCTTAACTCTGTTTTTGTCTTGAATTAGACGTGGTGATATGTGTACAGTGAATGAACTTTGTATTTCTGGAATGCAAGTTAGTTATGGTTGGTGGTGGTGTGTGATCTCCTCAATGTGTTCTTTAAGTTTTGAAAAATTCTATTGGGAAAATGTATATCTATATTCATCAAGAAAATTTATCTGTGGTTTTCTTTGTTTGGCACTTTCCATTTCTGGCCTTTAGGGTAATGCTGGCTTTGTAGAGTGAGCTTGGTAAAAGTCTGTTCCTTTCTGTTTTATGGGACAGTTTGAGAAGCATTGCCGTTAGCTCTTCTTTAAATCTTTGAAATAATTTAATATTGAATCTGTCTGGTCTAGAGTCAAATTGGGAAAATTGGGTCTAGAGTCTGATCTAGCAAAAACTGAAAAAATTTGTACCACTGTTTTAGTCTTTCTCAATGTTTATGTTGTTTGTATATTCCTGATTTAATTTTTGTAGGTCGTATGTGTCTATGAAAGTACCACTTTATCTCCTAAAATGTGTGCAGGATCCAGAGAAGAATATATCTTGTTTTTGTTGGATATGATATTCTATAGATATCTGTTGAATTCCTCTGATCTATAGTGTTGTGTAACTCTGACATTTATTGGTTTATGTTTTATTTTAGATCGTCTATTGAAAGGAGAGAGCAGAGTACTGAAATCACCCACTCTTCTTGTATGAGGATGTATTCAAAATTTCATGTCTATTTCTGTTTGTTTTATGAAATCTGAAGGATTGATGCTTGGTGCTTATATTTTCACAATTGTTTTGTCTTCCTGGTGAAGTACTCCTCTTACTAATGCATAACATTCTTTGCTGTCTCTTGAGAGGTATTTTGGTTTTAAGTCTAGAGTACTGACTATCAGAATAGCTAGAGTAGATTAAATTTGGTTTCTGTTCATTTCAAAGACTGGCATCTGTCCCTTGACTTTCAGTCTATGGATATCTTTACCAGTGGGTACATTTCTTGTGACACTATCTGATTGGATACAGTTGCTAATCCAATCAAACATTCTAATACTAGGTTGAGGCACTTACCCTTAAGTTCATTATTGACACATATTTATCAATTCATGTTGATTTGGGGGTGTGGTTTAGACTACTGTTCTTCACTTTCTTTCCTGTTAGTACCAGACTTGGCTTGTTAGAGCTCTGGCTCACTTCTTTGCTGTCCTCTCATTTGTTCTAGATTTTTCTTTCCTGTGCTCTTGTGATTGGCACTCTTTCGTTATTCTCTGTATATTACACTCATTTAAGTCTCTTCAGGGACTGCTGGAAACCTCAGCTTGGGCCACAGGGCTCCACAGCTAATCAGCGCCAGGACAAAGATCCCACTCAGATCGTAAGAGCCAGGAGTGGGCCAAAGACG
>CM052704.1:36475005-36528213 GCA_028551405.1 Uromys caudimaculatus
GGGGAATCATCGGAAATGTAAATAAAGTATCAAAAATAAAAAAAAAATAAAAAAAAATAAAAAAAAAGAGTGCTCAGAAAAAAAAAAAAAAAAAAAAAGTCTCTTCAGCATGCTGCTTTGTGGTCAAGTGCTTCCCTTGAATTTCTAACCAGTTTTAAAAAGATGCCTCTGTTGGAGATTCCCATCTTAGTTGGCAGTTCTTTATTTTCTGGGCTTCAGTTTCAGGCTGTCAATCAGAGATCTGACATTATATTGATAATTCTGCCTATGTTAGTAAGTTGCTACTTTCCCCTTATAGCATTGTGGCATGCGTGCATGCATGTGTACATGCGTGCATGCGTGCGTGCATGTGTGTGTAGGGATTTTTTTTTGGTATATGTTCATGTCAGTATATGTATGTGGGCATCCACATAGTATCCATATGTGTAGAAGTAAAATTTCACCCTTGGATACCATTCCTCAGTTACCTTCCTCTTTGGCTTCTGAGACAGGATCTTTGATGGGCCTGGTGGTCTGTGATTAGGATAGGCTGACTGGTCAACGAGTCCCAGGGATGTACTTCTCTCCACTTCCCCTGAGGTTACAAGTATGTGTCATCGTGCCTTTATTTTTTTAATGTGGGTTCTGAGGACAACTGAACTCTCCCACCAATCCTCTTGAAGCTTTGAATACTGCTTCTTATTTGCATTTTGGCCATCCTGCCTCACAACAAGTTTCTCTTGTGCCTCATGAAGAGATCCTCTGGCAGTGTTCTGAGTTTCTAAATGCCTGTGGTGCTTGAGTGTCTGTTTCTTTCTACAGTTCAGGTAATTTCCTACCTTGTCCTTATTTAATACCTTGAACCTTTTGTGTTTGTCTCAGCACTCTCTTCTTACCTGTGTGCCTGGACCAGCACTGGAATTCTTGGATGCTCTGTTGTTTTATTAATTTTTTTCCCCATATTGGTTTTTGAAGGCCGTAACTTGTCTGAAGTCAGAGTCTGTCACACAGGCATCTGTCACTCATTAGGTCTGTTCTTTATCATTTCTCCCAGGTCACTTGATTCATCTTTTCTAAATCTGTAGGCTCATGATTTCACCCCTGCTCCTTCCTTCCTGAATTGACTTTCCAATGTGTTGTGATTCCACTTATCTGTGGCATCACATGTCCCATGGTTCATCATTAACACCTCCCATCTGCACACAGGTTTCCCTTCATGCCTTGCTATAGTTGTATGGTACTCTTTCATGGTGTTAGAGGGAATGCTGAGCCTTTAACATGTGGGGCCAGTGTGAAGTGCTATGTCATGGGTAGTACACCAGAAGATTAACGAACCTCCATGACCACCATGATGTGCTCCACAGACCTGGTCATCCAGGAAATCTGCCATGCACCAAATCCTCTCATCTTGAGTCCAAATCAACTGTTTGTCTTTTAAATCTGCTTATCACAAGTACTTGGTACAGTAACGGATGGTTGACGGACACACTCCTTTTGTGATATTATCTGGAAAAATTCCAGTCTGCGCCTCCTCTGTCTTATAATCAGGAATCCAGAGAGGGCTGAAGAAAGGCATGCAGCCATCTGGACTAGTTTCTCTTCTGGAGGCATGCTGATTCATTTTGAGGGAGTACATGTGACTCCCACTTGTCTTCATGTTTAACTCTTTGCCTTCTTTCCCTAGACACATAGCAAGTTCACAGGACACGTTTCCTACTCCCTGAAGTAATACCTCTTGTTTTTTCTTGTAATAATAGATTTGATCTTAAGGGAAAGTCCACATGCTCATTCTTCTGTACCTCCCTCTGCATCCTGCATCCCGCACTGTAATCCCGCCTGCTCCACTGTCTGTGTTCTCAGTACCCTTTACAGCTCCTCGCTCATCTTCTCAAAGTCTAAAATTTGAAATGTCAGAGAGTTCAAATCTCTAGCTACTATTTTCTTCCTGTACTCACTTCTCACTTGTAAAACGACATTCAGGCTCATGGCTTTAAATACTGCTTGTATGCTGATAACTGTCAAATATTGAGGTCCACATTTCTAATGTTATTTCAAGTTCAACCTGAAAAAAGAATGTATCTTGAACTCTCGTGTCTCTAAACTCCTTCTCTGAGAATGTTCTCAAGAAGTTGGCCCTTGCTCTGCTCAGGTCTGAGTGTTCAGTCACCCTTGGCCTCTCTGTGTGGGATTTTATCTTATGTCCATAATATTCTACTAACAAACCCCAATGGCTCAATACATACCCGGTACTATCTACCTGGATGATGCCATCTTCCTCCTTAGTGTATCCTCCATTGCTTTAGTTCATTCTCAATGCACCTGCCAGAGTGGTTCTGCATGTTATCTCTCCACTCAAAATGTCCCAGTGCCCTTCTCATGTCACTATGACGTAACAGCCACAGTTCTGAAAATGAGTCAAATTGCATGTGTATCATCTTCTACTTTTATCTAATATTGCCATCTAAACTCTTCTACAGCCAGCTGTCCTCTCTTCAATTGCCCAAAACTCCAGGCATGCCCAGACATTGTTGTCTTCATGCCCATACCCCCCCTCTTCCAAGAGTGCCCTGCTCTTAGTCACACAGGTGTCACTTGACCCTCTCATACCTCACTATTCTAACCTCACCTTCTGTTGCCCACAAAGAGCTTTAATCCAGTCTCTACCCTGTGCTTCCTTTCTTCTTACTCCACTGTGGGTTTCTTGGAGAACTCTATAGTTCTTCCATTTTTAATAGATTCATCATCTTATTTACTCAGGGACTGTGTCTTTATTATTTCTCTGAATGAAGACAAAGACATTATCTACTGTGCATACTGCTATATTCCTGGAAGTTGGTAGAATGAGTGGCAGGAGCTCCAGCTGCACCAAGCAGCTATTGAATGGCTGGAAACATAGAATTTCACGTTTACCACCCACAGTTCATGACAGCAGAACAGCTAGTGCTGTGCAGAGAACAGAGGAGACATTGGGTTTATTGATTCTCAGCAGGAACACAGCTAAAGAGTGGAATGGATGCATGCCACCTGGGGAGACTAAGAGGGCTGCCATAGAGAAGACAGTGATGGTGGAGCTGGCAACCATAGTAATGATACCAGATTATGCTTTGTGAAGTATCACATATAGAATGCTTTTATGTCTAACTTTGATTGATTTTACTCTTTAAGGGAATCTCAAGTCAAGACTGTATTCAGCTTTCTTTTTCTGATGAGAAAAACTGAAGAACAGATGTTGTTCAATAGCATTCTGAATACTGCAATTACTGGAATAGTACCTATGCCCACATCCTACTATCCCAAGAAAAGCAGTCATGGATGCCCAAGGACCAGGGAGTTCCACAAAGGAGATGGCACAACATGGTCAAGATAAATGGAAGGTCAAATAACGGGCCATAGTTAGCTTATAACTGATAATTCCTAGGAAACTATATTTAAGCTCCGCCAGTTAACATCTTTTAAAGGTCATTTACATTTTCTTCACTGTAACTTATAGTGTCTGTACATACAGAGAATGTTCAGTGATCACCAATTGGAACATGTACATAGCAGTTCACACCAAAGGTCTTCATGCTCTGGGTCAACAGTTTAAAATTCTAGTAACGGAAATCCCTCTAAACCTTGACATACGTGCTTATGAAACTGCCCGCCAGGAAATGGCTGTTCTACCTTGCAGACGAATCAAGTACTATAATTGGGACTGTGTTTATGTGAGAAGAAGCAAATGAATCTGGAGAAACTGAACAAGACAGTTCTCTGCTCTTTCTCCAAACAGCCCCAGGGTTGTCATGCATACTTCCCTCTGTTTGGTGATTTATAGAGATCAACAGAGTTTCACCTTTCAACTTTAACACAAACCTGTGGTAACAAACTTCAAGACGTCTTTGATATATGTTTCTCTGAATCTTAATCAATAGTGAGAAAGATCTGAAATAAATGTGTGTACATTAGAGAATGGGAGAGCAGAAATAGAAAGGTATTGACTGGCTCTGTTATTTTCATGTAGCTAAAAGTGGTTGAGGCAGGGTTTAATTTGGATCATCCTGTCTTGGTGCCTGAACAATTCTCAGGCTGTCATGGTTGCCTTAGTTAGTGCGTAGTTTCAGGGCTAGAGAGATGGCTCATAGGAGTGCTTGCTGTACCTCCAAGGGACCTAGGTTTGGTCCCTACCATCCATGCCTATCTCACACACATGCACACACACACTTTAATGCAAAATAAATTTTCAAACAGAAATGTATAGTATATTGAATACAGCCTGAATTTAAAGTCAGGCTATATGGGTTTATGACCATGGACATGATACTTAAATAATTTCACTAAGACTTGCCATTCTCATTTGTATAAAACAGAACATTTATCTAAAAAATTAATAATAATCCTGAAGATTGACCAAGGTGGGACACAAGCTCTCAGCACAGGCCATAGAGCATGGTGTTCCATACATGTTAGCTGTCACTTATGGCATTATCATCAGACTCCAGGCACATTTACATGATGTCAGGCAACTAGCTGAGATATGTTTGTCCATAGCCTTTTTCATGTGATGCAAATATTCCTATCTCTAAAGTCTGCCATCAAAGTTCTCACAATGGTGTATTTCCCAAGTGCCCCCTGAACTTCCCAAAGTCAATGGCATTTCTATTTGTCAGGATTTTTCATTTGAAACAGGACTTTATATAGGCTTACATAAAGCCACGTTTAATGTAACTTAAAAACAAATGTATTAATGATTAATAATTACAATCATTTGCAAAGCTGACAATGGACATGGATACACCTTTAATGTCAGGTGCATTACTTCCTTGGGAGGTCCACGGAGCTCTAAAGAGCCTTTAAGGAGACAAGGAATGCTACTATTCTCACCAGCTTCTTCAAGTGTTTGTTCATCTCCTCTCATGGATAATTGACAGTACCTCTCCCTTCACCTGCCCACATTAGAGGAAAGAAAAGGCAGCTTAAATACCGTCAACCTTTTCTGTGCTCATCATTGCAGTGAGGATGCTTTGTCTGTGTTCAGGTGTTTGATACAGGAAGGAGAAGGAAAAATCAACAAGGAAATGGTGGCGAACCTTGATGTTAACACGCCAGGTCCCCTGATGAGTGGCTCTTTGCTCACCAAGTGAGATTCTGCGATACAGCAGGGTCAGACAAGGGGCTTGACTATTACATTGTAGATAATGCAGAAAAGCTCTGCTTTTCTCAAATGCTTATGTTTTGAAAAACATCCATGTGATCTCCAAATTTCTATCATGACAAAGAGTGACACAGACTGCTTTTGCTATCCATGGGAGACTGGATTCTCCTAGCATGTGCAACCCCTGGGATGCTCCAGTCCTTTATATAAAAGGGCACAGCATCCGCATATTAATTCTGGATTATTTATGATACCTAATGCAATGTAAATGATCCATAATTAGTTAGAATTTTTACATAGTGGAAAGAATAACAAATAAACGTTTGTACATACTTAGTGGAAATGCATTTTACAAAACATTTTATTTACTATTTTTATGTGTATAAATGTTTTGCCTGCATATGTCTGCACACATGTGCATTCAGGGCACACACAGACTAGAAGGCTGTCAGAATCCCTAGAACTGGGGTTACAGATGGTTATGAGCTACCACATGGATGCTGGAGTTGAACTCCAGGTCCTCTACAAGAACAGTAAGTGCTCTTAACCTCTGAGCCATCTCTTTATCCCCAGTAGGAACATTATTTAAAGAACTTTTGATGTGTGCTTTGTTGAATCTGGATGTAGAACCTGGGGTTAAGTAAGGTCATTGTGTGGAGAAGTATAGAGAAATATTGTCACCATGTCTGCTTGTGTGAAGTGTTTTCTGGATTGTAAAGTATGGGTCTCAGAACTCACAAAAGCAGCAGGTACTACCTACAAGGCGACAGAAACTACCATCCCATCAGTGTTGAAACTTGTCTCCATGGTGTTTCAAATTCGGCAACATGGAAGGGGCATGGTACACTTTGCTATTGTTTTAATCTTCCTTTGTGTAACTGTCAATGAGAAATATCCTGGCATTTTGTTTTTGATGCTTTGATTTTTCTCCTGTAAGGAAGATATTTAGAAGCATCAATGTATCTCTTGCCTGGCACAGACATTTCTTTTTGAATCCTTGCTGCTCTGGGTAGTGGGGATAGTAAGTATGTTTCCTATGTTGCACGTGTCCTTTACTGTTGTTTATTGGTTCATTTTCTGAGTTTCTACTTGGTATTTTTCAACATTGCATGCAAGGACTGAATAATAAAATATTCAGCTTTCAATTCTGTGTTTACATTTTTGCTGAGAGTTCTTCTTAACCCTAGGGCCACATAACTATTTATTTTTTCTATAATTATGTTGCCTTTTGGTTTTAATATTTAAATATTTACTTTACATTAAATTTACTGTTATAAACTGAGGGAGAGAACTAATTTTGTTTGGGTGGAAAATTGCTTAAGTGTCATTTAATAAATGATCTGCTTGTCCACAAGACTACAAACTTCACTATTCACGTGCAAAGTTATTATATATATAATCCTCAGGGATCATTCTGGTAAAATAGCTGTTCAGACAATTCATATTTTTGCTATATTCTTGAAGCATAGTCTGTACAATAATTTTTAGTTATTCTTAGATAATTTCTTCATTAATGAGTAGTACTTCATTAACTTCTAATATTAAAAGATTCCAACAAAATGATATGAAATACATATATTTATATAGAACTTGACATAATGATGATTTTATGATTTCCCCCCTATTATATAGATTAGAAATGTTTATATTTTCTTCAGTTCTATTTAAACTCAGTGTCCTAGTTAGGGTTTTACTACTGTGAACCATGACCAAGGCAAGTCTTAGAAAGGACAACATATATTTGGGGCTGGATTACAGGTTCAGAGGTTCAGTCCATTATCACCAAGGTGGGAACATGGCAGCATCCAGGCAGGCATGGTACAGGGAGAGCTGAGAGTTCTACATCTTCGTCTGAAGGCTGCTAGCAGAATACTGACTTCCAGGCAGCTAGGATGAGGCTCTTAAAGCCCACACCCACAGTGACACACCTACTTCAACAAGGCCACAACTACTCCAACAGGACCACACCTTCTAATAGTGCCACTCCCTGGGCCAAACATATACAAAGCATCACACTCATTAACTTTTCATTACCTTTTGAGGATTTTGTACAATGTGTTTTAGTCATATTTAACCCCCCTCCCAGCTCTCCCCATGCCTACTTTGTCATCCATACAACTCTGTGCCTTAAAACCTAACCAGATAAATTTGTGCTGCTCAGTGTTCCTACATATGTAGCCTTCCACTGAGCAGTGATCTGCTTACCAGAGGTAGATTCCTGGAGAGAACTAAGTCTCTCTCTTTCAACACTTAACAACTGCTAATAGCTGTAGCATGTAGTTTTAAGACCTATCCATTCTAAATCCCGCTAGCACTAGCATTGGCGGTCTCTGTCTGTTCCTAGCCAGGTGCATAGCCCGAGATTGAGACCCCATGTTTCTCCTAGCCAACGCCTCTCCCACAAATGCCTGACTCTGCCTCTCCAGAGCTCTGAGATAGCTCTCTTGGTCCCCACAGCCAGCTGTGGGGCTTACACTCCAGCACACGCTCCACTGCAGTTACCTCTTCCCTGAAGCTCTGTCCTTTGCCCAAGCTTCCCATTCCAAAGCTTGGCCAAATTCTGCCCCAGCTATGTTCCTTCCCTCAGGCCCACCTGAATTGCTGAGAATGGAAAACACCAGGCAATCTTAGTTTAAAATCAGCAGATGACACAACCACTGGGTGTAGAATCTATCGACCTAAGCTCATCAACTATTCTATGTTGGAAATCTTCCAGTGGTAGAAGCCACCACCAGGTCTAACATCTACATCTTGCCTCTTCTTGATCCTGCCTCACAGTAAAAAAGGGCCATTTCTTCCTCCTTTATCCCCTCTTCCTTTTTTGGACCCAGAAGGCCCTCCTCCTCCTCCTTTTAACCCAGGGATTGGCTTCTTGTTGTCTTTATTAGCCAACCAATTAATTATGGGAAAATTCCCATACATCTCCTTAGCTAAGGGTGGGATTTCATTCCCACCTTGCTTCACACTGAAATCTGGTTTGGCCTGGGTTGGCATGGCATGTGCATGCTGTCACAGCCTCTTCAAGATCATGTGTACAGCTGCCTTGCTCTGATCTGCAGACACTGGTTCCTGGATTCACACACCACCTTTGCCTCTTCAGTTTTTCTACCTCCTCTTCCTGAATGATCTCTGAACCTTGAGGGGAGGGGAGGGGATATATATGTCCCATTTAAGGCTCAACATTCTGCTGTGTCTAGTTTTCTGTGCAATGTCCAGTCATTGATTTCTCTGTTAGCCACCATCTACTGACAGTAGATTTTCCCCATATTTGGATATTATTCCAGATGGTACAATTTTAGTTTTTCTACTGGGTTTTAATTTTCTTTAGCTCACTCATCATTGTTAAATATTTTATAATTAGTGTAATTTCCATTTTAAAAGCTCTCTGTGTAATGTATTCTGTTTTATATACTGACTTTTGCTATATGAACGTTGCATGGGACCTTGTATGCCTAATACAGTGTGTGGTAACTTTTCTAAGCACAGGGCCATGTAAGCTGCCCCAGACAGATTTTCTAGTTTCCTTCTTAAAATGTAGTTTTTGGCATGTATAATTAATTATTCAAGTTTCAGGGGCGGTGCACAGCAAACAAAGCTTCAGTCAACATACTAAGCAAGCCCCACACCTGGGTCATTTGTGATTCCCTTATAGTGAGACTACTCAAAATTGTCCCTTCTTTTCTCATGTATTCTGCAACACTGGTGATTGTAATGCACTGGCTTTTATGCCTTGGATATTGCAAGCATCTAAGTCGGTGTGAGTGTCTTAGTGCATCAGAGGTCTGGGCAATCTTCTATAGACCAATCATTGCTTAGAGTCTTCCTTGCTGTTTATGTTTTATTTAACGTTTGATTCCTATTTAAGTTACATCTACTTACATGATACCTTGCCAGATATTTCCTTTATGAAGAAAGCTGCCATGGGATGCATGCTTGCACCCTTGTGCATGTGTGTTGCATATGTTATGGTCTACTTCCACTTGATAGTCTCTAATAGTCATAAAGATAGTAATTATAACCTCATTGTTTTCAAAATTAAATGTGATATTTTCTTTTCCTGAAAGTCCAATTTCTTAGTTTCTTCTCTAAATGATCAATGATCAACTCTTTGATCAGTACATTGCAATAAAAGCCCTCTGTTGAGTCTTCTGATTTCAATTTAATGGGACTTAAGGCATTTTTATTGTTTTTGTTTTGATTAAATCCACATCTACTCACCCTTCCCCCACCTAATTACTCCCACCCAAGTGCTTGTATCTCCCAATTTCATGTATTCTGTTTTAAACCCACTGAGTGCCGGCCATGCATAAATAGGATATGATATATAAAATATAATATGCATATATGAACTAAGGGGAGATATATCTTAAATTTTCTAACTCCTAAATGACATATGTAGTTCCTTTACATTTTATAACTATAGGTTAAAAAATCATTTTTTGATGATATCATTATTATACCATGTTTCTGATATGCTGATCACTAATTCACAATCAGTTTAATTATCTTTCATTATGTCCACTATGGACATTCGTGGGGAAGTGCACATGTGACATGTTGTAAACATATTTAAATACTTCCCCTACAAGTACAACATGCCGTGATCAGAGTAGTGTTCTCTGCATTAGGCTGCGCAGGCAGCCTAAGATTTTGTGAGTTCATGCCATACAGATGTTAAAGACCTGTGAGTTTAGAGCTGTAGGCATGTAAAGGTGGTCAGGCCACCCTCGGCTGCCTGATCATATGTCGGATCAAATTGTGAGTACATTTAAAGTTGCAGCCATCCATGTACAGTCAAAGGTCTAGTCATCTTTGCTTCATGAGCTAACTGGGTATGCTGGTAAATACTTCACTTTACCCTGAGACCAGAGAGTTGTGTTGCTGTATGTTGGCGATCTGCATACCGCTTACTGTTTGGAGCAGTAAGTTAGCCCTGAGATGGTATAGTTGAATTTGATTGGATGAGAGCGTAACCTAAGTGATCCCTCTTTCCATCCATCCATCATCCACCAGTCCATCCATCCATCCATCCATCCACCTGTTCATTAATTGATTGATTCATATAAATGCCACTTGTTCTTGACTAAGTAGTTTATATAGAAATGCCTTTAATTGGGTGTATGTATGAATTTTCAAATTCTAAATAGCATCTATTAATTGGATTTTAAAATAAACTTTAAATGATTTGAATTAGAAAGTCAAAGAAATCTGCATGTATGAGAGAGAAAACATATTTATAAACCAAGTCTGTTAGTATATTACACTGAACGATTATACCTGCGAACAAAATGAAACTGCAGAACCCAGCCAGTTTTGATTAAACTATTTGGGAAAAGTTTCTGTTTTATAAAGCAACTGTTCTTTGTACCATATACTAGAGCATCATGGAAACTTCATGCTATTAGACAAACTATTCTACATGAAACAGAGTTAGAAACCTACACACATGTTCTATGCCCAACTAAGAAAAATAGCCATCTTAGAATATGGATACTTACTGGGCATGGCCGTGCACACCATTAATCCCAGAACTCTGGAAGCAGAGGCAGATGAAGTCTGTGAGTTCAAGTCCAGCCTGTTGTACATGGTTTCAGGACAGCCAGAGCTACATAGTGAGATCATGTCTTGAAAACAAACAAACAAAATGTATACTATTTTTAACAGCTCTAATACACAAAATAATACTATGTGCACAATTTTTTGTGTCAGTGTAATATATTCTAAGAAATTCTGAATAGAAAGAAACAAAGACTCAGATTAGATAACTGTCATGTTATGATAAATTTCACTCCTAAAATTGTTTATTTCATTATTACTGTAAAATTACATTTTCTAATAGCAGATATTTCTAAATTTGGGTAAAATATCACACTATGGACTTTTAAAATTGTGTACCTGAAATTGGAGCCAAGTGACTTCACTATGAAGTACACGGATGACGTCTGAGAACAGCAGTTGGCACATGAGGGGACAGAGTCTCCCTGTGAGCAGATAACTCGAGGGCTATATGGTGTTAAAACAACTCCATTAGAAACATCTTTATCTTTACCAATAAGAGTTAGGAAAGTATTCAAGCTCATCATGAGTGTTTTCCTGAAGGTATGTATGTGTACCATGTGTGTTTCATGTTCACAGTGGCCAGATGCCCTGGAACTGGAGTTATAGACAGTTGTGAGTTATCTTGCTGGGAACTGAAGCCA
Organism: Uromys caudimaculatus; assembly: GCA_028551405.1. NCBI lineage: Eukaryota > Metazoa > Chordata > Mammalia > Rodentia > Muridae > Uromys > Uromys caudimaculatus. The sequence goes on from CM052704.1 coordinate 36,486,316, forward strand.
GGTCCTCTGCAAGATCAGCCAATGCTCTAACTACTGGGCAGTCTCTCTAGCCCTGGGATCTTGGTTTTAAAAACAATTTTTTTAAACTTTATTTCTGGATTATCAAGCCAGTATCTAGGGAAAAGAAAAGATTATGTGTCAAGAAATAAGTTAGGAGTAAGGAAGGCTTTCATTTAGTAAATAGCTCCTATGGCCATCCATTTTAAGATTTCAGAAGGTCACAATTCATTTTGCAAGGAGGATATTTTATTCTATTGGAGTTAAATTTTCTTGAAAACTTTTTGTCATTTTTTTTGTGGGGGGCAGTCTCTCCTGCAAGAAAACATGACAAATGATTTATGATCCTTGCTCAGCACCGCTGCCCTGTGCTGTTTTTGCAATTTAAAAGCTTCAAGAAATGAATGTGCACCCACACCTTTGCTTTCTTCTCTTTCCAGGTGCCTCCCATTCTCCTTGATAAACAGTTCTCTGAATTCACTCCGGATATCACACCTATCATCTTGGCTGCACATACAAATAACTATGAGATCATCAAACTTTTGGTCCAGAAAGGTGTCTCGGTGCCCAGACCCCACGAGGTCCGCTGTAACTGTGTTGAGTGTGTCTCCAGCTCAGACGTGGACAGTCTCAGGCACTCACGATCCAGGCTCAACATCTACAAGGCGTTGGCCAGCCCCTCACTCATCGCCCTGTCAAGCGAAGACCCTTTCCTCACCGCCTTTCAGTTAAGCTGGGAGCTGCAAGAACTGAGCAAGGTGGAGAATGAATTCAAGTCCGAGTATGAGGAGCTGTCTAGACAGTGCAAACAATTTGCTAAGGACCTCCTAGATCAGACGCGGAGTTCCAGAGAGCTGGAAATCATTCTTAATTACCGTGATGACAATAGCCTGATCGAAGAACAGAGTGGAAATGATCTTGCGAGGCTAAAATTAGCCATTAAGTACCGTCAAAAAGAGGTGAGTGTTGCCAGACACAATCCATCAATGAGATAGAATCGCATCACTGACAAGCCAGTGCTACTCGGAATTAGTGTTACATTTAACAGCACTTTTTTTCTCTTGAAAGGAGGTGGCATTTAATGCTGGCCAGATTCATAATTATCTCCACACTGAAGCATAGTGATAAGTGGGTCAATAATTTGAAGTTGCTTTTGTCATCTTCATGAAAGCACATATGCTCATATATAATAAAATGGAAAACTAACAAGTTTGGATTCCCCAGACTAGATAGAGAATTTTGACTCTACCATTTATAACTCTTGTCAGTCTAGATGCTAAACTCTAGAGGGTCACACACAGAGCTTGTTGAGTTTTCTCATTTACTTAATAAAACTGATTTTATATTATATTATATATATTATATATATATATATATTTATTAATTATAAGCTATTATACGTGAATGTATTATTAGGAATTAACACGAGAAGAGTCTTCTGTCCAACAGTAATGAGTCTATTGGAGCTTTCTTAGGTTTGCTCACCTTCTTGATCTGTCAAGAATAGGGGCTAAAGAATTAGTTGTGGAAAATAGCTTTTCAATGAAATTTTTGGTAGATTTTGAGTTTTTCAGTGAAGAAACCTAAACCACTCACACCTGTACCTAGGCCACTCACATCTGTGTCAGTCACAATATCTGTTTCCATGCTATTCTGCGAGATTTTTTTTTTTTGTCATTGAGATGTTTTGTTTTGTTTTAACCTCCGTAAAGTATTTGTTCTCTTTCACTCTTGAAAGAAACTAATTACCTATTCCTAACCCAGATGGGAGAAAACTACATAATATGGAAAGGAAGAAAAGAGATTAATCAATTTTACTTTATTTTTATTAAAATTTCTTTTTATTTTACACATATGACTGTTTGCCTGAATGTATGTGTGCCATACACATGCAGTGCCTACAGAATCCAGAAGGGGAAAAAAGACTCCTCAGAACTGGAGTTACAGACAGTTGTGAGTGGCCACGTGGATGCTAAGAACTGAGGACTGTACAAAAGGAGCCAGTGCTCTTAACTGCTGAGCAATCTCTCTAGCCCTGAGATGACTCGATTTTAAAATGTTCCATTGCTTTTATACTGGGGATTGCCTGTTCCGTATCAGCCCTGCTGCTTTCTTATTGATATTTACTAAATGTTTCAAATTCAGGATACCTGACTCGCTTTCTTAGGTTTTGACTATTGTGTGGATCTCATGGCACCTGAGACTAACTGAAGTCTCCCCGAGAGGGACGGGATGTAGCGCATGCGCAGGAGGAAGACACAAAACACCAGCAACAGTGGGGGTGTGTCCCCTCTCTGCAGCTAGTGATGACTTGTCCTACCGTCACCAGACCCCTCGGGCTGGCCATGGAGGTGCCTGATTGCTAATAGACAGGACTCAGATTTGGAGTCAGGTTTAAAAGATCTCTTGTTAGCAGAGCATCACAATAGTCTTTCTTTGGTTCTCTTCAGGGTTGGGGCATTTACAGGACTGGCTAATGGTTGTCAAGGTCGCCTGTGCAGTGTTGATTCTTCCCTTTATACTGTGATTGTAATAAAATCACCCAGATGTTCAAACCACAAAATAGAACAAACAAACAAACAAACAAAAAAACAGAGAGGCAGTCTGCCAGGCTCAAGTATTCATCTTAGCAGCCACGAATCAAGTAGCTTTATTTGTTTTTTTTTTAAATTATTATATTTTACACTGATCTTGCGCCTTTGGTTTTAACTTTACTTTCAGTCACAGAGAATTTTGAAAGCCCCATAACAAACTTCTGATAAATTGCTTTTCAGTATCCTCCTGACAGAATGCCTTTAGTAAGACTTAATCCTTTAAGCTACTGAATTCTTGTTTTTAAAAAAAATAATTCCAGACAATTATTTTAGTGGGAATCTCTTACATACGCATATGCTAGTGCACGTTGGCTTACAAAAGGGCTTCATGCAGCTGAATCATTCTTTCATTTCTCTGTCATTAAGGCTTTTGACTATGTTCCACATAACAAACTCCAGGCAGAGCTCAGGGCACTTGTTTCTGCTTGATGACACAGCTCAGCCCTCCGTACACCTTCTAGTCAACTCAGAGAAACAGTGAACAAATTGAACCATTCAAAATATTTATCCCCCTTAATTCCTGTTTCTCTATCTCGGTTCTCTGTCTACTTCAAGATTTTACAACGTGAGCTTGCCTTCAAAGTCTGGGGAACAAAAGTCACCATTTAAATCCCTTGTTTGGCATGTCACTGTCAAGACAACAGCAGAGGGCAAGGCGCCTGATCATTCCCAACAACCTTTCAGGATGCCTCTGTTATTCTGCTAATATGCAGCTGTGATCTAGGAGGTAAAGGACCCACCAAAACACCAAGATGAAAGACGGACTAAATAAAACCTGTAATAAAAAAGTAAGAATTAGTGATGGCCTTTTAGAGAGTGCTTCTTAAAAATGCAACTTGCATTTTCTCCTTTCATGCTTAGAGACGTCAGTGAAGAAGAAAAATGACAATAATTCTTCTATGGTTGCTCATGGGATTCTTCATTTGATATCAAAGAGCAGTTTTTTTCTGGGGCTGACAGTTTTCATGAGGCAATGCGAAATTGTTTGACTGATGGTAGCATAAAAATATCTGTAATAAAATTTTACTCTCGTGTACACCCTTTAAAATCGGAAATTGGGTTTTATAAAACATATTTCTAGATTATCCAGAAAGTATTGACCCCAAATATATTTGATTCTATAATTTTGAGCAAGACCACGTGTATTAAATAAAACTCTGCTTTAGTGGAATGCCTTGCCTTCCAAGTTTTTATTATAGGTTTTCTTTGGTTTAGTCTAAACAAATCTGAGGTTTGCCTCAGGTCCGTATCTTGTTCCTTCCCACCAGTCTTCAGGTTAGATAAGTCCTTACTTATTCTTGAATGCGCACCTCACAGTCCACTTGCCCTGGATGCATCCCTGTTTGGGATAAAGATCTTAATTGTATACAAAGTCATGAGTTCCGTGTAGGATAGTCATCACATTGACTGATAACCTAAAATATCAGTTGAAAGCCTTTCAGGGATCTAATGTGTTGTTGATTGTATAAGGAGTATATTACTATCAATAAAAAATCTCACTTCCCTGAGAATTCCCTCATTATATGCATCCTGCACTGTGCTGTGTTAGAAGCATTCCCACCTTGCTCACCAGTCTTACTGTGTCAGTAATGTATACATCTGAGTGAAGGGAAGATCTCCTCAGTTCCCGACAGTCCCATGCATGTTTTTGTATGCTTGGTTTTCCTGATTAAATAGCAGTGTTTACAGTAATATCAGAAATAGTTACCCTATGAATTCATGCACTGTCTTGGTTTACTTACTATTGCTCATAAAACATTGACCAAAAGTAACAAAGGGGAGTGGTTTAGTTCATCTCACACTTCCAAGCCATAATCCATCACTTTATGAAGTCAAGACAGGAGCTCAAGTTCGGACCTGGAGGCCGGGCTGAAGTACGTACTGTGGAGGAACACTGCTTACTGGCGTGATCCCCCGGCTCCATCTGCCTTTGTCTGTTTTGTTTTTAGTGTGTGTGTGTGTGTGTGTGTCTGTGTGTGTGTGTGTGTGTGTGTGTGTGTGTGTTTATACATATATACATATATGCATATACACACATACAATATACACATCTACACATACGCCACCCAAGCCCACCTGTCCCGTGGTGGCACCTCCCGTCTTGGATCTCCCATGCCAATCATTATTCAAGAAAAGTAGAATCAGACTTGTCTGTAGGCCACCTATTGAGGGATTTTCTTTCTCTCTTTTTTTCTTCTTTCTCTTTCAAGAGCCTTTCTTCCATGATGTCAGCCTGTGTCGCTTGACAAAAGCAAGAAATATATATATGTGTGTAGGTGTGTACACACACACATATATATGTATATATATAAATGTGTGTATATATATACATATATATGTGTGTGTGTGTGTATATATATATATATATACATACATATATATACATTAATAGCCCTTATGCTAGAGCCGGATTGAAGATTTGTTCAAATTTTTCCCAAATGAAATGCCAGTATCTTACCTGCCAGGAACCTACCCACTTCTATGAATTAAACTAAAGATGTCATAGTTATAGGAACCATGCCTTCGCAAAGCAGATGTTCCCCCACACAGTCCAAGCAGTGTATAGAGACTGTGCGAAATTCTGTGGTTGCTGTGCACAAATCTTGAAACAGACACGCCAGGTATGCTATTTGGTTTCTGTTTTATTTTACTGTATGGATTCCCAGTCACAGACAATTGAATGGTACCAAGTGTTATCCTATTAAATATCGGGCTCTGAGTGCAAGTTTAGATCCTGACGACAGAACATATTTCTTCTTTTAATCCAATGGTTTATATGTCAATAGTCCTTTTGATCTCACTCAGAGCTGTGACAGAGAAGAACCCAGTGCTTATATCCCAGTGCCATTCAGAATGAGCAGTCACAAAACAATTGGGAAATGTCAGAACCATGTACCCCATAGCTAGGCCCGAACTCTTCCTGTGCATTAGGTAAGAGAGAGGCATGGCTGGGGACATGTCTTAGAAAGCTTATCACTTGGTCTCTGGCATAATCTTCAAGGATGTAGAATTTGTAAAGGTTAAAAATATTTCCGTGCTGTCATTCCTCATGTTTGTAACGTCACCAGATGTGTGTGGAGAGCTTGACAGATTCCCTAAGTATTTGTATAGCCAAAATCTTACCTAGGTTTAGTCACACATCACTGAGAACACTGTGAAAAACTAACTCAGCAGTGGAGTAGCCTAGACATTGCATAACAGAAAGCAAATAAATACACTCTATTCAGTGAAACATTACCGATCCACCTCTTTATGACTTTGAAAATCAGCTGAAAAATTCCTCTTTTTAATTTACCTCTTCCTTTAACAGACGCTTGTCAGCACCATCATGGTGCTGAGTATACCTCTGGCACTAATCTGGGTTCTGGTCTTGTAGTAGGGTCGGTAAAGGGAGGAGAGAACCCAACATTAGATCAGCACCCCCCCCCCGCCAAGTCCTCTTTATTTTCCTTTTATCTAGTCTTGATTGAACTGAATGAGAAAACAGAATGGTCTGTGTCGGTTTGACCATCCCACTGTATGGGAACTGAGCTGATTCCAGCTCTCTAGAGCTCCTCTGCACCATCCGAGAGCTACGGTTTTATGTTTCTGAGTTTATCCAAACTTTCATGGTTAAGAAATGATATTGGTATCAAAGCAGGCACAAAGGCTGTAGCCCGCAGACCACCCAAGGGGAGTGTGTCAGCAGACAGGTGGGTGACGCACACTTATATACCGAAAACACCCCAGGTTAAACGCAAGACCTTTCATCCTTTTATAAGCTATTACAGCTAATGAGAGTTCAATCCAAACTTCCTACAATGCAAAAGAGTGAACTCATTAAAAACAATCTCCCAAATGCCACTAGTGTTCTGTAACAAAGATCAACCTTACTGGGATCCCTGGAAAGGCCACTATGTGCTTTTGATAGATAGTGGGGGACATTACCACCTCTCTGTCTGTCTTTCTATGTTTCTCTCTTCCTATCATCCATCTATCATTTATGTATGTATGCATTATGTATGTATGTATCTATCTATCTGTCTGTCTATCTATCCTCTATTTATATTTTACTTTAAGGATGAGCTTCTACCTAAAGTCATCCCTAAAATAAAATTACAGAGGAATTAATGATCACCTCACTTCCTAGCGGTTTTATAAGAACTGTTGGTGGCTTGGTGAACAATGATTCTCTCCCCTCTGAGAGTGAACAAACAAACGAGGCAGGTTCATGAAACCACACCAAGTTACATAAAATATATAGGAGGGAATCAGCCTTCCGGTAGATGCATGCTCTCTGCTGCTGCTGTGTAGCGGGCACTCACAAACTGAATGCTAGAGCCTGCTTCTTTGCTCCACATGCTTGCACACACCTGCTGTTGCTATGGATCTCAAATTCCCAGATGCATCTCCTCAGCTTCTTTCTGAGCATCGTACTTTCATGCATTTCTGTGCCTGCCACTGAGTAATGGAGGACGCCAGTGCCTGCTCAGGATGTGTCAGTCAGCTGACAGACTATGACAGGTCATTAGGCTTTTAATTTAACACAAGGAACTTGGAACTCAGTCCCTGTGGGTTTCTTTGCAGCTAATTAAATGACATGTAACTACTTTCTCCTAATTCTTATCTGAACGTAATTACATTTTATTCCTTCCACAGTTAAATTTGTGATTGTGTCTATCTACATTATGTAAATGTTTAGTTAGCCTTTTCAAGTGCACTGATTAAGAAATCACAGTTCCACGTCCTAAAGAAAAATAAAGAAGCAAATATTATCTTTAAATTAGACACGGTAGTTAGCTTATATTTAATATAGCTTTAAATAAGTAGAAAAATAATTAAAGTATTTATTTCCAAAGAGGTATATGTGCAGAAGAAAACATTTTCCATGGCCAACAATGCTAGTCAGATGACAATGACATTGAAAACTTGCACTGTGTATCGGATGACTTCTCTTGGTCCTAGGATGAATTGCTTTTCTGTGTAACCTGGTACTTCTGGCTTCACGATGACTGACAAGCAAGAACTAGTAAGTGGTTTCCATTGTTCGAATACAGTTGCTTCATCTGTCAGCAATGGCATCTCTTTCTTCTGCACATGTGCACACTGAAATTACAGTATTATTTTCTCTATAGTCCATGTTTAGTGACCTGTATTTTCATTGTCTCTCATCACTAAGTGAAATTAAGGACTTGCCCTTTTTCACGGAGAATTTACCCTATTCTGTGTCCCCCGGGAAAAGAAGAAAATAGAGGTTTCCTCTGGAGATTAATAAAACACCAATATAGTTCCCAATAAATCATCTGTGGCTTGATCACTTGCGTATCCTCCAGATCACGCAGGCAAGAATGTTTCCAATTTATCCCTCTTCCTCAGGTTGCTTCGGTCACACTAGGAGAGTTCATCCTAAACTGGGTTATTTAATGTTTTAATTATTGGAGCACATCTCCCCAGTCAAAGTCCCTAGGACTAACAATGCCCTTATGATAGTTTAGTGACTTGTCATTCTGACACTAAGCTCCAAAGCTGGTCCCCACAGGTGGCTCCCAGGAGACACAGCTGGGTGACTGGGTGACGGGCTTTTGTTTTGTGTGTTACACTCTCCCATCATCTTTGCATCCTCTGCAGTAGCGGTGAGTGGACCCTGCCTGCCTCAGCTCAGGTGCCAGTTCCTGCATGGAGGAAAGTCTGCCTTCCATGTCTGCAGCCTCAGTGCAGGGTTAAGTGCCTTTGTCATTCGCCATCGCTTTCTCAAAGCACAGTGACTTTTCCAGCTAGCTCCAGGGGACACCTAGCATGGATCCTCCTTTGTCCTCCTTTTCCAGGCCCCCATGGAGTGAGGCTAGGAAGTTTGTTGGTAGTTGCTAAGACAAAGAACACAGGAAGGGACAGTGGAAGCAACCAGAGCTCTGGGCAAGGAACTGCTGGATAGTCAAGGGATGGTTCCTATCTTTCTGTGTGTTTTCATGATGTTTGAAGTATCTATTCTATGCCAAAGTCCAGGAACAGCAAAACAAGACAGTAAGCATGGGGCCAAGCTTGAATTTCTTCCAGAACTTTCCTAGAATCTTGAGCCTTATTCTCACTAAGATGATATGATGAAGTGTGTCTTGGAGATACCTCCTTCGAGCCCAGGAAAGTGGTTTCTAACTTTGCCTAGGGCTGTTTTCAGAAGAAGCCTGCATCATAGTTCAGTGGGAAAGACATTTAGACTCTGAAGAGGAAACACCTTTAAACTGTGTGGGGGCACCTTCAAGATATCCAGTCTATTCTCAGTTTCACCTCACGGCCCCTCACCGGCTCCTCAGTGGGCAGTCCTGTTGATCTAGTCCATTCAGAAAGCTGTATATCCACTCCCCAGCACCCACCCCAGGGCTTGCCCTTTTTCCCCAGCTGAAAGTCAGTGCTCTCTGTGTGACATCACCCATCTCTCTGCCCTTCTCCCCAGCTCCCCCCAGCCCCATGTGCCCTGTGCCTTTACTTTTTGGTTGTTACTTAGTCATTTCTGTGAAAGTCCTGGGGAGCAGAAAGAGTCCCACACAGATTTCTGCTCAACAAGATTATGAGCTATCATGGATTTTGTTTATAAAACTAAATTTTGGAAACACAGATAATTTAAGCCCCACTCATCCTCTCTGGCATTATTTCGGTACTCCTTATCCACTTCAAGAGTAAGTACACTGACCAAAATGTATGGTGATTTACCTCAGCTCTCTCCTCCTCTTGAGAATGTGGGCCCTGTGATGACCAAAACTAGGACTTTGACGTGGCTATATTTAACAATCACAATGTACTTAATACTACTATGAGCTCAACTCAGATTTTCTGGGTGATATTTTTCTTCAATTCAAAAATCTATTTTTATAATGCCCAATGACACTCACTGCGGGCATTTTATCACTGGACCACTTGGGAGAAAACAACAAAGTTTTGTGTATAATTTACTTGACTGCTCCCCCTCTCTTCAACACTAGTAAATCTGTGGATAGGTCACATGAAGGGATGGTTCCCTGGGACTGGGGTCAAGCAATACTTAAACACTGGTTAAGCAAGTATGTGAAAATGTTATTTTATATGTTAGTGTAAATTTTTTTTTAATGAACAAATCAGGTAATTATTGGATGTAAAGTTAAGCACGTATTTTAAGCCATATTGGTTGACACCTTCATTCATGATATAGTTTGGCTTTTGTCTGTCCAGACAAATACAGCTGAGGATGTTATTGATGGAGCATCCATACTGTATTTAAAATTTAGGATGCAGACATTCGCAAGAGTTATTTAAGTATAATGGGCGTTGGAGTAAGCCTCATTGGTTGTGCCCCTATGCCTTGCCTAGCTTTACAATTGGGATTTTACTTACTCTCTTTGGACTATATATTGCTGCCTCACACTGAGATGATACAGGCAGCATTCCCATCTCCATAGCTTCTTCTGATTATGAAGAATAACCAAGATCCAGACTGTTTAGAGCATTGGCCTTTGGAGCAAGGCCACTGTCTTAGCTTCAGTGTGTGGCTCTATGGACTGAGGGGCCAGCTACTTTGGAGCATGTGGAGTGGATATGAGAATAAATAGGCCTGTTGGCCTATTCATGGGTCCTGGAGAAGGAGGAGACTGAAGAGGGCCACCAATCATACTCTAAACACTTAAATTTTGAACGCTGATTTTAAATGCTTATGATGCAATATTTTAAAGGATAATCATTTGGGTCTGATTCACTTAAGACAAAGTGAGTAAAATACTTTAGAAGTAAAAATCAATTTTTGCAATAATTTGCAGTTGGATTAACCACTCAAACAAGCACTTGTTCAGACTCAAAGTCTATACATCTCAATGAACTTGAATATAGTCAGAATATATTATAATACTATACAAAACAAAATACTTATAACATAGTTAACTTTTCTTTGCTAACTCCAAATTTCAAAATGGCAGAAACCTTGCCTTCCACAGTCCTGTTCTACAGTCACATTCATAGTGATTTGGTTTATCAAAATGATGAAGTGTTGGCAAAAACCATCCTGAAAAATGCCAGAGCCTTGATCTTGCTTGCCTAGGTCCCAGCTGCCATAGGTATGTCTGTCTGCCTTTTCTAGCCATGTGCTTTTTCTCATCAAGTTTAGATTAAAGTGTCCAATAATTACTGCAGAGCAAAGGGTGGGAAACTAAGATGAAAAACCCTCTAGAACCTGAAGACGCATTTATGAATACAATGTATTTTAACATCTTAGATACATCTTTGTTTCCTTTCTTTGGCATTAGAAATAATTAAGTTCACTAATAGATTTTTAAAATGGATCTGTGTGTATACCAGTGGTTAAGGTACCATGCAATAGACTTAGCTCATTGTAAATCTAAACGATAGGGGATGGAGAGAAGGCTCAGTGATGAAGATCACTGGCTGCTCTCCCAGAGGACCCAGTTCGGTTCCCAGTGCCTACAATGGCAACCCACAACTACCTGTAATTCCAGTTCCGGAGGATCTGATGCCCTCTTCTGGCCTCCAGCATCACTGCATGCACACAATGCACAGATATACATGCAGGGAAACATCCATAAACATATAAGTACATATTATTTTCTTTTAAATCTGAACAATATAGATTTTTCTGAAGACTTTAAAAGAAAATTTAGTAATGTTTGTTAATGTAAACAATCATTTTATTTAACTGGAAATTATCAGCAAGGTGATGAATGGGAGGTCTATGGTAAAAATTTAGAGGTTAACAATTAGAAATAAAATACAGTAAGAGGCTTCATTCAAACCTTTAGCAAGGCATTATTACATGATATTTGATACATAGCAAATGAAAACATGTAACATACAGTTGGGCTCAGTAAGGTGACTACACATCATTCATTGTATGCAGTGCACATTTTAGAAAGTAAAAAGTGTTCTCTGTTTTCAAAGAAGTTTGGATGATAAATTAGAATGTTTTATTAGAATGCCTGAAAACTACATTACACAGGGAGATGGATGTAAGGAATGATAAAATAAACTATGCTCAAATGAAATTAATTGGAAAACTCTTCATCCTGCGTCATTTACAAATTGCTCTGTTAATATTAAAACTGAGCAATCTGAACATTTACTTTCATTTCTGAAAGTCAAAATTAGCAGACCGCCACATTCCAGTCATGCTTTAAGAGTTAAAAATAAGTATAGTTTGACACTAAGCATTTGTCTATGACATCCCTTGCTTTCAGCAAAAAATATTGAGGAGGGCTTTAAATGCCACTCTCCAGCACCAACCAGAGACATGCCATTTAACAGCCGATTGCATTCCTTTAAACATTAAAAATGTGAGCTCATTATAGCATTTGCTATCCTAATCTTCTTAAGATTTCAGAGAATATTGTAGTTTAGACTGTAAGTGGTCCCCCCAATGACTTATGTACTAAAGGCTTGGTCACTAGCCTGTGTCACTATGGCATTTCTGGAAACGTTAGGAGGTAGGGTCTGTGGAGGGAATTGGAGGTGACATGGAGTGTGCCTTTGAGAAATACTGAGGCACTCCTCCACTTTTACAAGGCCACCAGAGTGTATCATCTCATCCCAGGCCCAAAGCCACAGAGACTGACTGTGGACTAAAACATGAAATAATTGTCTCATGTAAGCTGTCATTTCGCCACAAGGGACAGAGTAGCACAGTGGTAGCAAAGGTGGAGATCCTAGAGATGGCTTCCAGTCTTCTTCAGCCATAAGAGATTGTCTCCCATATTGGCATCGTGGAAACTAGGAATGTGTAGTCTATGTTTTCAATCATGTGAAACTATTCATCTGTCTCTTGGCAAGCTTCATGTTTAGTCTGTGAAGTGTAGAAAGGCAGTTCTTTGTTTGGGAGACTGTTCTAATGGGCCATTCTTCAAAATCTTCCAAATACTTACAATAAATATTTTGCCAGGCAGTGGCCAGCAGGTTTTTTGTTTTTGTTTTGTTTTTAACACTATCCTGTGTATCTGTGTATCTGTGTAAATCACTGACAAGGCCATGTATTTAAAGATTAGGCTCCACCAATGATTGAGTTGACCTGTGTCTGGGATTAGTATGAAATACCCAATCCTGAGGGCTGAAGACATAGTTCATGGGTTAAAAGTACTTTCTGGTCTTACAGAGAACCTGGGTTTGATTCTCAGCATCCACAGAGTAGCTGACCACCAACTGTAACTCCAGTTCTTGGGAATCAGATGCCCTCTTCTGAATCACACAGACATCAGGTACTCACCCCACCCACCACCCCCAGTGTACATGGATGAGTGCAGGCAGAAACTCACACACAGATAAAATAAATCTAACAAAACAAAACAAATCAAATCAAAAAACTAACACTGGTAGATTGAAAATGGAATATATTAATAATGTACCTGAGTAAAACTTTCTTCAGTAATTTGGTAAATGCATTTTTTATGCAAATAAAATTTGGGAAGTAATCCACATCTGGGTTAAATGTATTAATTCAGCATTAATTTCAATAGTTCAACAAGTCTCATACTAATTGCACCATTTCTTAAATACCAGCCATTCTTATTTTAAAAATTTACAAACTTTAGACTATTCAGGTAAGATTTCTTACAAAACTGTTTAATACACAATAGCATTTAAATATGTGCTCATTAAACATCTCAGAAAGTTATTTCTGTATAGCTGGGAGAAATATCCCCACCCCAGCTGCTCATTTCTTCAAACCCAGCTAAAGGGCACTTGTAGGTTCTGTGACTAGAGAGGGGAAAATGTCTGCATCCCCTTCCTTCTTGTAGGTCTTCCTGCATGACTGCAGCAAGCAGTGTACCTTTGTGCACCCTGGTCTGGTGGATGTTTGCAGGATAAGAATTGCAGCATGCAGGGAGGGGAGCGGAGCGGAGCTCAGAGTAAGAGCCCTGGCCTCAGCTGGACCAGAATGTGGTTTGCTCCCAGCACTGGGGGAAGTCACAACATATAAGTCTGATATTTATCTTGCATAGTGAATCAACACAAGGTAGTTCTTGAGTTTATGTTTAAGCATCAAAAGATGACATGGTTTCACTGAGTGAAAATAGAGATATTTGGGGAGCTACCGTCCTCAGCATGACCACCGGCTTGCAAGTTTCCCATCCTCCCATGTCCATGGCCCTGTCCTTCATCTGTAAGCAGCACTGGAAGGCTGGGTGAGCCACAGCCCCACAATGCCTCCTCTTCTCTCTCTTCTCCTTTTTGTTCTAAGATTTTTGTGGGAAGGGCAAGAAAGATAGGATCGATTATTTTTGTTCATTTTTAGCCTTCTGTAGATATTTGGAATTATTCCCTTCTGGCCTCAGGAGTCTGAGGAATAGAGAGAAACCATTCTGAAATGTCATTCTTCTCAGGCTAGTGTCAGTATTTTCTCTTTATTCTTTGGTCTTCAGAAATTTGACTATCAAGTAGCCTGGTATGATTTTCTTCAATTTCATTCTGTTTTTAAGGCTTTTTGATTTTCTTAAAATGTTGATTTTGTATCTATCACCATTTTAGAAGAATTTTAAGACATTATTCACATATATTTTTCCAACTGATTTTTCTTCCCTCCCTTCTCCCTCCCTCCCTCTTACCCCCCTCTATCTCTATCTCTATCTCTATCTCTATCTCTATCTCTATCTCTATCTCTATCTCTCTATCTCTATCTCTATCTCTATCTCTCTATCTCTATCTCTCTATCTCTATCTCTATCTCTCTATCTCTCTCTCTATCTCTATCTCTATCTCTCTATCTCTATCTCTCTATCTCTATCTCTCTATCTCTCTATCTATCTCTATCTCTGTCTTTATCTCTATCTCTATCTCTTCTTTCTTGTTCTTTGCCATTGATTTTGGTTTTGAGAAAAGGTTTTGTGATGTGGCCAAAACTATCCTGGAATCCTTTACCCTCCTGCCTCTACCGTGAAGGATGGGATCACAGGTATGCACCACTGTTCCCAGATCTTTCTTTTCCTGAGTCTTCTGACGTTGCCTCTCACACAGCAGAGGTTCTGCCATTTGTTCAGTATTTTTCTTTCTTCTTCAGATTAGATACTATCGGCTCATCTGTGTCCACATTGATTTATTCTTCCCTGGCACATCCATTGCTCTTTTCAGCTCACTCAGTGATGTTCTTAAAACTTAGATATTTTAGTTTTCAGTTCCATGTCTCTTGTATCTGATGAACTTTATTGATTATGATAATTTTTCTGCTTTGCCACCCAGGAACTGGTCACTCAGATTGCTTTTGAACTTTCTCTTACAACCATGTGAAGTAATTTGGGTTTTGCTTCTTAATTTCAAAGGCAATTTTTCAAAACCCCAGCTCAATCCCGCGAGCCTGCTTTAGCCTCTGTGTTTACAGCCTCTGCTCTGCACACACACAGTTCAAGATCCTGCACAAACAAGGCTCTCAGTTCTTGCTCCTCTCATTTCCTAACACATCCATCTGCTTGGATCCTGGCTTCTATTTCCAGAATTATTCTGGATTTCAGACTTTCTTCCTCCGTGTTGTAGAACATCTGTGACCTGTTCTCAGGCTGACAGCCATTTCAAATATCATCATCAATGACAAAATTAATTGAAAAAAGGGAACACGTTGTTCTAGTCATCTCACTAACTAGTTTTTATTAATTTGCAGAGTTGTGGTTGGTTTTTTTTTTTTTTTCATTTTGTTTTGTATAGAGTTTCAGTTCTCACTTTTTAGGAGCAAAGGATGGTCTCATATTCTAGTGCTAGGGTTTCCATGACAAGATGATGCATACTGGGTGTTTTGAAGGACAATAATTATTTTCCTGAAGAGAAGTCAGAAGTCCAAGATCACAGTGTAGACATTTTTTGTTTCTTATTCGTCTTTTGTTCCCCCTGAGATGCTCTTCTTGGCTGACAGGTGGTTTCTCCCCTGAGGCCCCACTCTTAGTCCAATGTTTCTTTTCACATTCTTGCTTCTATAGAGGCCCCCGTCTGACTACCTCAAGGTTCAGGAATTCAGAACTCACACTCCTGAAGCCAGGAGGACCCACAAGCAGATTCTTCAGGATATCACTACAAACAAAGACCTTGGACAGAATGGGATTTTCCTCTGATTCTAGTTCAGTGTCCAGGGGTCCTATTCACTCTACATTCTGGGCCTCCATTGCTAATGAATTCACATTAGTATACAAGATAAATGTGTTCCCACCACTAAAACTACCACAGCTACAGTATCAGTTGCAATGCTAATTCCCTACATTGAGTGTATATCACTCCTCACCGGCCCTCCACCTTGACAGAAAATACCAACCCCACAAATGGCTGCTGACTGCTTCTGCTGTGTTTATCTTTGTTCCATCTCTGGGGTCTGTCACACGCTGGGGTCCCTGCCATGGTTTATAGTGGCCCACAGCTTCACTCTGAAGACAGCCACAGTCTTCCCAATGTCTTCATAGCTCTCGTTCCCAGTATATAACATACTGACATGTTACCTGCTGCTTTTGTTTTGCTGCCCAGCTCCCTCCATTATAAGGCAAACTATATTGAGATTTTTTTTTTCTGTTTTGTTCATTACAAGATCTACAGCGCCTAGCACACAGCTGGATCCTGGCAGATGAGTAACACATATTTGTTGAATTAATCAAAGCAAGTGACCAGGATTCTCTTCTTGTCCTTCCTTGACTAAAATGATTTTGTTAAAAATGAATAACTCAGAAAACATCAGCAAATGCCAAGGCAGGAATCATTCTTTCATAGATCACACATCGTGTGCTTAGAAACATTTTTCAAACACATACAGTTCTTTATGTAATGATGGTATTTGGGTTTTGTTATGACAAACAAGATTTTAGACTGAAACTATTTGAACATCTTCTGATATACTTCAGCATTAAGGGATGAATGGTATTTGAGATGCATATTTGGAAACTGTACTGGCTAGTTTTGTGTGTCAACTTGACACAAGCTGGAGTTATCACAGAGAAAGGAGTTTTAGTTGAGAAAATGCCTCCATGAGATCCAGCGGTAAGGCATTTTCTCAATTAGTGATCAAGGGGGAAGGGCCCCTTGTGAGTGGTACCATCTGTGGGCTGGTAGTCTTGGGTTCTATAAGAAAGCAGGCTGAGCAAGCCAGGAAAAGCAAGCTAGTAAGAAGCATCCCTCCATGACCTCTGCATCAGCTCCTGTTTCCTGACCTGCTTGAGTTCCAATCCTGACTTCCTTTGGTGATGAACAGCAATGTGGAAGTGTAAGCTGAATAAACCCTTTCCTCCCCAACTTGCTTCTTGGTCATGATGTTTGTGCAGGAATAGAAACCCTGACTAAGACAGACACCATGCGCTTACAAAACAGACATTAACTCTGCATCTAATGCTACATGTTCTGTTTAATCTAAGAGCATTTTCTGACATCTCCATTTAGTGGCCCTTCACTTTTCTGATAAAAAATTCTAACCTCTTAAATCCCTAAACTCAGGTAACTCACTGATAAGAGATTATTATTGACTTCTAAAAATAGTTTTGAGTCTATTTCTCTGTTTTAGGAATACACAAGATTACAAGGAAACAAGTCACATAGTCCCAGGTATCAAAGCCCAAGTTTTGTTCTCTACCTGCAGACAGTGTCGCACCATCCTGGTGTCTCCACGCCTATATGGGCTCTTGTTCAGTTAGACCTTTCTTTGGTCTTTGACCCCAGACTTAGTCTTCTGTATCAACCTAGAAAAAGAATATATATACACAACTTAGATGTACCCAAGAGAAGCAGCTGAGAGGAAAATAAACTCACAAAGGGCAATTTAAAAATAAAGATGTTTTTTTCCAGCTTCCTAGTTTAAAAATACCACCCTTGTTGAGACTTGTAATGATTAAAAATAGACATAGAAGTTGTGTTTTCCTAAGATCTGTTTATCAGACATTCTATGTCAAAAATGTTTGAGAATCAACATTCATATTTCAACAGCAATGTCTCTGTAGCCCTCAGAGTGACCCCCTCCCTATGTGTCAACCACTTCCTGAAGACTATATGTGGCTCAAGAGGCATTTCATTTTGAAATGCAATAACTCAAATACTGAAAGTCTTTTGATGACATGGAGTAGCCCTTGCTCTTTTATGTGCCACCCGATCTGAAACAAGTGGAAATTCAAATGAGTGCTTGTAAAGTTGATACATCCCTAGTATTACAAAGTTACATTTAGAATTAACTTACAGAAATAGCGAGACTTGAACTTTTAGTAGTACAACGGATAAGCCCAAGAAAGCTTTCTGTCACCTATTCTAGAGCATCCTAGAGCACTTTCTTCCTCGCTCCTAAGTTAGCTGATCTTGAATAAATGAGTTCATTTTCACACTTGGAATCCTCATTTGGTCTTTAGAACCCTTTGCGTCCTTGGAGGCTGAAGTGTAGCCCAAGCATTAATCTATGTAAGACTATGCAGAAACCAAGGCAACCTTGAAACTACTCTCCCTTTAATACACAGCTACAAGAAAATTTGAAACACACACACACACACACACACACACACACACACATACACACACGCACACACGTACACATGGGGAGGGGACTAGTAAACAAACAAATGAAATACAGACAACTAAAGGAGATCAAGGCAGTATAGTTTGGAAAGGAAGAAGTCAAAGTATCTTTATTTGCAGATTTTATGATACTATACATAAAGGACCCTAAAGATGACACAGGCTCCTGTGTTAACAGGATTCTTAACATATGCCCTTGGTTTGTCACACTTTTCTGTAGGATGCAGGTTGGAAGGGATCCTCCTTCCTAGCCAGGAGCTCAAACTTCAATGTACATTTACAGGAGAGGAGAGAAAGGCAGCGTCTAGGAGATGCCAGTCTGTGTGAAAACTAGATGATTTTGCAACAGGCTGAGCTGACAATCGGCCTGTGTTGTCATAATCCAGTGTGTAGCAGTGTCCTAGCAGTCTAGACCGTGCCAAGAAGAAACAATACCTGACTGAAGGTAGTGAGCCAGCTTTTTACAAAGTTGTGAGCTAATACAGAACTATTTGCCAGTTCTGCAAGTATCATGTTCCAGAGAGTGTATGCCTGATAAAAGAAGGAAGGAGGTGATCGCTTTGCATCTACTACTGTGATAAGCACTTAGAATGTTATTTGATTAGTAAAAAAATTAGAGTACGCTAAATTTGTAATGTGCATTTCAAAGAGCAGCCTTTCCAGGTCTGGAGCCTGCATTCTTCAGCATGGCACCTTGTTATTTTCTCTGTAAATCAATGATGCTAACTCATTTGCAAGCATCCGATGGACAACTGAGAAAATGGAGCTAGAGAAGGAAATATTGGGGGTTACAGCCCAAACTAATATATGTTACTTTGCAAGTTTTCTTACAGGTCTGCATGTTAACACAGGAGGTGTACCTGTCTAATCTAGAAATAAAGTGTCAGTCACAGCTTTGGCACTGTTGGCTCACACTGGACTGTACATGCAGGCTAAGGTGCCTGGGAAAAAAATGTCAACACATCTCAAAGTTGAGCCTGGACAAGTACTTCCAGCTCTAGACCACAAAAGCTTTGCAGATTATTTCAGGAACTGTCTTCCTCCCTCCTCTCTGCTATGACAGAATGCACAATAAGACTAACGTATCTATCACAGTACTACCCAGCTATACCTCTCCTGGGCATATACCCAGAAAATTCTCCAATATGTAATAAAGACACATGCTCCACTATGTTCATAGCAGCCATATTTATAATAGCCAGAAGCTGGAAACAACCCAGAGGACCCTCAGCAGAGGAATGGATACAGAAAATGTGGTACATTTACACAATGGAGTACTACTCAGCTATTAAAAACAATGGCTTAATGAAATTTGCAGGCAAATGGATGGAACTTGAAAATATCATCCTGAGCAAGGTAACTCAGTCACAAAAGAACAAACACGGTATGTACTCACTGAGAATTAGCCCCAAAATTCAGAATACCCAAGATTCACTTCACAGAAACCATTGGACTGAGAGTGAGGTCCCAGATGGAGGAGTTGGAAGAAGGGACTGAAGGAGATGAGGGAGTTTGCAGCCCCCATGGAGGGAGCAACAGTGTCAACTGGCCTGACCTCCTGATACTCCCGGAGACTGGATCACCAACCAAAGAATACACATGGAGGGGCCCATGGTGCTGGCCACATACGTGGCAGAGGAGGGCCTTGTTGGCCATCAGGGGGAGGAGAAGCCCTTGGGCCTGAGGGTGTTAGAGGCCTCAGTGTAGGGGAATGCCAGAGAGGGAAGACGAGAGTGGGTGGGTGGGTGGGAGAATACCCTCATAGAGGCAGGGAGAGGGGGAAGGGGATGGGGGGTTCCAAAGGGGAGATCTGGAAAGGGGGAAACATTTGAAACGTAAATAAAGTATCAAAAAAACCAAACAAACAAAAACCAAGAAAACAAAAAACAAACAAACAAACAAAAAACCTCCATCACAGACATACCAAGAGACTTAGATTCTAGTTACTGTCACGTTGACCATAAGTATTAACTATCCTCGGAACTGTAGTTTCGAAGAGGAGAAATAATACTCATACCATGTGTATTCATTTATTCATTCTTATATGTCTTTACTTGTTTATCTCTTTCTGAAAAACAGTACTATTCGTGGCCATTTACTCCAGGTAATATTAGACGTTGATAAACTAAAGAGTTACTGGTTTAGCGTGCAGAACCTTATCTAATGACTCCTAAAGATGCTTAAGTTTGCCACAGCTCTAAAGAAAATCGTCTCTTCTTCCCCAGCAACCGTGAGATGGCAGTACCTCTTTGGCTCAGGGTGGAGCTTCATAATCCCTCCCCTTTCACACTGTGATTGCATCTGTCCTTGTACATACTGTCACAGCTGCTGTGATCTCATGTGTGCAGTGGCCCTATCATATCAAGCAAACACTGTTTTACTGAAAACATCTATTACTTCTGTTTCTTTTGGTCTTTCTAGCACTCTTCCACGATGATTCCCAAACCTTGGGGGAAAGGAGTAGATCCGGATGAACCCCTAAGGGTCGTCTCCAGTTATGGGCCCTTGTTCTAATAGCCATCTAGTGTAGAAAGAAGGTTCTGGAATGACCCCTGATGATTCACTAATCTACTGTATGAAAATGAGAAATTAGGGGTCGCTTATAACTATGTTCATTTAGGGAATCGTGTCACGAGATTCTTCCCTATGGCCTAGTCAACAATGAGTTTTTGGCTCAGTCATGAGTTCCACCTCATGAAGTGGGTTTTAAATTCAATCATGAAATGGTTGGTGATTGCCAAGGCATCTGTGCCACTATTTCACCAGAGGACATGTCTTGTTAGATAGTGGTTATTTTATCTTTCATGACTCACAGTTAAATAAGACTGTTAATTGCATTTCTTCCTAAGTAGTATGCATAGAAACTTCCAATATGGAAGCCAGCTAAAAAAGATGAAGCTTCTAGGTTTATACTGGCTTGAGGTTTTTTCACATCCTATGACTAAGTATGTGGTGTCTTCAGTAATGGGGTTTTAGCATCAAGTTATACAGGGTACCAAGAGCAATCTCAATAGCCAGTAAAGTTTAGGGTTATCTAATGGGCCCTACCTACTAACTTACCAAAATAGGGAGTCAATACCTGCCAGTAAGATTTAATAGCCTATATTGCCTGAGGTAAGTGTTATCCCCACATTGTAGGGCAATTGTATTTACAGTCTTTTTATGTATGAACACACACACACACACACACACACACACACACACACACACACACTTTTACAATTATAGGTTCCCATAGTCCTTTGCAAAGGTCTTTATTGTTACCTATCCCTCTCCATACTCCCTCATCCACCTTGCTCCTTATACTACCTAGCACTTCCTGCTCCATTACTCCATCACCCTTCTTAACACCATTTCTATACTCTCCCCTTCCCTTGAAATTCATCCCCATTGTCACTTATTAGTTTCCTGACTAATAAGCTGCAGTTTCAATATGTACATCTAAAGATTCACAAGTAGCATCCTCACATGAGAACATGTAGTCTTTTTCTGAGTCTGAGTAATGTCACTCAGGATGATTATTTCTGCCCCCATCCATTTATTTGTCATCTCATGCTTTGTTTTGTTTTGTTTTTATAACTGGATAATGCTCTGTATATGTGTCACATTTTTGTTTCCCATTCATCAGTGATGGACATCTAGGCTGTTTCTGTTTCCTGGCTATTGAGGCTTGAGCAGCAAGGAACATGAATGAGCAAGCATCTCTGTAGGAGATGTAGGCTTTTGGGTGGGCGCCCAGTTGTAGTATAGCTGGGTCCTGTGGTAGATCTATTTCTAGCTCTCCTAGGAACTTATACTTGATTTTCCCAGTGGCTGCAGCAGTTTGCACACCCACCAGCAGTGAATAACTTATCCCTTCCTTAAACCCACACCAGCATGTGCTTGCTTTTTGAGGGGTGTGTGGTCTTAGCCATTTTGACTTGGGTAAGATGAAATTTCAAAGTAGTTTTAGTTTTCATTTCCTGTTAGCTACCGGTGTTGAATATTTCTTAAAAGAATTTCTCAGCCATTTGTATTTATTCTTTTGAGACCTCTCTGTTCATTTCTGTGACTTGTTTTTAATTGGATTGTTTTGTTTATGATATTCCTTTGAAGGTTTTTTTTTAATTCTAGACCCTAAGCATCTGTCAGATATGTAGCTAGTAAAGATTATTTCCCCATTCTGTTGGCCGTCTCTTTTCTTGAATGATGGTGTCCTTCACTGTACAAAAGGTTTTTAGTTTCAGGAGGTTCCGTTTGTTATTTGTTGATCTTAATGCCTGTGCTACTTGGAGCCCTCCTCAGAAGGTCCTTTCCGGTGCCTGTAAGCTGAAGCTTATTCCCTACTTTCTCCTCTGATAGGTTATGGGTGTCAGGTTTTATACTGAGGTCTTTGATACACTTGGAAATGATTTTATGCAGGGTGAGAGATGCTGTCTTTTCTCTAATGGATACTTTGATCTCTGTCAAAAATCAGGTGTCTGCAGTAGTGTGGGCTGATATTTGTGTCCTCAGTTCTATTACATTAATTGGTGTGTCTATGTCCATGCCAGGAGCACACTGGTTTTATTACAATAGCTCTGTTGTAGAACTTGCAGTCAGGTACAGTGTACTGCTGGCAGTGTTTTTATAGTTAATGATTGCTTTGGTTGTCCTGGGTCTTCTGTTTTCATAGAAGCTTTCCTCTTAGGACTGCCTTCACTGAATCCTGTGGAGTTTGCTATGTTGTGCTTTCCTTTTTATTCAGTCTTAGCTATTCTGAATGTTTCTTCTTGATCTCTTCCCAGGCCTTACTGGCTTTGAGTTTCTGTCACACAACCAGGGATTCTCCTGATAAGTAACTTCCTAAGGGACTTGACCTTTCTCCCCTGCCGTTTTCACACTCTTTCTCCATTCTGTGCTTTAACTGTAATAGACTGTGGGGACTTTCTTTTCTGGTCCTGTCCATGTGCTGTCCTGTGGACCCCTTGCACCTAGATAAGCACCTCTTTCTCTAAGCTTAGGAAATTTTCTTCTAGGAAATCACATTTCATAGAGAAATGTATATCCTCTGTACTTCCACTGTGACATTTGATCCTTCTGCTATGCTCATAATGCAAAGATTAGGTCTTTTCTCAGCATCCCAAAGCTCTTTAGGTTCTGTTCAATTTTTAAAATTTCTCATTGGCTTTTATTGAGCTGGACCTCTGGGGTCGGAAGGAGGGAGCAGGCTTACCTGGCAGTATGGGAGAAAGGGAGTCCTGGGGACACTGCACAGAACTCCTTTTTACTTTTACTTTGAAGATAGGGTCTCACTATGCCCATGATGGCTCTGAACTCATTCTGTGCCCAGACAGACCTTGAACTTGAGATCCCCCAGCATTGCCAATGGCTATGAGCCACACATGAGCCACTGGGCCTGATTCATGCATTACTTTCACTTTCTTTACCAAATAGCATGTAAACTTCAGAGGGCTGGTGG
This sequence comes from Uromys caudimaculatus, assembly GCA_028551405.1. Taxonomy (NCBI): domain Eukaryota; kingdom Metazoa; phylum Chordata; class Mammalia; order Rodentia; family Muridae; genus Uromys; species Uromys caudimaculatus. The sequence goes on from CM052704.1 coordinate 36,509,805, forward strand.
CAAACATGTTTTCTTTCTTTGGAGAAACTGTGCTGGCTGATAGGAACACGAGATGTTTGACAGCAATTTCAGAGACTCATAAAATAAGAAAAGAAAATGCTGTTGGTTAAAGTGCCCGTGCTTTGCAAGTGATTACCTAGCTTTTATTTCCTCCCTCAGAGCTTGTGAAATCAGTATTATTTGTCTTAGACCTTTTATTATCTATGAGTCATGTGACTGGTACAGCTAGCTCTTGCTGAGTTGAGACTATGCCTTAGTGACTCTGACTTCATTTGGGGGTCAACTTCAATCCTAACTTCCTCTAGCACACCATGGTGTCCTCATCAGCAGTACATCCCAGAGGGAGACAACATATGATGCTTCTAGTTTTCTGTCCCTAGAAAGCCCAACTGGGCTCAGTGGGCATCATTTTCCTGGCTGTAAATTCCAAGACATGAGAAGTTCTGTAGTAGCTTCCACCTGTAACTTCTAAGGGAAGTGTCTTATTAGGGTTTTACTGCTGTGAACAGACACTATGACCAAGGCAACATTTAACTGGGGTTAGCTTACAAGTTCAGAGGTTCAGTCTATTATCATCAAGGTGGGAACATGGCAGCATCCAGGCAGGCATGGTGAGGAGGAGCTGTGAGTTCTACATCTTCATCTGAATGCTGCTAGCAGAATACTGGCTTCCAGGCAGCTAGGATGAGGGTCTTAAAGTCCACACCCACAGTGACAAATCTACTCCAACAAGGCCACACCTACTCCAACAGGGTCACACCTTCTAATAGTGCTACTCCCTGCTCTGAGCATATACAAACCATAACAGGTAGAGGGCATTTGGTGAGCCTCGCGTGGATTTTCATTTGAGAACATCCCTGTGCTTGGAAAATCCAGCTAGGGTATCTTCAGGATTAGAAACAGATCTCACGGGTTTCTTTCTCTTCCAGGAAATGAAAGTGGATGAAGAATCTGTGAGGTGTTTGTAAATCTGAGAGCTCAGATTTTTGAGATATTTGCTAGTAAGGCCACATCTTCCCACCTGACTCCTGACTCAGGCACTAACTCATCTTGAGATGCCTCTTCCAGGCTACAAGGACCCATTTTGCAGAACCTTTCTTAGACTCAACCAATGATAGGACACAGTGAAAGTAGAACAGAACAGTCAACCTTTCTTTGGAAAGCAGACTGAGTCCCCACCCCCAGCTGAGACAGAACCACTCATTAACAATAGGAACTGCTGACCGAGTGTTTCTTGGGTGAATGACAACGTAAATGTGTGTGATCTGGCTTTGTTTCTTAGGGTAAGCTGTCTCTAATGAGCACTGTAGCACAGGCTGTGACCAGACACTCCATTCTTATGTTTACAAATCCCACATCACTTAATCTCTTAGCTCAATAAACATTTAGGTCCCTGCAGTATGCAGCACTAGGGGTGGAGGAAAAGATACAAGGGCTACTAAAAGAAAGTGCCTACTCTGACCTTCTTTGGAAGGAAGGGTAGCCAGGGAAACAGGCACATTCACTATCTTTTGGAATGAGCCATTCATCAACACCAAGCTTCCTCTCTGTGTTCAGAACTAACTGCCTACACACAGACCCATTTTGAAATTCCACAAGGCAGTCATCACCCTTTGAATTGTGAAACACTTGCATTGTGCTGAAAAAGGAGCTACTCCTTCCTGAGGTGGTTGTGCACTTGATGTACAGTCTGTCCACCCTGAGGAGTGCTCTAAATTCATAAAATACACACAAAATCTCAGAACAAAAAGGAGAAGAGAGAGAGAAGGGGAGAAGGTCAAATATTTATATCCTAAAATAAAAATTTAGAAATGCCTAACTAAATAAAATCCACTATTTAATTCTACTAGTCTTGTTTCCCTTTAAAATATTTGTGTTTAAACCAAATGCTGATAGTCTCACAATCCTGGTACCAGGAGGCAGAGGCCAGAAGGTTGTAAATTCAAAGTCAGCTTGTGCTGTATTGTGAGCCTGAGTCTCAAACCGAGTTCATTAATTAATTAACTGCCTAAAAAATAAGAATAATGTAAATGGCCCACAATGTGTTTCTTGGAGCTTCAAGGCTTGGTGCCAAGGCAATTAAATATACGTATTTTATTAGGAAAAGTAATAAAGCTATCATTTTAAGGCTAAATACATGACAAGAAGGCAGGAAGTTCCTCTGTAATTCTCTCAAAGCATCCATCTCTTAAGTGTGCGTTTTCACATTTTACAGAAATACTCACACCTTGAACAGAGAAAGTTAGAAGGGTCATCCCCATCTCATGACACTAGATCTGAGACTGTGGTTCATGCTCATTGTGGTTCATGGATGGAAGAGAGCCCAGTGCTGTAAGCTCAGAACAAGGGAGGGTATTCCAGTGTGTGAAAGGCGGCCAGAGAAGAATGAAGATCAGGAGGCTGCCTAGGGAGGAGGAAGGATTGGGACAAATACCATGGAAATTTGGTATTAAAGTGCTGACATTTGGACCCTGTGCCCATGCACCTGACTGAACTGGGTTCCCAGCTCCCTCCCCGAGCTGAGCTCTGAGTGTGTACATGAAGAAAGAAAGAAACAGTGAAACTATATCATTTCCATCCTTTTATGTTTACTATACTATATTATGTTTTCTCCATTTAAATAGTAATTCTACAATTAAAACTGATTGTCTATAACCTGATTACTTCGTCTTAATTCTACACCTTACAGGACATAACCGTTGCTATCTCATGCTTACTGTATGTCCCTCTTGTGAGGTTAACATCACTATGGGCATCAGGCTACAGTTCAGACTCTGACAAGATATGCTACCTGTCTTAGTGAGGGTTTTGCTGCTGTGAACAGACACCATGACCAAGGCAAGTCTTATAAAAGACAACATTTAACTGAGGCTGGCTTACAGGCTCAGAGGTTCAGTCCAGTGTCATCAAGGTGGGCATGGCAGTATCCAGGCAGGCATGGTGTCGGAGCAGCTGAGAGTTCTACATCTTCATCCAAAGGCTGGTAGCAGATTCCTGGCTTCCAGGAAGCTAAGAGGAGGGTCTTAAAGCCCACACCCACAGTGACACACCTACTCCAACAGGGCCACACCTTCTAATAGTGCCACTCCCTGGGCGGAGCATATACAAACCACCACAGTACCAGAAGCTAATCACCTCTTAGCTGATGAGTGTTTCAAATCCTCATTCAAAAATGAATCTGCCTTAACACCCAGCCTTTTAAGGTCAATCCTGCCCTGCCCTGAACCACCTCAACTGTGATCTCCCTCCCCCATCTCTGTCTGGTGTTTTGTTGCCTTCATACCACCCTAGACTGGAAATGCTTCTCCAGGTACAGGAGGTCATTCCCTTCTTCGAGAAAATTAGCTTGTATAGGCAGGGTGGGAGACTGCTGTCGTAAAAATAAAGTAGTGAGACTACCTCAGCAACAGGAAAATACAAAGGTTGTCTGTGCTGTGTGCTATGTGAAGGATTCACTTTCAACCTGCTGAGGCAGTGTTCTTGAATTGCTGTTTACCTGAGTAGAAGAAAAAGAAGAATTCCTTTGCCTCTTGTGGGACTGTTGTCATTTTCACTTTCAACTAACTGGGAGATAGGACCTTCAATTTAAAAAGTATGTGTAATATAGTGTTCTTAACTTCTAGAATGAGGTATAAAAATACTTGCCTTGATGTTTGAATCGCCTTAGGATCAAGAAATGAGGTACCCACCAGATGCTGGGGCTTTACATCATAGTGTTACTGCATTTAGGAGAAGGAAAATGTTCCATCTTCAGCTTTAAACAGGTTTTTTTGGTAATGTAAATTTATCCCAACAGAAACATAGGCAAATATTTTGACTGCACCTCTCATATGTATGATACACCAAGACCTGCACTGTAAATGTTTGGAGGGTGAGATAGTCACTAATAGTGGCAATAGTGCATGTGTGTGACAGGAAACAGGAGGCTCTGCTTGCCGTCAAGTGGAACTTTCACGGCCAGAGAATTTGGCAAGAAATGTTGGGCATTTCTGAACCCCCTCAGGAGTTTTCTCTTCTTCCACCAAACGTCCAGATGTGAGGAGAGAAAGAGTCTGTACACTTACAGTCACCTCCAATGCTGCAAAGATTACACTTACTGCTGAGTGTGAAAGCCCCTTTAAGGGTTTTGTTTTTGTTTTTGTTTTTGTTTTTGTTTTTGTTTTAAGAGACAGAGTTGTATGTCGGGGAGGAGTGGATGCTGGCATAGATTATAGGGACAGGATGTCTGTTCTCACTTCCTGTTTTCCATTATCAATAGATTCAGAGGTCAGAAAGAGTCTGAGATAGCTGGACAGGAAAGTTTAGCTTGTAGAAGCACAATTCGTTCCACTCTGAAACCTCATTCGGGGACATTGACACATGGGTGTAACTTCTTTTCCTTTTTAAATTTTTTGTATTCACCAGAGACTCATTGATAGATGAACTAGATCTAAGTTTCTACATACAAGTCCCCCTCTCCCTCCTCACACACAACTACCCAATTTTGCTTTACCAAGAGGCCAAAATACACATAAGAGAAAAGATGGCATCTCTAATAAATGGTATTGGCCAAGCCAGACAACAGCAGGTAGAAAATGAACTAACTTCTTCTCTCACCCAGAACAAAACCCAGCTCTAAAAGGTTCAAGGAATCAGCATAGGACCTAACACCATGAACCTGATAGATGAGGGTAAAAATACCTTTCTGACATGACCTCAATGCCACAGGCATTAAAACTAGCAATTAATAATTGAGACCTCACGATACTAAAAAACTGTGCACAGTAAAGGATGATATTATTCAAGCAAGGAGGCAATATACAGAGTAGGAAAAAATTCTGCAGATTCTATGAGACACAAATAACAACAACAACAACAAAAATACAGGCAAGCAGTAGGATCGAGCAAAATGGAGAATTCTTATCATTTCTTGTAAGCAAATTAGAAATGACAAAAAATCAGCTGTAATTTGTATAAATTCTTTCACCTAATAATCAAGGCCTTCCGAGCTAGGAAAACCAGCTCTTGGCTGGTAGCTTTGAGCGCAGAGGGATCCAGAGCCTTTGGCTTGCTTCCCACCATGTTAACTGACACAAGATGGGAGGCCTGGCGAGAAGAGAAGGGATGGAGAAGACATACTGCTCCCTTGGGGAGCTCACTGGCAATTCCACTTCCTGGACAGTAGTCTTGGTTTAGGTTTTGCCTTGAGCTTTGTGATCAGGTTTTATATGCCTAACTCCTATACGTTCTGCCCATTTTTTGTGATATTTGTTTATTTAATATATTGTAGTGTTAAGAATTGAACTAAAGACTCATGCATGCTAGATAAGTACTCTACCACTTAGTATTATGCTCAGCCCTTGGTTTCATGAGACAGGGTCTCAAAATGTAGGCCAGGATAGACAGGAACTCACTATATATCCTAAACTAACCTTGAACTTCTGATTCTCCTGACTCTGCCTCCTAAAGACTGGGATTATAGAGTAGCACGTTACGGGGTGTGTGTGTGTGTGTGTGTGTGTGTGTGTGTGTGTGTGTCTGTGTGTGTGTGTGTGTGTTATTTAAAGGCGATCAGTATAAACGTTTTGGAGATAATCCCGAATTTGTGTTACATTCTTCTGATGCGATGATTAACTTTGAAGACCTGTGTACTAAGTATTGACTTTTCCATGAAAAAAAAAAACATTGTGTGTAAAGCTGTCTGCATATATTCTGTGGTACTTATTCATAAGAACAAGAAAGGACAGAACATTGTTGCTATATTTAAAGTGTTTGGATTTTATATGGTAGCGAGGATTATCCAATCTCTAGAGATGAAAAATTATAAAAATAATTTTATTTCTTATATATGCGTTGAATACCAATGTGTTTTGCATAAAAATCCAATATTGCTCCTTTCTTTTCAATGCATTAATATAGTTAATATCTTTATATTAAAAGAAAAAGGTTATTTATTTCTGGTTTGTCTTTCCAATTATATTTTCCATTATGTATACATAGTTCTGTGTATGTAAAGCAGCAGGACAGAGGAAAGGATACTATTAGTATGGTCTGCTAAAGCAACTTCTGGAGGGCTAAAGAAGAATTTAGAAGATAATAGGATTAGGTGTGAAATAACTAATTTTCTGGGCTTAGAACTCAAGTAATCCTGATGTCAAATTATGATGTTATCTTGAGATGAGATGAACTTCAGGGCACATCAAAACGAAACAAGGAGATGAGCACAGGAGAGTCAGGGGGTTGCTTTCTGTTGCCATGATAAACACCGTGACTCAAAGCACGAGGGGAGGAAGGGGTTTGTTTCAGTTTGTAGCTGAAATAAGTCTGGGAGGAGCTGAAGGCAGGAACCTGGACTCAGGAAATGAAGCGGAGGCCAGAGAAGATGCTGCTTATGACTTGCTCATCCTTGTTTCCTTGACTTTCATCTCATACAACCCAGAGCCACCTGCCCAGTGGGCTGGGCCCTCTCACATTAGTCATTAGCCAAAAGAATGCTCCACAGGCCAATCTTGTGGAACATTTATCAAGTAAGTCACCTCATTACAGATGACCCTAGTGTGTGTCCAAGTGGCAAAACCCTAGCTAGCATGCTGTGCTAGATAACACATTGGTTGCCTCATGGTCCCAGCAGATACAAGCAGGGTTATTTTTAATAGCATATTATTATAGTAAAATTGGCAACTGATAAACTGCACATACCTGAGTTGAACGCTTGGTAAGTTTTTTCACGTGTGCATACACCGCAAGAACATCCTCATGGCTAAATCTGAACATACCCACCGTCCTCAGAAACTTCCTTTTGTTCTTTAGTAATCACTCCACCGCTCAGGCACCTGCAGATCTGATTTCTGTTGTTACAGGTTGCTTTTCATTTTCTAGAGTTTTTATAAATAAGATTGTAACAGCATGCGCTGTTTTTATCCTCTCTACTCTTTCATTCAGCATAACTTTGTTTTGAGACAGTCTCACTATGTAGTCCTTGCTGACCTAGAACTTGCTGTGTAGAGTAAGCTGTCCTTCAATTCACAGAGCTCCACCTGCCTCTGCCAACTTAGTGCTGAAATTAAAGTTTCGGGCCAGGCCAGCACACACAACCAACATAACTACATTTTAAAGTATATATATATATATATATATATATATATACACACACACACACATATATATATGTATATATGTGTGTATATATATATATACACATATATATACATATATATAATTTATCCATTAATTAACCTTTTTCCAGAACCCTAGCTTGTGTACCTATGGCCCCAGAAGATAAGGACAGGCTTATTTTAAATAGCATATTATTATAGTAAAATTGGTATGTATGTATACACACACACACACACACACACACACACACTTACAACTTGTTTCTTTTATTGAAGAGTAATTAGCATTTGTGGTCATAACATATTTTGCTTTCCTGGATCAATGGGCAATCTATTGTTTTATTGTGACATTCTTATAAATGAAACAATCACTATATCTTTATGCCAGTGTTTGCATGAATGCAAGATTCATTTTTCTGTGGCTCTGTAGCGAAAGTTAGAATGCCTTCAATATCCATAATATATATTTAATTAAAAATTAAGGCTCTTCCCTCTTTTTCCAAGGTTGCTAACAGTTCATATCTAATGGGTAACGTGTGAAAATTCTAGTTCTATCAAATCTCCCCCATACTGTTAGTCTATGTGTCAGTTGCTTCTTTGTTTCCATGATAAAACACCATGGTCTGGGCAACTCATTTCTATAATGAACTCTTCTGCCAGAGTATATCTTGGTTTATGGTGCCAGAGGGTTAGAGTCTACAATGATGGGAACAGCATGGCAGCAGGCAGCAGGCAGCAGGCAGCAGGCAGCAGGCAGCAGGCAGCAGGCAGCAGGCAGCAGGCAGCAGGCAGCAGGCAGCAGGAAGCTCACATCTCAACCAGGAGCATGAAACAGAGAAGGGAAGGAGGGAGGGAGGGAGGGAGGGAGGGAGGGAGGAAGGGAGGGAGGGAGAAGGGAGGGAGGGAGGGAGACAGGGAAAGGTAATGACACCAGGCTTTTGAAACTTCAGTGCCTGCCCCAATGGCATACTTCCTCCCGCAAAGGTCACGCCTCCTAAACCTGTGCACACAGCACCACCAACTGGAAACCTAGTGTTCAAACGCCAGAGCCTATGAGTGACATTTATCATTCACCACTACAGTCCATTTCATGAGTTTTAGCTTTGCAAGTTGCTCGTGTCTCCTGAGGCTAAGCATCATTTGTCTTCTGTGTGTCTTCTGATGATGCCCAAGCAAGCTTTGAACCTGATCTGCGTGTTCCCACGTTCTTTCTATTGTGCTTAGGTTGAATAGCACATAGCTGAGGGGAAGTTTAGCTTCACAGTGGTGCTTTTTTGATGCTGTGTGAGTTTATGGCTCAGGTCTCATCTGTGTAGATAGTTTACCAGTAACCAACATAATGTGCACATTTAAATAAGTAGTATGTGCTTAAAAGTACAGTTCCGGACCAGATTAACCTTCCATATCTCTCAAATCACACAAATTAATTTTTTTCCAACTCCATTGCACGATAACCCCAATTCTACTGCAAAATAAGGAATTCTTTGCTTGATATCTCACCTGTGTAAGCAGTGAAATATTTTATTCCAGTTACAATAGGTAAATCTCCTGAAAGCTCTTAAAAGGATTTAACCATAGCTGAGGAGCGATATGGGGTAGTTTTAAATTTATGACTGTTTTAGCCTTAACATTTATAACTGTAGATTGTGGTGGAATAATAAAACAGAAAATAATAGAGACAAGAAAGACCAGGGTGTGTGTGTGGGGGGGGGTGTGTTCAACATCTAGTAGAAGAGAAAGATCGTGAGCTACAGTCTTCCTCTGTGGAATCACCTCAATTTATCACAAACATGAGAGTTTAGAAGCTGGAGAGGTGACTCAGTGGTTAAGGGCACTGGCTGCTCTTGCCAAAAAAAAAAAAAAAAAAAAAAAAAAAATCAGCTCTGTAACTCCCGTTCCAGGGGATCTGAGGTCCTCTTCTGGACTCCATGGCACTGCACACATGTAGTGCACATGCATGCAGGTGAAACATTCATATGTAAATAATAATAATAATATCCTTGTTTTAAAAAATATGGATTGAAGTTAGTAATCATAGCTAAGTAGCAGTGTTTCTAGAGTTATTGGGGTTTTAAAAATGATTCATAAAGTTGATATAAATTGGGAGCATATGAAATAGCAGCTGCAATATAAACTATAATGTCAAAACTATGTGTTAGGCAATAATCATAAAATGTATAATTATGAATGTTACAGCTTGGTATTTTAGCAACTCGGTCTAGTGCTAAAGAATACATCCTTAATTGGAAACAGGACTGCTGTGCATGAGACACTGGGAGTGAGGTCAGCGGCCTCCTCACTCCTGTGCTGCTACGACTGGTATCCTTATATGAGAGGGTAGTCGGTGCAAAGTGAGACACCCGAGAAACTGTGCTGTGATGACACAGGCAGAGACTGGAATGAGGTCCCTGAATGCCAAGGAATGCCAAGCATTGACAGCCACATAGCAGACAGCAGAGGAAGGCAAGGGGTAGACTGCTGTCACTGGAATCTAGATCTCAGACTGTGAACCTCGAGAGCCAGGGCAAAGAATTGGGAGTCATTTCAGCTGCCCATTTAATGAATGCTTATAGGGCAGCATTTAAGAAAACAATATAATAAAAAAGTACATTTTAACAAAATAACAGGGGATACAGTGATATAGTCTATGCAAATTTTTATAAAAACAAATTACCAGTATCTGAGGTCAGAGAGCTAGCAGTACAGTTCCTTTTTGTATTGGCAATCCTCTGGTCCAGAGCCTTTAAAAAGTTTTACTGACAGCCATAGATCTAAGCTGCCAGTAACTAACATCCTAGGCTCTGTGTTGTCTTTGTATAGCAGGTCGTGATTGCCTGGGGTGGCCCAGATGAAAGCCATGCAAGCCAGGGCTTAAGCAAGTGGAGTTTGTGTTCATTTCAAGTGGAAGTCCTGAACTGATTAAGTGAGAGGAAATTATGTATCTGTCATTTTAGGAATATGATTTGGATCATCATAAAGAAACAAAAAAGAATAAAAGAAAGTGACAAGACTGGGTTGTCAATAATCCTAGTGAGAAACTGGTACCTACCTACAGCGGGGAGCTAAAGAGATGCATTGACCAGGACTAAGGTGTACCGTGGGTGCTTAGACTGCAGACACTGGGCACAGTCAGGAGAAAATGACTGAACAGTGATGAAAAAGCCTTATCCCCCTTCAAAAGCACTTTGCCCCTTGTTCTCTGCTTTCTGGAAGTGATATCAAGAGTGGCTGTCCTGATCATCATACACAGTTTTGTTCATCTGTCCTCTTTGTGGCTGTTCTAGTGAGAGCAGGCAGACCTCTCTAGGTGCCAGTTGTGTGTTGGAGGCGAGGTGGTTTCATTCCAACTTCAGTGAGCAGACAACTGAGAGTAGTGTAGTGATTAGTGATGACTTTTCCCAGGATAGCCAAGGTAGTTTTCAAAGCTATGCATTAATAGACAGAACTTCAGTGAAGGGAGAAACATAGTCAGGATCCTCTAGAGGAACAGAAGAGGAGCCGTGAATATATATTAAAAGCTGATCTATTAGATTGCCTTACCCAATCACAGTAGTCCAACAATAGCTGTCTCACACTGAAGACGCCAAGAATCCAGTAGTTGCTCAATCCAGAAGGCTATGTGCTTTGATATTCCCATTTTGGTACCAAAAACCCTGGAAGATTCCTAGTCTTCAGTCTACATTAGAAGTCTATGTTTTTCATTTCCTTGGTTTGTTGTTTTGGTTTGGTTGGTTGGTTTTGGTTGTCTTGAGGCAGGGTTTCTCTGTGTGGCCCTGGCTGTCCAGCAGCTTACTCTGTAGACCAGGACTGGCCTTGAACTCCTAGATCCTCCTACCTCTGCCTCCTGAGCATTGGGATTAATGGCATGTGCCACCCCTGCTAGGCTGAAAAGGATGTTTCTGATATCTTGGAAGGAATCAGCAGTGACAGCAACAGAGGAAATGGACTCTCCAATGTAAGTGAAGACCAAGCCTGTGCAACAGTGAAGAGTGTGCCTTTTGCCATGTCCTTTTATATGGGCCCCTACCAAAAGCTGCCGGCCATAATTGAGGTGTGCTTCCCACATGGATTAAGACAATCAAGATAGCCACCAATAGGCCAACCTGATATATAAACTCATTGAGGCTCATTGAGACTCACTCCCCTGGAGATTATAGGCTTTGTAAAGATGACAGTTAAAACTAAGGGTCAACAGGAGCTTGGTTCTAAGATTAAAGTTAGTGTCTGTTTAGGCCAGTCATAGTGTAGTGCATGCCTTTAATCTTAGCTGTTAGGAGATAGAGGCAGATAGATATCTGTGAGTTCAAGACCAGCCTGGTCTACATATCAAGATCTGAACCAGTTAGGGATACATAGAGACATCTTGTCTCAAAAGTCTGTTTATAAGCTCATGTCCATACATTTTAAATATGCATAGCCCATTTTCTGTTTTACTGACATGTTTAGATTAGCAGAAAAGGACTTCTACCCTGTGAACTAGACTATAATTATGGAAGAAAAGAGTGGAGTTGGTCTTCTGATTCCAAAGACTTACATAATTTGATCTTCTCCGGCATTGGAAGTGTACCATGTGGCCCAGCTTTTTCACTCCGGGCATACCCCAGATACCTCAATATCCCAACATAGACATTTTTGTACCCCCATGTTTACATATGAATTACATATGAATGTTATTCAACTCTAAAAAAAAATGTAAATCACAGTCTTCAGAAAAATGGATGGACTTAGAACGTATAATAATAAGTGAGGTCACACAATCTCAGAAAGAAAAGACCCTTCATATTCTCCCTCATTACAGAATCTGCCAATAGTGTATGTATGTGTGAGATCAAATGTGATGTGGGTCCAGAATATTACGTAGAAAACGGGCAAGAAAGGCTAAGTTTTGGAGATGAGGAAGGACAGATGGAGGGATGCACACGAGTTATAAAAGAGAATAGAGAGCTAATTGTTTGTCTGAGTCTAACCCTGTCCTGTATTTCTCATTTTTCGTGGTGGATAAGTGCATAAAATATATTAGATGATGAGAAGTCACATAATTTCCATTCTGCATGGTTATTCTAACTGCATACTAGTTCATTAAGATATATAGGTAATTGGTCTGATTGATGTTAGCGTGTGCTGTTTTTATTTCCACATTTTTCATACTAAAGTTTTTTTTTAAGAATTGGGAAGCCTGGCTGTTATGTGGAAATATGCAGGGCAGGAAACAGAATGAACAGAACACTAGTAGACCCTTTTGTGTAATAAGAATTAATACTTGCTTAGAGTGCATGGATGCCCGCTGCCCAGGGTCCTTGCCCTGATGTAGATAGAAGCAAAATTCAGTCTTTGACTTCAGTAGAGATTAAAACATCCTTTCTGGATTTGGCTCATCTCTGTGTGGGACTCTGTTTGCTCATCAGTGACTGGGGGCTGGAGACTCATTCCTCAATACCTGACTGTGGACCACACCTCACACTATTTCCACTGAGGCACTGTCCTCAGTTATTCAACACACGAAGAAACACTCGGGCATAGTTCCATCAATAACTAAGAAGTTCCTTCCTCTCCTTGTCTGTTTATTTTCTAAAAACTTTAGGCAGCATCATAGAAATAGTTCCTATTTTCACAAATCATTTCAATTATTTACTTATGCCTTCAAATGGGTCGGGGTGGATGGGTATGGAGACTGTACCAACTGCTCCCCTTTGTAATTTTCAAAGAGCTACCATTAGCTAGTGATTATAGTTTCTGGCTACTTAGTTAGCCTTGTTTTCTAGGTTCAATTTATTTGTTCCATAGGTGTTTATGTGTTGGTTTGTTGCTCAGCTGGTTGAGAGAGTGTCTTACTGTGCAGACCAGGGCTGCCCTCTACACTCAGTTTTTCTGTTCCCATTTCCCTCGTACTGAGATTACAGGCATGAAGCACCACGCCATCAAGTTCTGTAGTTTAATGTATTCAGTGCTGAGCTATCGCCACCTCCTTTTAAAGACTGCGTGGCATTTCCAGCATCCTGTTACTACCCTCTTCCGTTGCAGATCAGTTTCTACACCAATTTTGAGCATAGACCCAGGAATATTTTAAGAAATTTAACCGTGTGCTTGCCTGACCAACACAGTAGATAGAGATGGTTTATCATCCCTCACTGATGTCAACATGGAATCCTAGTGATAGGACATCCTTGAGTCTCATTCTGAAAGCCTAATCGTGTGTGTTCAAGGAAAGTGATTAAGAAACCTGATGACCAGTTTGACAGTTCTTTTCACTCAGTGGGGCCAGAGGGCTTGTTGGCAGTGGTAGGTGGGCTCTCAGGGTCTCAGTTAGTTTCCTGATCATTCCTAAGAATTTTTGCATTGTTTTCTCAGATATGATAAAGGATTCATCGTTTTTTTTTTTTCATTTCAAGAAAGATCCTAAAACAATTTGCAAATTAATTACTTGCAAACTAGCTATTCTATGGCTATTATTCTTGGGCTATTAGTATTATTATAGATTATTATAATAAATGTGATATTTCTCATGGAAATCCTTTTCTACTTATTTTTTATGAATATTAATTACAATTGGGTTATAAAATTCTCTCTCTTGCTCACAAAGATTAAAACCAGATATTTTTCATAATCACTAATTAACATTTAATTCTTAAAATGTTTATTCTATACACTAGAACTATGAATAGCTTCATTAGACATCAAATATGTTAAATCAGTGTTTCTGAACTGTTAACATTCACAGGAGTCATGCAATACTTAGTGTTCCTCACCAGGTATATGGCTAGGTCTGACACACTACATCACTGCCATGCTTCTAGTTAATGACAGTGTCACCGGTCTCTACCAGGGCTGCAGATAGCAAGGACATGGACTCAGAAGTTCTTTGAAGAAATTTTTCACATAGATGCTGAGAGATGGTGACAGTTTCCCTTTCCATTGTATCTCTGTTAAGTCCACAGTAAATTACAGACTAGCCCAGGGATTTCTCCTTGACATTTTCAGTATGGTCTTTCCTAAACAGAAGCCAAGGAACATTCAGGAGCCATCGTGTATCTGTCAAAAGTCTTCCTGTTATTTCGGGCTTAACTTGCTGCCTTGAATTCCCGATGATCATTTTACATTGTGCACCATCTCCCCTGCTTTCTGGACCTCTCTGTTTCAGATGGTCATATTAAGTTATCTATAACATGACCCATCTTCAATACACGTTGAGTTCCCAGAAATGGACTTACGGGTTTCAAGAGACTGTGGTCTCTCTCTCCCTCTGACATAGCTTGGGTCTGACAGACAGGGAAATGGTGCTTTGATTAATGAAATAAATAGATATAATCAGTTACATGATCTGAATACAGGCAGGGAGACTAGAGAAACTGTCTTTGCCGTGAGCACAACTGTAGGTCTCTCTGGGAAATAGTCAGCCGGAGTTAAAGGTTACTGGCAGCTTTGAAGGGATGTAAATGGCTGATATAACGGAAAAGGTTTTTCATCTAGGGATAACACAATTTGAGGGGGAACACTCTGTGTTCAGAGAGCCCTGAAACCCTATTATCAACATTATAAAAACACATTTTTGAAAAAAGCAAACAAAACAAAAACCTGGATGGAAGCTCTCAAACCAAGCAGAATGGTTGTCTCTAGAATATACATATTTTGTAGTGTAAATCTTGGATATGAGGTTCAGAAAGCTGAAAATATGAAGGAAGGGTAAATTCTAAATCAATCACATCTGGGCAGAATACCCATTGTGATGTTTGTTGTCTGCTTCTTTTCAGTTTGCTTTATCTGTGGTTAATGTTTCAGTTCCTATCTATGCAGTGGGAGTTTATTAAGTTGATTTAAGTATTTTTATTAATTATTTTATTTATTTACATCTCAAATGCTGCCCAACCTCCTGGTTCCCCTATCTGTCCTCTCCTTCACATCTGAGAAGGTGCTCCTTCTGGATATCACCCCACCCTAGTACATCAAGTCTCTACAGGAATTGGCACATCCTCTCCCACTGGGGCCAGACAAGGCAGTCCTCTGTGCCAGGGGACTCAGACCAGCCCATGTATGCTCTTAGTCTCTGGGTGCTCCCAGGAGTTCCAGTTAGTAGACCCCATTGGTCTTCCCGTGAGGCTGCCATCCCCTTCAGGTCCTTCAATCCTTTCCCTAACACTTCCATAGGGTCCCCAACCTCCATCCCATGCTTGGCTGTGAGTATCTGTATCTGTTTAGTCAGCTGCTGGTAGAGTCTCTCAGAGGCTCCTGTTTGCAAGCACAACATAGCATCAGTAAGTGCCAAGGATTGGTGCCCACCTGTAGGATGGATCCCAAGTTGGGCTGGTCACTGGTTGGCCATTCCATCAGTCTCTGCTCCATTTTTATCCCTGAATTTCTTTTAAGCCGGAGCAATTTTGGGTCCTGTCTGGCTACTGGAGGTGGTCTCTTCAGGTTCCATATACCCACTGTTAGGCATTTTGGCTAAAATCACCCAAATTAAGTCCTGGGAGCCTCCCCATTCCAGGTCTCTGGAACTTCTTAGAGATTCTTCTTAGAGATTCCCCCAACTCTCCACCTAGACAGCTGCATATTTCCATTCATTCTCCTGGCCTATAGGTGTCTATTGTCTCTCCTCATGCCTGTTCCTGCCCCCATTTCTTTCCCCCTGTCCTCTCCCACCCAGGTCCCTCCTTCTCTCTGCCTCCCATACTATTTTGTTCCTCGTTCTAAATGGGATTCAAGCATCCTCACTTGGGCTTTCCTTCTTATTTAACTTCCTAGGGTCTGTGGGGTGTATCGTGGATATTCTGAATTATTTTTGGCTGATATCCACTTATCAGTGAGTATGTACCGTGTATGTCCCTTTGGGTCTGGGTTACCTCACTTAGGATGCTATTTTCTAGTTCCACCCAATTGCCTGCAAAATTCATGATGTTCTTGTTTTAAATAGCTGAATAGTATTCCATTGTATAAATAAACCATATTTTCTGTATCCATTCTTCAGTGGAGAGACATCTTGGTTGTTTCTATTTTGTGGCTACTAGGAATAAGGCTGCTATGAACATAGTGAAACAATGTCCCCGTGGTATGGGGGAGCATCTTTTGTGTATATGCCCAGGAGCAGTGTAGGTGGGTCTTCAGGTAGAACTATTTCCAATTTTCTAAGAAATCACCAGATTGATTCCAGAGTGGTTGCATAAGTTTGCAGCCTCACTAACAATGGAGGAGCGTCCTCTTTCTCCACATCCTCGCCAGCACATGCTGTCACTTGAGTTTTTGATCTTAGGTATTCTGATTGGTGTAAGGTATAACCTCAGAGCTGTTTTGATTTGCATTTCCCTGATGACTAAGGATGTTGAACATTTCTTCGAGTGTTTCTCAGCCATTTGAGATTCCTCTGTTGAGACTTCTCTGTTTAGCTATGAATCCCAGTTTTAAATTGGGTTATTTCTTTTTTTGGAGTCTAACTTCTTGAGCAACTATTCTAGTATCCAGTAAAATAGACTTTCAACCAAAAGTAATCAAAAGAAATGAAGAAGGACACTTCATACTTATCAAAGGAAAAAATCCACCAACATGAACTCTCAATTCTGAACATCTATGCCCCAATGCAAGGGCAACCACATTCCTAAAAGAAACTTTACTAAGTTCAAAACACTCACTGAACCTCACACAATAATAGTAGGAGACTTCAACAGTCCACTCTCGTCAATGGACAGATCATGGAAACAGAAACTAAACAGAGACACAGTGAAACTAAGAGAAGTTTATGAACCAAATGGATTTAACAAATATCTACAGAAAATTTCACCCTAAAACATAAGAATATACCTTCTTTTCAGCACCTCATGATATCTTCTCCAAAACTGACCATATAATCAAACACAAAGCAAGCCTCAACAGATGCAAGAAGATTGAAATAACCCCATGCATTCTATCAGATCATCACAGACTAAGGCTAGACTTCATTAACAACAAAAACAACAAAAAGCCCATGTCTTAGTCAGGGTTTCTATTCCTACACAAAACATCATGACCAAGAAGCAAGTTGGGGAGGAAAGGGTTTATTCAGCTTACTCTTCCACATTGCTGGTCATCACTAAAGCAAGTTAGGAAGCAGGGGCTGATGCAGAGGCCATGGAGGGATGTTTCTTACTGGCTTGCTTCTCCTGGCTTACTCAGCTTGCTCACTTATAGAACCCAAGATTACTAGTTCAGGGATGGTACCACCCACAGGGGGCCTTCCTCCCTTGATCACTAATTAAGAAAATGCCTTACATCTGGATCTCATGGAGGCATTTTCTCACCTGAAGCTCCTTTCTCTGTGATAACTCCAGCTTGTGTCAAGTTGACACACAAAACTAGCCAGTACAGCCCACATACTCACGGCAACTGAACAACTCTCTACTCAATGAAAGTCAGAAAAGAAATAAAATAGAAATTAAGGACTTTCTAGAATTCAATGAAAATGAAGACACAAACTTATGGGACACAGCAAAAGCAGTGCTAACAGGAAAATTCATAGCACTAAGTGCCTTCATAAAGAAATTGGAGAGATCCTATGCTAGCAATGTAACAGCACACCTGAAATCTCTAGGAAAAAAGGAAGCAAACACACCCAAGAGGAGTAAACAGCAGGAAATAGTCAAATTCATGGCTGAAATCATCCAATTAGAAACAAAAAGAACAATACAAAAAAAATCAACAAAACCAAGAGCTAGTTCTTTGAGAAAATCAACAAGATAGAAAAATGCTTAGTTAAACTAAGTAAAAGGAAACAAAAACTGAGGAAATTCAGAAAGTTATCAGGTCTTACTTCTAAAGCCTATACTCGACATAACTGGAAAAATCTAAAGGGAATAGATAATGTAAGAAGTCTTAAATATACTTTTCGTTTTTATTCTTCTCTTCATTTTTTCTTTATGTTTTGGGATTTTAGTATTTTCTGAAGTTGTTTTTAATTCATTCATGCTGGATCACAATTTATTTGTAAAAATTAGATTAGATTCAGTTATTTTCACAGTGTCTTCAGTGATTAAAATCCTGTGACTCAGTGGCTCTATAATGCTCAAAGAATAAGGCTTTTGAAATGCCTTAAAGGTTATTGGATGCAAATTATGAAGAATTTAAAATTAATTTTCAGTGACTTTTTTATAAATGCATGGGACCACTGTAAGTTTGAATGCTGAGAGTTCAAGGGTTCAAGTTGACAAGATGTAGAAAATGACTCAGAGAAGAAGGGAGGGAGGAGAGAAGGAAGGAAGGGACAAAATGGAGGGGAAAAAGAGGATGAGATCATCTACTTTAGCAATTATAAGGTCAGGGCTGGAGAGATGGCTCAGTGGTTAGTACTTACT
>CM052704.1:36528713-36577000 GCA_028551405.1 Uromys caudimaculatus
CAGGGCTGGAGAGATGGCTCAGTGGTTAGTACTTACTAACCACTAGTACTTCGAGAGATCCTGAGTTCAATCCCAAACAAGCACATGGTGGCTCACAACCATCTGTAATGGGATCTGATGCCCTCTTCTGGTGTGTCTGAAGACTGTGACAGTGTACTCCTATACGTTAAATAAATAAATAAATCTGTTTTAAAAAGTTCAAAAG
Organism: Uromys caudimaculatus; assembly: GCA_028551405.1. NCBI lineage: Eukaryota > Metazoa > Chordata > Mammalia > Rodentia > Muridae > Uromys > Uromys caudimaculatus. The sequence continues at coordinate 36,528,919 of CM052704.1, forward strand.
AATCCTGTAACACTTGTCTTTTGGGTTCTGAGTTCCCCCACTCAGTTTGACTATTTTTCTAGTCCCTTCCATTTTTTTTTCAAGTTTCACAATATTCCATTATACAAATGTACCATGCTTTCATTATCCATTCTTTAGTTTATGGACAGCTAGGCCATTTCTAATTTCTGGCTATTATGAACAGAGCAGCAATGAGCATGCATGAGCAAATTCTCTGTGGTAAGATACAAAGCCCTGAGCCCCCAAAAGACAAATATTTGTTTTCTCTTATATGTGGATGTCAGCTTCTGGCTTTTGGTTTGTGTGCTACAATCCAAATGACCACAGACATTAGGTACTTAGTAAGGGGCTGAGGTCGTAGAGGATCACCCCAGAAGGAGAAAGAGAATTGAGCACTATGGAAAGATGAAGAGAGAACTAGGTGGGAGGGATAAAGAGGGTGAGGGCAGGGTAAGGAGGGGCAAGGCCCTTAGAAAAGCCATGTGAAAACCTACCACTGCAGAACCTTCCTAGATTAGATACACATGCAAAATGAATATTAGCAGAGTCACCAAAAATAGGAGAGACAATGCCCAGCTAGACATCAGATGCTGCCAAGTAAAATCTCCAGTGCTAGATTTAGGATACGTCTTGTTTAATTCCAATAGCTCACAACTGTCTGTTACTCAAACTAGGCGGGATCCAACACCCTCTTCTGGCTTCTGTACACAGCAGGTAGACATGTAGTGCACTTACACACATGTAGGTATATACATAAAGTTAAAAAGTAAATCTTAAGAAAACACTATAGCTTGAATAAGGGACACAAGGCTTGGCCCCTAACTTGCTTCTGTTGGAAGGGGATCCTCAATGTGTCCTCATGTGATATCTTGGGGTATCGAAGCAGATGACAGAATATTCACTGTCTTCCACCATTATATATGACATTGCTGTCAGTCCAAGGGAAGCTGGCCAATTGATGATGGCCTTCAAACTCTAAAATTGTAAGCCAAAATAATAGTGGGGTCTCTCTGCCACACATGACTTGTGTCAGGATGGGTAGGGTTGTGAGCCCAACTTCATTTAGACCATGATGACACATCTCTAAATCTTTCTTCCATTTTTTCAGAGTGTATAAAATGTGTTATTCTCTGCGTAATCGCTTGATTGCTCTCTTTATACATGAAATCTGATGATATCATAGCCATTTATAGTCATATTCTTTTCATCAGTGGGTTCAGTTATATTTGATAGAATTTTTTAAACCAGGCTAGTGAAGTGACTCAGAGGTTGAGAGTACTGTTGAGCTTGCAGAGCATTCACATGGTGGTTCCAAGCCATCAGTAACTCCTCCAGTTCTACGGGATCAGACTCCATCTTCTGTCCTCCATGGTCACCAAGCACAGACATGGTGCACATACATACATGCAGCAAACATAAACACAAATAAATGAATAAATATTTTAAAATTCCTCAACAAAAAGAAATTTTAACCTGTGCTGAGTTGTTATTCCTTAAGAATATTTTGTCATGGGAAATGAAATAGATGTGAGATTATTTGTATGTGAAGCGCTGTTGGGAAGGGTACTGTGTAGCAGATGGGGCTCTAGAAGCAACTTGTTAGAGTTTGGTGTGCATTTGGGGAGAACTCTGTCGATTCGTCAGGACTCTACTTTCACTTCCGATAGCCTGACTTTGACCAGAAAACAAGTGAAAGTCTAGATTCTTTGATATAAATTCAAACTTTCCTTTCTATAGAGTCTTAAAGTCACTTAAATTAGTAACAATAAAAATCAAATTGCCCTCCTGACCCTTGCTTGGAGGAAATGCTTTGATTTATCTGTATTTACTTAAGTCAGTATCATAAAATTTCAATTTATTTCATGTCTCTCAGTCTACTCTTATATGCTTTGATTAGTCCAGAACAAGAGGATCAACTACCATTCATCTAATCAACATGACTGAACAACTCGGAAACACGATTTCTCAATCCATCATTCCATTGCCTCTTTTTCTTCCCAAGGACACGTCCTTTCTCGTCATCCAGGGGTCGTTTGTTTGCACACCATCTGAAAAGAGGCAGGTCCAAGTCTTACCAGGCCTACATGACTGAGAGAGGAAGAGGAAGAGTGGGGAATGGGGAGAACCATCAGAGGACAGGTGTCTGTCTAGCTTGTATTCAGAGAAAGCTGTTTTCTGACACCAACAGAGTCCTTCTCAAGAGTCTTACGTGTTGGCCTCATGCAGAATTACACGGCCATTCCTTACACCCACTGTACACTTTACCACCAGTGTAGGCTGGTACTCCCCTGCCGTGTTTTGCCTTGAATGGCTTTCTTCTCTCTGAAAGACATCCCTGACCATTTGCAACTCCATTCATGTGATGCTGAGGCGTCAGTCACAGCGAAGAAGAAACTTGTGTGTAGGAAATCTGGACAGTGCATTTCAACACTCCATCTTGATCTGAAATGTTGGATAATTATAGTGATTTCTTATAACTCTTCTTCCCTCCTCATTTAAGAGGAGAAAGCAGTATATGTATTACACCTTAGGCATGTTCCTGGGGTAGAACATTTGTGAACTAGCTTGTATGTAATAATGGATTAGTATATATGATAATATGCTCAGTGATGTTTCTACTAAACTCAGCTATGACAATGCTCATTAGCTTGTTTACAATATTATATGCTTATTTTTCTATTAACCAGACCAAATTGAATATATATTTGTTTTTAAGGGAGCAAAATTCATGCATGTGTATGACAGAAAATGTTAAGTGAAAAAGTAAAATGAAAATTATGTGTAATGTCATGATAAATAACTAAACCAAGAGACTGTGATGTGAACACTTTCACTTTCTATCCTGTGTGTATAAGTTTTCTTAAATATTTGGCCATATTTTGCAGATAGTATATCCTCTGTGTGTTGAGTAGTTTTTGCTCAACTTGACAGGGACACAGACACACCTGGAAGAGGGAAAGTCGAATGGAGTGTGGCCTCCATTATGAGACATTGTGAGAATGTTTGTGGGGCATTTTCTAAATTGCTAATTTAGCCCAGCCTGCTATGAGCATGAACTCTGGGTAGGGGGGCTTGGGCTTTGTAAGAAAGATAGATGAGAAGTCAATAAATAGCATTCCTCCATGGTCTCTGCTTGAGTTACCACCCCCAGGTTCCTGCCTTGCCTTTGTGAATAATGGACGGTAACCTGCAAACTAAATAAATCATTTCCTCCCCAAATTGCTTTTGTGGTCAGCGTTTGATCCCAACAACAGAGAATAAGACTAGGATACTGTGTGCATTCTTATTCCTTCCCTCTGCCTCCATTTCAAGTGCAGGGTCTCCATTTTGACTTTATTTAAGCCTAAGCGCACAGCACTGTGCTGTGAGTGTAATGAGTGCCCATTATATTCTTCGTTAAAATGGCTTCATGTATTTGGCTATTTTACTCTAAGATCAAGTGACCCACCGCTTGTGTCTTTAAATTCTAATATTGCTTTACCAAAGACTACTTGGTTTCTTTAAATTTGATTTTAATATGAAATTGGAAAAATATTTAAGGATGTCATTATCTTTTACTAAAACTACACGGTAAAGGATGAAGACGTCTCTGAGTTCTTCCTGATGAACTGAGGTCATTACGTATAACAGGAGCTAATTTTCCTTCTCCTTTCCCCCTAGTTTGTTGCTCAGCCCAACTGCCAGCAGCTGCTCGCTTCCCGCTGGTACGATGAGTTCCCAGGCTGGAGGAGAAGACACTGGGCGGTGAAGATGGTGACATGTTTCATTATAGGACTACTCTTCCCCGTCTTCTCCGTGTGCTACCTGATAGCTCCCAAAAGCCCACTTGGACTGTTCATCAGAAAGCCATTTATCAAGTTTATCTGCCACACAGCCTCCTATCTGACCTTTTTGTTTCTGCTGCTGCTAGCCTCTCAGCACATCGACAGGTCAGACTTGAACAGGCAAGGTCCACCACCAACCATCGTGGAGTGGATGATATTACCGTGGGTCCTGGGTAAATGTGTTACTATAGAAAATATAATAACGAACGTGTCTCTGCCGTGGAATTTTGTTGCTTAGAAAGAATATTGACTGATGTTTGGGGCGGAGGGAGGGATTACACACAGGTTCTGCCCATGGTAGCTCTAAGACCTCACCTTCTAAATCAAACAAATGTTTTACCAACTGTTGTGCTTGCTCCCAAATGCGATGCAGCACAGGTAACCAGAGGTTACAGGATTACAGGGATCAATGACTCCTTGTCCCACAAGTGACTTAGGGTTTGTGCCTTGCTTGTCTTTTGAATCTTTTTGGTGTGTCCCATTGGTCACACATAATCACTTATTTTTCTCCTGTGTTGGCATCTGATCCCAGGGCCTTTATAGGGACAAACAGGTGACCCGCCACTGACTGAACTAGACCTACACCCCCTAGTTCTCTTACAAGGCTTCCACTAGATAAGTATGTGTCTCTAAAGAACTATTGATTCTATGTGTATGTATATATATGTATATATTTCATCTATTGTTTTTCTCAGAAAATTCTGTAGTTAGAGAAATAGGAAATTAAACAATAGAAAATAAATTAACCTCCATGTTACCAGAGATAGATAATTATTTTAGAGCTGCTACAATCATAGTAGAAAACCTTATTTATTAAAAACTGTGTTCTACTTCCTTTCCGTTACTGTAGTCCGTGCTTAGCATTTGCATTTTAATTATCCTTTTCTGCATCCTGCCTTGGTTTGCTGAGAGAGCACCTTTTCTCAGTTTCACCTGCAGTCCCTTTGGTCACAGACCCAGCTCGTTAGAGAACATGACACGTTTCATGATTCACAATCTCAGGAGAGCTGCTTGGGTTAACGTCAAGACTGTGAGGAGTCTAACATGAGACCAGCTGGGAGAAAGAAGGTGACCCACCTTCAGTCCTACACCTCAGCATAAGTGATACAAAGAACAGGATAGTCATGTGAAATTGGTGTTTTTACATGTTACTACTTTTTTATAATAAATACCATCTCAAGTGAGCTTTAAGTCAGTCCTGACTAATCTGACGTGCATCCAATATGTGCTTACATAAAGTAAAAGGAAAGTTTAGACCTGTAATTCCTCAAAAAGTCATCACAGCACAGACGTTGATAGTAAGATGGAATTATCACTGTCAGTCAAACTATCTCACATAAGGGACATATTTTATGTTAATTTTCTTCAGAGAGAAACTTTCTGGAATAACTCTTACTAAAGCATTTAAGAGGCCATATTTTATGTATGCATAGCTCACACTAGATGTCTGAAAATCCTGACATCCCAAATGGAACGTACAACTTTTAAAGAGGAAACCTTACAGGTGCAGCACGTTGTGAGCATATATAGTATTTTCTAGTCTTCAAGCAACCAATACGTATGCATTGAATACTTTCAAAGAGTCAGAGGCTGGAACATTACACAGCAAGCAAAAGGCACTTGGCCTGACGGAGCTTACATTTCACTGGAGGGAATGGGTAATGAATTAATTATCAGAATTGCAGAAAGTGGTAAATAATATAAAAAATAAAAGCATCTAACGTTGAAGTTAAAACCACCTTTAATCATCTGCTATGTATTAAATTTGTAGCAGAATATTCCTTGACAGGTGGCTGAGAGAAATGACGTCAGAAACACACTCAGTGATTAATGTATAGTCTTAAATGTTTTGTAATTCCAAAAAGCTGAGGTATCTGCTAGAGGCAACTTTTTCAGGGTGATATGGCTAGAGGGGGAAAATTGATCTGAAAGCTTTAGATGATATTTTTTTAAAAAAAAATTAAAAAGTATGTGAATGATTATCTTTCAGCAACGGGGCATGTGATATGTGTTTATGTATCAGGTAGGTCTCTCAAGAGAGTTATACTGATGAACCTTGAGAGCCTCCTTGCTAAGGCTGGGTGTGCAGTGCTTTAGAGGACCTGGAATTATAAGGGCTTTGAGCCTTCACTGGGATGCTTGGAGATACTACCTCTACAGACTTAAAATATAAGCAGGCACAAACCCTCGGGGTTTTCAGTGCCTTCATCAATAAAGGGGAAGGATTTTCTTTGGATGACATTTGGTGTCCCATTGAGTCTACTGAGCTGCCCTCATTAGGGAGAGGGAATTGCTGTCCTCAAAAGGGAGCAGAGATGGCACTGGGAGTGCTGAGACCTTTCTACAAACATGTGATCTAGATTAAAGGGGTGTGGTCTGATTTGGTGGCTGCATCAGTGAACCATCCATTTGGGGGGGGGGGGGTAAGGCTGATAGCTTTAGTTTCACTTCCTGCATGGTTCTAGATTTTTAACAATAAAGTAGAATGACTTGGGGCTGGAGAGATGACTCTGTGATAGAGCACTGGCTACTCCTGCTGAGGACCATGGTTCTGTTCCTAGTTCCAACCTAGCAGCTCAGCTCACAACCACCTGTAACTCCAGTTCCGGGGGGAGGAGGTGTCGGCTCTTCTGGACTCTGTGTGTGTGTGTGTGTGTGTGTGTGTGTGTGTGTGTGTGTGTGTGTGTTCTATATAGTGCATATAAACAAATGCAAGCAAACACTTAATACACATAAAATAAAATTAAAAAATTCTTTGTGATACCAGTTTTCAGACCTTCCCCAAACCCGTTTGCGTTTTTCCTCAAGATCCATTATAACTAAATTATAACAGGTAAAAACATGTTCCATAGTTTTTTGTACAGCACAAAAGTAAATACACACACATGCACACACACACACACACATGTACATAGACATATGCATAGCTACACTTATATAATCAACTTAGCAAAAACTTGCAAAATTGCTAACTTTTTTCACGAAAGTAGCACCTCAGTAAAGGTTGTCATATATTAAATAAGGCTTTGCCCCCAGGAGAAGGTAAAATGGCTGCTGATGTGATTGGCGTTAAGTCAAGCCTAAGAATATGCCACAGCCAGACAGCATGCAAATCTGTGCTCAGTGAGCAGGGTGAGAAGGGTGAAGTGAGGAGATGATGGAGCAGAGAACGGAATCTCAGCTCGGTTAAAAATAGCTCCTGGAGAATTGCTAGCCACAAAGCAAGACGCACCCGTATTACCCACACTGCCCAGCGTGCCTGCGTCGCAGGCTGCGTTAGCAATTTTTCTTTAGTAACATTGGTTTCTCATTTCCCTCATTTACTGTATATTATATAACTTAAAACATTCAAGTTAAGAAGTCTGAAAATGTTCAACTAAGTCTGCCAAACAGGTGACATGGATTTAATAATGTTGATCTTATTCTCATCTTGAAATTCATAGGAACCAACAATCATCTTCCTGGAACCATTTTATACACACACACACCTATATATGTATAATTTTTATTCTTATGATATATATATATATATATATAAAATTTTATTCTTGTGACCATTTTTGTTTCCCATTTTTTGGTGCCACGGAGTGAACCCATGATCTCCTGCATGTTAAACACGTGCTCTACCACTGAGTCATACATCAGTGACCCCTCTTACAAATTGTCACTAAGATCATATGTCCTCAATGACTCATAATTCCAGCCTTACTTCTAAAGCACCTAGCCTCTCTATCAGCTGGAAATGGTGTTACAATTATAAGAAATTAGTATTTAGCCTTCTTCCACTCCTCCCCCATGGCATAGGGCTCCAACAAGCTCAACAGATGAGCTGCAGTCACGTACAGATCCAAACACAGTGGCAGAACAGCCCCTTGGTAGTTTAAAGGACTATTGTAATATCAAGCAAGCAAGCAAACAAACAAAACCAGACAGTCATTACGGCATGACACATTTTTCTTATTATCCTGTTTATCTCTATGTACTGGTGGGACTATTTAAAAGCTATTTGTATACAGCTATGCACAGTAAACTATCAGGATATACAATATTTAGAAATATTTAAATTGTCTGTTCACCTACTGACTTACAGTAACTGAATTCTTTCCTGGGGATAAATGACCTCTGTCAGGTTATGACAGCACACGTCAAATTTAACACCTAAAGACTGAAACCTACAGAGCGTCTGAGAATCCTGGTACCTAATGTAGAGGGGAAGAGAGCACATACTGAAAAGCAAGCTAGTCACCAAAACATAAAAAAAGGTTAAGGGGTTGGATGGTGCTTGAGTTGGTTTTCCTTAGTTAGAAATTACGATAAGAAATGTGGTTGCACAACGACATTGACGCTAAAGAGGCTGAAAAATTTGAATGCACATTCGCTGTGGATGTCACAGCAACTCTGCTCCATCTGGCTCTATTAAACCATGGGAAGGGCTCATTTTCCAGAGAGGAGACACGGTTCGGAAGTCAGATTCCTTGTCCAGAATCAAAGGGCCAGCAGGTGCTTGTTAATACAACAAATCCCAGAGCCTCCAAAGAAGGAACCTTGTTTCTCTGTGAAACACTGTGCCAGGAGTGGAAGAGACAGGATTGCAGGAAGCAGGAGTTTTCTAGAACAACTCTGCATGCATGTGCATCACTCCCTGCCTCCTCACAGCTTTACACAGGTACAATGACTGAGCAGTGCATGTGATTTATTAGAGGCATAACACACTCCAGGATGCACATCTGTCCCGATAATAACAGGCATCACAGTTTACACACTAAATCCCCACAGCTCTGCTGCTGTCCTCTCTCTCACCGCTCCCACTGGGTTAGAACACAGTCTGTGTGGCTCTCTAGTGCCAAAATAAGCGATGTCTTGGAGGAAGGAAAGGAGGGAGGAAAGATGGAAGGAAAGAAGGAAGGGAGGGGAGGATGGAGAAGGAAGAGAGATGAAAGGGAGAAAAGAAAACAGAAAACGGAGGCAAGAAGAGGAGGGAAGAACAGGAAGTACTTGTACACGTTTGCTTTCTAGGGGCCATAAAGTTAAGTTCCCTAGATTGTGGGAGCATTCTTAATATTTAAACTTCTGTTGAGAGCTACGCACATGTAAAAGGTGTTTTGCTCAATTGTTTTTAAAGAGAATTCATCTTAAGTGGAATGTGCTAACCTTCATAGTGAAAATTCACAGCACTTGGGAGGCAGAGGCAGGTGGATTTCTGAGTTCGAGGCCAGCCTGGTCTACAGGGTGAGTTCCAGGACAGCCAGGGCTACACAGAGAAACCCTGTCTCGAAAAAACCAAAAAAAAAAAAAAAAAAAAAAAGTACATTATGCAGTTTCTACTAGTTCTTGACAAGGCAACCAGAGCAAAGAAATCTTTGTTGTTTTCCCATCAGTTTAAATATTCTGCAGTAATTTTCATGAAATCATTGAAATTAAAGAAGATCCTATGAAAAATGCTACTATATCACTCAAACTTCCTAATTAATTATTAAATTATTATATTTAGAATCAAGTTGTATATTCTCACTTTTGTCTGAAACTGACATGGCACCTCTTCTTACTAATCTGAAATGAGCTTCCTTCATTTTGTTTTCCTAATCTTTTATCTCTAATGCTAACATAGTGGACAAAACCACAGCAACTTAAGGGTTTTTCAAATGTCTTCAAATGCAGAGTCATTATTCCCATTTGTATTACATCATCCATTCTTGATGGTCTGCTGACTACAGTCAGAAGCACTGTGGATTATTCTCAGAAAATTGAGATTTTAAGTTATCCTCTTGCTTAGTTGGTTCAGAAATTGCAGAGGTCCTTAAACACACTCGAGAATGAGAAACAATTATGGAAAACGATCTCATACCAGACTTCATTCTCATAAGACAATTATGAAACACTCTACTCCCCAGAATCTAGATGCAAAGTAGGTTTACTTTTTCCAGACACTCTATTCAGCCCACCTAAACTAGAGAGCCTGTCTCTATTTTTGAATGAGATCACTCTTATATATCGGCTTCCTGAAACATTGAGTTATTAAGCTGTAAGATCAGCTTGTTTTATTGTTAACGTTTTCCTAAATATTTGAGAATTCCATGCAGTGCGTTTTCTTCAGATTCTCTTCTACTCCTTGCACAACCCTCCCAGATTCACCCCCATCTCCCCTCAGGTCCATCCCCATCTCTCAAACTCACAACTTTGTATCTTCTTTTTTAAATAACTCATCACGTCCCATTTGGGCTGGCCATGTGCTCCCCTTGGCGGGTCGCTCCACTGGGACATAGTCAACCTACCAAGAGCTACATCCTTCATAAAAATGGACTTTACCTCCCCCCAAAGCCATCAACTATCCATAGCTTTCTAGTTAGGGGACCGGGGTTCCTGCTCTATCCTCCTTAAGCTAGAATGCTGATAGGTTGGTCTTGTGTAAGTCTTGTGCAGGCAACCACAGCTGCCGTGAGTTTGTGAGCACAGAAGTCCTGTCATGTCCAGAAATCACTGTTTTATCTGTTTAGTATGGTCTTTCCTCCCCCTTTCTATCATGGTCCCTGAGCCTTAGGAAAAGGAATGATGTAGATGTCCCCTTTATGGCTAACAACTCCACTAGTATTCTCTGCCCTTTGAGCAATTGTGAGTTTCTATGTAAACCACTACACAATGGTGCTTCTCTGAAAAGATCTGAGAGCTTCACCAGTGTGTGGGTAGAGATATGAATTTGGATGTCAGTTTGATATTGTGTCCATTTATCAGAATAAGAGTAGTAATAGGTCCACCCTCGGGCCTGTGAACTCCTAAGCTGTGTTTCCTCATGTAGAGAGGACCTTAAATCCAATCAGCAAAAGACTGGGTCTATTTTTAAAACTTTGAACTAATAAGCACTTTAAAGAGTTTCTCTTCTTAATGAAAGACTGACCCATGTCCTGAAGGACCTGGGTGTGTTCATCTACTTATGTCTCATGCTTTGACTGCAGCCCCAGGGTACACAGATCTCTGCGTTTCTCTATTCTTGCAGCCTTGGGGAAGACAGTTGACAGCAGAAGTTAGGTTTTCATTAACCAAGCAGCACCCAGGCCACAGCTCTTCCCGGATGTCCTGCTTTCTGGGAATCACTGAGTAGCTGTGCCAGGAATGGACATGGGATTCCAGGGATGTGCTGCGCACTCTAGAAGTCCTTATTGTGCTGAACACTGAAGGGTTCTCAGGATCGGATTCAGGTCGGTCTGACACCCTGTAGTCCCTCAACCACTGTGTACTCTCCAGTTAGTTAGTCTGTGTGGTCTTCTATGATCCTTACAAGTCTCTCTTGACTTTGGCAAGAAGAGTCACGCACAGCTTTTCCTGTACCATGCATGGGCTTAACAATTGAGTATTGCAAACCCAGACACAGAACAGTAAGCATCCAGGCTGCCACCAGCTGCCCCACTGATAAACTGCCTGGTTTTCTCTTTTCCATGTTGAACCAGACCAAGGGAGAGATACACCAGTTAGCTGTCAAGAAGATGGCTCGGCAGGGAGGGTGGAGTACTAGTTTCTCCTTGCTGTACAGTCCTCAGCCTCTGGGGGTTTCTTGGCATCTCCTCGCTTGAATTAAGGAAGCACTGAGGGGTAGTCACTCTCTGATATTTGCTCTCCCATAGAGGAGCAAAAGCTTTACAGTCAGAACAATGTAGCTTTCTTATCATCTCCTCTTCCAGTGTTCCTCTTTGTGGGATACAGCAAGGAAGGGGGCAAGTGTGGGATAGCAGAAAGTATCCTCAGATTGTGCAGTAACCTGCCAACAGGAGGTCACCTCTAGCTTCCTGCAAGCTGCCTTCAGAAAGGGAAGTTTGCAGGCTTTAATCTTCCACTCCACTGAGGTTTTAAATATATTCCGAGACCTTTGGAGCTGCCCTTAACTTGGGGGTCTGGTATCGTGTCACTCTCCATTAAGTAAAATAACTTCTAGTTATACAATTATTTTTGACAGAGACAGGTTTCTGGGCCCAGAGACACATTTCAATTCCCGGATTAGAAAAGCAAAGGAAACTTCCAGCCATGATAAATTCTTTGTGTTCTTTTTATCTTTGCTGATTTGATGTCGCATGGTACAGCTACAGTGGTGCAAGTCTGTCTTCAATAAAGGGGCTATAGAGGTCAGCCTTGACAGCTCTGGGCCTTGAACAACAAGCCCTTGGGGATTGCTCTGGTGAAAAGATGCCTTGCTCTTTGGTTAGGGCTGCCGATTACTATCTGTGTACATAGCCACAGCAAGAGAGGGCAAGGCCACGGATCCTTCCCAGGGACATGGTTATACCCCAAAGCTTGAAATCTGGACTGACTGATGAGTGTGAAATCAGAGATGGCCTATTCCCTTGCATCCTCAAAACCATGTTCAGGATAGACCACTCAAGTGTTCCTGAGTGAACAGCCGTGCGAGAGGTTAAAAAAAAGAAACAGTAAGGACAAACATCCAGGCCCCCAGATCCTGTCTAAAGGGACTTCCAGGACCCAGTTCCCTTGTGCTGTTTCCATCCTGAGTCCATGCTCTTGACTTCAAGGCCTGTAACAAGGCTTCCACCACAGGCTTGAGAAATTGTGTCATCTGTATATAAATACACACAGACAGACAGAAAGAACGCAACGTTGAAATGTTCCATTGTGGGAACAGGACAAACACATTGTGACAGAAGTTCCCCGAAGCTTTGTTCTCTCCCGTTTTTTTCCATTTCCGTGAACAGTTAACTCTCTGGATGCATCTCAGTTTGTACTAGCACCCTCTCGGTTCTTAATGGCTTGCTGGTTCAAAAATGCAGTGGGTGTTGCCAGAAGAGATAAAACTTGGCATTTCACTAACATGATTACAGCAGACTAAAAGTCAACAGCCATCAAGCAGGTGTGCGAGGAGGAGGGCATTTATGAGGTGATACTCCAACCTGGGGTTTGAAAAATAAAAGTCATTCTAGGGTTGAAGAGATGCTCAGCACTGAGGAACGCTGGATGGTCTTGCAGAGGATCCAGGTTCAGTTCTGGGAACCTAGCTGGTGGCTCACAACCATCTGTAGCTCTGATTGCATGGGATCTAATTCCTTCTTCTGGCCTCTGTGGACACTGCACATAATGATCACACACACACACACACACACACACATACACACACACACACACACACAGTTCAAAAACTCATACAAATAAAAAAATGAATAAATCTTTAAGGAATGAGTCTTCTAAAACTATTTCATTCATTAATCAATAAACATTCATTGATAATGTTATCTATAAAGTTAAGTTCTGGAAGAGTCACAGCATGAACTAACAGTATTATTCATAGCCGTTTTCCCTTGTTTTGTGTCAGAAGTGAGGTAGGATGCTGGGTGGTCAGGAAGGTCACATGCGATCCATCTCTATGGACTCCACAGAAGCCTTGCAGGTTTCAGGATTGTTGGCCTTAGGAAACTTTGGATATTGACCAGTGCTAACTTCCAGATGAAGTCTTACTTCCGTGAACCCACCTTTTAAAGACCTCTTACGCTAATCTATTACCATGTAGTGGGTTTACAACTGCTTCTCTCACTGCTTGTCAAGGGGCCTTCTCTGCCCTCCGACATCAACATTTTGATTGCTTTGCAGGTGTTTTAAGATCTGTTACATTTAATAATACATACAAATTCAAATGACCAAATCACAAATACATGAAGAGAAGCTGAACTAGTGCTCCTCTCTAGAGATATCCATGGGCTGGGTTTCCATACCTTGCCAAAATTTCTTCTGAGACAGCACACTGAAAAGCATGCTAGCGTCAAGGGTAGAATGTCTGTCTCCATCAATTTTAGAGCAACACAACTTCCAGAGAATTTTTCACATTTGGCGAGAAGCTATCTTTTCATGCTTTGACTGTCAAAGATCTGATTTACCCTTTCTGAGGCAGGGCCAGATCAAGTCTCTGTCTACTTGTAGATGACAGATCTTAATCTAATGTCAGCTATTTTAATAATCAAACATTGCAGTAGTATCAGTGGTAAGACACAAAGCTTGTAAATCTTGCAGCTGTGGTAGAATCTTTTCATTGGAAGTCATAGAATCCCAGTGTTGCCTGGTACCACACCCATCTGACTAGCATAGCAGTTCTCATTTCTCTGGGTTCTACTGAAAGCTAAGGGAAAACACACCTGCCAATCAATGTTTTTGTGTCCATGCATATCTTCTGAGCTCTGAGGATTGGCCCAATTTTACATACAACAAAATAAACAGTGGACATTGAAGGATCTGCCCTGTAAGAAATTGTTGCCCTGGCCATCAATTTGGAGATTCAAACCCAACCCTAGTGTCCCCATTAACTAGAAACCCCAGCAGTATGTCACCCTGTTTCTTTGTGCTGTGTCTTTCCATGTAAACTGTGGCCATGGGCTGGATTTCAAGAACCCGCCCTTGTATCAGGAAAAAAAATACCTTCAGTGTACAAGAGGAGAGTATTGCCATGTGTACCAAAGGGTTTTCCTCATTATATGAAATAAATTCTAGATTTCCCACCAGCTCTGAAATCCAGTGTATGAATCATCTCTTATTCAGTTCTATGTTTCTCCTTTCTTCAAAGTGTCAGCTATGATCCCACCCCTACATGAAAGCTCAAGGGATGACTTTATGTAGAAAGTCTCAGGGAGTAATCTAGTTAGGATGTTAGTGCTAATGTTGGGAGCAGGAGGGCATTGTTGTTCCAGTCCAGGGTCACAGTGGGGCCTCTGTGTGAGCTCCTGGTTTGAGGTCTGTGGCTCTGCCCTTCACTCTATGGTAGTCAGACTTTGCAGGGGCAGTTTCCTGATCCTCTCCCAGCCATAATCCATGACACTGAGTGTTCTTACAAACCTGACACCCAGGTCTATGTCTTGCCTCTTCATTGGGTTAAGTGAATAGTTCGCTCCTTACATGAGAGATGCCTGGACCAGATGTGTGCCTTGCCCACCTAAGAAGCTTTGCAGTTCCAGGTTCCCAGTCTAATCTCCCTCTTGAGGTTGAGTGGGAGACATGGGGTGTCAGTTCCTGTCTTCCACCTTATTTTAGAGGCAGGATCTCTTGTTTATTGCCAGGAGGCTTTACACCTCAGATGAGCTGACTCCTGAGCATCTGAGTAATCCATCTCTGACTCTCATCTTGCCATGGCATCCCTGGGATCACAGACACGTTCTACCACATCACAGCATTTACATAGATTACAGGGATTAAACGCACCATCTAGCTCAAATGGCAAACACTTTTACCCACCAAGCCAGCTCCCTGGCCCTGTGTTCTTGTTCTCTCAGGAGACTGGAAGACTGGCAAGCTTCTCTATGAATCTGACAGCTCTTCATTTCTTACATTTCTTATGAGGATGTGACAAGTTATGATATTTATAGTTAATCTGACTTTTTCTTGCATTTAGTAAAAAGCAATGATAATCTTTTTAACTCCCTGTGTTCTCAGCAGCTATCAAATGTGGTATTTTACAGGTGGCATTTCAGGCTACCATTATTATACATGAGTCTCATTTATTTTGATGAATGCCGTTGTAATAAATGAATTTATCTCTTTAATATTTTGGAGTGCTAGATCACTTGAAAGCTCTCATTAGGCTCTAAAAATAGTTTTTCATTATTTTAATAAGATTATGGGAATAAAATAATGACCTATATAAATACTTTTTAAATATTCCAGAGAATTATACAATATATTTTCTATTAGAAAAGGGAAGAGAAAGGGCTGGAAAGATGGCTCAGCAGTTAAGAGCACTGGCTGCTCTTCCGGAGGACCGGGGTTCAATTCCTGAGACCCACATGACAGCCCACGCCTGTCTGTAACTCCAGCTCTAAGGCTTCTGACACTCTCATACAGAGACATACATGCAGGCAAAATACCAATGGACATAAAGTGATAATAAATTCTATATTTTAAAAAATGATTATTTAAAAAAAGAATTTATATTGATCCTGGATGTGGTACTTAGTAAATTGGCAGGAATGCTGTAAGCATCCATTCTCACAGATTGATAGTTAACCTCTCAAAGCACCACTACATAAAGAATCAAAGTTAGATTCTTTGGTCGCTTGACTAGAGGGAAGTGTTCGCTTGATTTTACTTTTAGGGTAAACTATTTTCCATCAATTTTTAAGTCATTTCACTTAGGAGGAAAAATATAGTCCAAGACATGCTTATAAGAACATTCTATGACATTTTCCATGAAAAATATGTAGTTGTAGAGAAATTAAAAACTTAAACTTTTTAAAGACTTCACTATTATTTTATCTTATTTGGATGTGTATTTTGTCTGCACATGTGTAAATGTGCCACGGGCCTGCAGTGCCTTCTGAGTCCAGAAGTGGGGGGTGGATCCTCTGGAACTAGAGAAGGGTATTTGTGAGATTTTATGGGTGTAGCTCCTGACATTACCAGGAGACACAGGCTCACAGCAAACCCCTTGATCCTTTGGGCCTTAGAATCTTTTTGCCCCCTCTTCTACAGTGTTCCCCGAGCCTTGGTCCTGGGGTGTTTTCTAGCTGTATCCATTGGGACTGGGTTCCACAACTTTGCATTTGATTGGTTGTAGCTTTCTGTAATGGGCTCCATGTGTTGCAAAGAGAAGTTTCCTTGATGGTGGGTGAATATTCAACTTATCTGTGGGTATAAGGGCAAATGAACTGAACAAGCATAACACCAAAAAATATGCTAAAGTAGATGGGGGAAAGCCCAGCTATACAACAACAGCCAATTCAGGACTGCTGGAAATGGGAGACATAGTCTTCCCTAAGGACGAGCACACTGATTGTCCAATACCAAATCACCAGACTTGAAAACACACAAGTAACTTTATACACATATATGTATATTTATATAACAACAATTAATGAATAAAGAGATTATGAATTTGAAAAAGCAAAGAGGGATATATGGAAAGGTTTGGGTAGAGAAAAGGGAAAGAATAAATTATATAAGTATATTATAATCTCAAACAGAAAAGAAAAACAGGGGAACAGGCCCAGGGAGACTGTTTTAGCCACCAGGTGGATTCTCTTGCAAGAATCCTCTTGCTGATTTACCTCTACAGCTGCAAATATCATAATTTTTTAAATTAATGTATCAAATGAATAAATAATGAGCTAACAAAATCTTCTAGAATTAGCTTAGTGTCCTCTGTCTTAAAAGATGTTTGAGACTCAGTATTCTTACCTAGAAAAGAGTTACTGTGTCTAACATGATTTCACAGTACATGGCTTCACTCTCTGTCATTACTTTGTTGCATATATCCTTTGTTAGTGAAAGTCCACTAGATTGAAAGTCCCACTTACAGTGAATTTCTCTATAATTGCAGGTTTTATATGGGGAGAGATTAAACAGATGTGGGATGGCGGACTCCAGGATTACATCCACGACTGGTGGAATCTAATGGACTTTGTGATGAACTCCTTGTACCTGGCAACAATCTCCTTGAAGATTGTCGCCTTTGTAAAGGTAATTGCTCTTTACTTAGTTGATGACGCATGCATACATCTAATTCTTAAAGGCACATCTTCAGTTGCTATTAGATTTTATTAAGAGATCCTTGTGTGTGGTATTTATCAGCTTTTTATTTTATTTATAGGGCTGAAGTACAGAAACAATGCATGTCCTAGAAGTGCTTTCATAAGCACTTCAAAGCTGCCACCGTCGTCTGTCTGCTAATTAACATGACTGCCTCAAAACGAAATAGCTCCTTAACTCTAGTTCTACCTAATTCTAAAGAAATTCTTCTTCAGATATTACTTAATTTTAAACAACACAAACCTATTTTTGCAACAACTAGATACATTTTTGTGGGTAAATCAAAATATTACCCTTCAAAAGCATTGATATGATTATTTCAACATGACCTAACAGTTTGGTGTGATCGGAAGAGAACAGAATTTCTTTGTCTTTGTCCTGTTCCTCATGATACTGTCTGTCTGAAATCTCACACACCCTGCAGGGGGTGCATCAGGCCTCCGTACAGCTACATAATTTACATAAAGCATTTAGTTCTGCAATGACAGCTGAGATTTTTATACTTTTGTGATAACTTATTTCAAATGAAAGTATGATATTTTCCCTTTGCCTGCTTTTATTTTGCCTCTTCCTCTTTGTCTCCTTTAAAACACAATTTGTTACACAATGATTAGTGAATTGGTTTAGGAAAAATAAAGAATAGATTCTGATTGGGTGCCACATGAATAATGCATGCAATTTATCATCTAAACTAAAAAAATAAAAAGCATATGTGAGAGTTCTTATATACTTAGTGTAGCTCTAAACAATGTTCTTATTCTCTGTGAATATTCATGTATCATAGGAACAAAGCTGTCCAAATTTAGGAAAGTTACAGTTTCTAGCTATTTGTTCAATTAAAATGTTGCCAATATTCAACAAAATACTAAAGAAATGCAATTTATATCAGTCTTAGGAAAAACAAGCCTGACGTCTTTTTGTTATTGTTTGGGATTTTAGAAATCTTTATTAACTTCACACTTATACATGTGTATGGCACGCAGTGTAATATTTTATTATTTTAACATATGTCTAGAATGTGTACTGATCAGGCCAGGGTAATTACTATTTACATCTTTATCATTTCTTTCTGTTTAGAGCCCCCAAATCCTTCTCTTCAGGCTCTTCAACATATATATAAATTATGTGTGTATGGGGTGTGTGTGTGTGTGTGTGTGTGTGTGTGTGTGTGTGTGTGTGTGTGTGTGTGTGTTTATTTGGCATTACAGTAGTTCTGAGAGTTGAGCTTTCAATACAGGATCAGACAATTTGTACTTTGGAACCCATTATTAATCTCCCCAAACTCCTCTTCTCTCTAATTTTTCTCCTCCTCCTTTTCTTCCTCCTCCTCTTTTTTGTCTTCAATAATTTATTTATTTATTCACTTTACATGCAGTTGTAGCCCCCTCTCCTCTCCTCTCCTCCCAGCCCACCCACAAATCCTTCCCCCCAATTAACCTTTCCCCTTCTCCTCAGAGAAGGGGAAGCACCCCTGAGGTACCACCCTGCCCTAGGACATCAAGTTCCAGCAGGACTAAGCACATCCTCTGTCACTGATGCCAGACCAACTAGGGGAAGGGGATCCAATAGCAGGCAACAGAGTTAGAGACAGCCCACTTCAATTGTTAGGTTATTCACATGAAGACCAGGCTGCACACCTGCTACAAATGTGTAGGGGGCCTAGGTCCAGCCTTTGCATGCTCTTTGGTTGGTGTTTCAGTTTCTGTGAGCCCCCGTGGGCCCAGGTTAGTTGATTCTGTAGGTCTTCCTTTGGTGTCCTTATCCCTTCTCACTTGCTCAGTCCTGTCCCTCAACTCTTCCACAAGACTCTCTGAGCTCCGCCCGATGTTTGACTGTGAGTCTCTGCATCTATTTCCATCTGCTGCTAGTAGGAGCCTCTCAGGAGACAGTTATGCTATGCTTCTGTCTGCAAGCATAGCTGAATATCATTAATAGTGTTAGGAGTGGGCTCTCTCACATGGAATGGGTCTTATGTTGGGCCAGTCATTGGTTGGCTGTTCCCTCAATTTCTGCTCTATCTTTATCCCTGGCATCTTGTAAGCAAGACCAGTTTTGTGTTGAAGGTTTTGTGAGTGGGTTGGTGTCTCCCTCCCTCCACTCTTTTCTTAGTTTTAAATTTAAGGGTTTCTTTTTTGAGAATTTCATGCATGCTTATTGTATTTACATCATATCTACCCCTTCTCTCTCTCTTCCAATACTTCCTGTGCCTCTCTAATCTTTGCAAATTCATGATCTCTTCTTCAATAACTATTGTTACATATATCAATTGCCCCATACTGTTTTCTAGCCACCTTTGATGACCACTGGTCCCCTGTGTTGACTTTCCAGACTGATGTTTGGCCTCTGCATATAAGAGAGAATAGGATGTTACAAACCTCTATGTCTGGCTTATTTCACTTAGCAGAAATCTCTGGCTCCATCATGTTTCCTTAAAGAGATGATTTTATTTCATGATTAATATCCTCTTTTACATGTGCTGCATTTTGTCTATTTATTCATTCTCTAATAAGTAAGACAATTAATTGGCTCTGCCATTGCCCGTTGTAGTCAGTGCTGCCATAAGAGACCAGGTATCTCTTTGATATTATTACTTGTCTTCATTAGTTATTTGAGAATTTTGTACAATGTATTTTGATCCTATTCATAACTTCTCCTAGTGCTTTTCAGATCCACCTTACTTCCTTCCCAACACAACTTTGTATTCTCTCTTTTTCTTAATGTGTGCTGCCTATACACTCTTAGGTAAATGGCCCTCCACTCTAACATCACTGACCAATCAGAGGCTACAACCTTAAAGACAACTGGCTCTCCCTATCCCAGCAGCTATGGATTGCCAGTCGCTCCTTCATTAGGGATGGAACTTTATGCCCACCTCCCCTCTCCATGGGATTTGTCTGGTTTGAGTTTGTCTTCTGCATTTGCATGATCTGAGAGTTCATAGGTACAAATGACCTGCTATGTCTGAATGACACTGCTTCATAATTGTCACCCACTAGCCCTTGCTCTCACCATCATTCTGTGTCCTCTTCCACAAAGATTCTCTGTCCTTGGGAAGGAGGAGTGTGATTCAGGAGTTTCTATTTAGGGCCAAGAATTCCAGTCACTCTCTATGCCGACTGGACCTCTGTGTTGATTTCTAGCTACTGCAAAAGGGAACTTCTCTCATGAGAGATGAGATACACATCAATCTATGGGTGTAATGAAAATTTATTAGGAGTCAGTTTAACAAATATATTGGTTTGATATCATGACACCATTTCCTATTCTAAAAAATGGCTAATCTGAATCTTTATAGTACATAGTTTTTAGTTTTGTGAGGATTAAATATTGTTTTACCTGATGGAAGTACTGGTTTACACTCCCACCAGCAGTTTTAAGAGTCTCCTTCTGTCTGCATATTTATCACAGATTGTTCTGTTTTGGCCTATTTAATAATAACTATTCTGATTTGAAGAAATGACATCTTGTTTTGGTTTTGATCTACATTTTAGTGATAACTTGTGACCCTGGACTTTATTTCATGTGCTCATTGACCATTTGGGTTTCATCTTCTGAGAAATGTCTATTCAAACCATTGGCCTATTTTAGACATTGAGTTACTTGGTTTTTGTTGCTAAGTTTTGAAGTTGAAAGAAGACACTTTGAAAACTGAATCAACAAAAGATTTTTAGAAATTACCATAAAAAACATTTCAAGTAAGATAGATAATTTTCACTCACATTACTGTGATGCCACTTCTGCTGTAGGTGTTCTTTATTTGTAAGAGTTGAGTGTTTATATAGGAGAAGGGGATGAGAAGAGAGGTGGGGAGGGAGGAGAGGACACTAATCCCCTTTGAGGACATGTTCCCAGTGTAAACCTCATCTCAACAGACTTTGTAAACCCCCAAGGTTACCACAAGCTGTTGTTCTTTTGAGGAACATTGAAGATCCAGATGACAGCGCAGCCCTTGGAAACCAAGACTGTACATAGTATGACTACAGCTAGTATATTATGCCACTTTCTACTTGTACAGTTTGAAGCAAGCTACTTAATATCTCAAATACATTTTCCAAAAAACAGTAATAATCATCAAAGTTATTAGAATGTTTTAAAGATGCTAGGAGCTAATAGAAACATTAAATATTTGCTTTGACTGTGTTTAATGTTCTAGTTTGGCTCCTGTCACTGTGATAAACACAAAACAAAAACAAATGCAACTTGTGGAGGAAAGGGTTTATTTCCTCATAGCCCATCACGAAAGGAAGTTCAGGCACGTACCTGGAGGCAGGAACAGACACAGCGACCATGCAGGAGTGCTGCTTACTGGCTTGCTTTCCAAAGCTTGCTCAAATTGTTTTCTTATACAACCCAGGACCACCAACACAGAGGTGGCAGTACCTTCAGTAGACTGCACCACACCATATCAGTCATTAAGGAAAAGCATGCCCTACAGACTGGCCTCCAGGCCAATCTAAGAAGGAAATCCTTCAACTGATATTTGCCTATTGGCTGATGACTTCACTGTTTGAAGTTGACATAAACTAACCAGCGTGTATACAAAGTAACAGCGTTACAAAGCAGTGGTCACTTTCCTCTTTGCTGATGAAGTTTGATGGTGCTTCCTTTTATGCTTTGATGCTTTTTATACCTCCTAGGATGGCTGTTTTTAAAACACACAAACTTGTTGATCTCCAGGACACAATTTTAAATCTTATTTTCACTTCATTGGGATTGGCTTGTTCCTACTTAAAAATGGGGTTAAAATCCACTCTATTTCAATATGCAAAGCTGGTCTCTCATGTTTAGTGTCAGTCATTTGACAAGTATGATTTAATCTCTATAACTCTTGACTGCATAACTTAAATATTTCCCAACAATCAAAATTATTATGAATATAAACAATTGTTTGCAAAGTCATGGTAGAGTTTTTACATCATTTTAATAAACAGTTTTGGATGTATGACTTCATTCCCTATCAGTTAACAGGTGACAAGGACTGCTGCTTCTGCCTTATAAGGATGTTAGCCCCTCAAATAGTGCTGTCTGTAACATTCTTCAGTTTTGCAGCAGGGTTCTGCAGCCAGCTGAATCCTGGTTGTTTGTTCTAGAATTATCTGTTAGGAAAGAAATCCTTATGTCTTTCTTTTGTTTTGTTTTGTTTTTCAACCTTATTACCATATATCTACAAAGAGAAATTTTTATACACATTAAAATTAGCACGTCTTTTCCTATAACCTCCTATGACAAACGTACTAGTCAGATTTCATTACTATGTCAAATACCCAAGACAATCAACTTATAAAAAGAAAAGGTCTTTGGTTTACAGTTTCAGGGTCACTTGGCTCTTCTGTAATATGTTGGGAAATGCAGGATGGAGCAAAATAGCCACCTATTGGTGGAAAGAAAGGAATAAGGAAGGGATCAGGGTCCCCTCATCCCCCTCAAAGGCATCTCCTTAAATGACACAACCACCTCTGAAAGGTTTGTCATCTCCCGTTAACACCAAACTGGAGGTCACAGTCTAGCAAATGAGCCTTAGGAGGACATTCTGGATCACACTATGGCAGCAGCCATTTTCATATTGCATCCACCTAAAAGTTTTACTCATGTTCATTGACAGCTTGCCTTGTATGAATATGCATGAACTCGTAAAGGGCATGAAGATGAACTAGCGTAGTTTTCTATAGTCTAGGAACTTATGACCCAATATTATGATTCAATCCATCATCGGCTCTTAACAGCCTGCCAAGTCTTCCTGACTTGTGTCTGACATGCTCAGGCTCTTCTCCCTGTTCCCAAACCCTCAGCTATATCCAGAAGTCTACATTTCTACAGATGACTCACATTCTGTATCTTGCATGTCCTTAAACATATCTGACTCTTCTCGTGTGATTTTAGAGCTTCAAATGTGAAGAAATTCAGAGAACAGTGCTCCCTTCAGGAGACACTAAGAACCACAGGGCACATGGTCTACAAAAAAAAGAGTTCTCAGAAAAATTACACTCATCAGCAAGGAAGGCTTTAGGGAAGATTCTATCACAGTAGGAGTAGAGTGAAACACAGTTATTTGCTGGTGTGGGGAAATGTGCATGATTGTCTTCGACAGGCTAGAGGTCTTTATTCTACAACACTGGGCTAGCATCTTGGGTCTTTGGGATCCTCATGTTCACCTATCTCCTTTTAAGGGAACAATAAACATTGTTCTATTAATGTCTGTCTCATAACTGCCTAACTCTGTGACTTGGTGGTTTCTCCATCTTTTTTAATCATCTTTCGGGATCCATCATAGGTTTCATAGATGAGTTACAGATGAAAAGTCAGAATTGCTAGAACTTACATTAATTCTCAGGAAAGGAGCATTTATGGAATGGCATTTTGGCAAGATGTAGCAAAACTGAAAATCTAGAAGAATCACAAGTACTGTATGTTTGTCCAGGGCACTGAGTACCAGACTACCGATAAATGGATGCAAGATATAGACTTCATCTGTCAACTGTTAAGAACTCAATACACCATCTCCAGAAAATGTAGTCATGGAGAACATTAATACATGGCATGGCCAATTTTTCCTTTAAAAGATAATGTAGCAATGAATAAATGAGATATGATTCAAGGAAAAGCAGTTAGAACTTGTCATGATGTCACTGCCATAATGGAAGAAAGAGAGGAAATTGTTATGAGATTGAGAGATACGAGGAGCTGCTTGGTATTGGCTGCTGGGAAACTGGGTGCACCATCCTCTCAAATCCAGAGGCATAAACAGAGGGATCAAATGATGATGGAGTCAGGTTTTTGTCTGAAAATTTGAGATCTTGAAATGGGGAAAAATCATCCTGTCAGTAGAGTGTGAAATGGGATAAGAGAGTGGGAAGTCTGAGTTAGACCTGAAGTCTGAGTTGGGGTTATCCCTGAAAGGTGAGAGCATGGGAGATGTCTGGGGAGAACTGGTGAATGAGAAGAGGCCGGGAAAGCAAGCTTATCATTAAAGAGCAGGCGAGACAGAGGAATTTCCAGGGCTGTTAATGCAACCCAGCACAGGGTTTGAGTTTAAAAGATACAATATAACTAATTTTATTTATTTTTAATTTTTTATTTGTAAATTTACTTCAAGCATTAGTATTGGATTTATATTATTTCTGCCCTCCTTGTCTTTATTCCAACTCCTCCTGTATCCCCCATACTTTCTCTCGAACTCATGACCTCTTCTTTAGTGATTTTTTGTCTCTCTCTCTCTCTCTCTCACACACACAACAATAACAACACACATCATACACACATACACACTGACACACTCTCATAAACACCTGGCTGAGTCCATTTACTTTTGCTCATATGTACGTGTACATAGGGCTGGCCACTTGGGATTGGATAACCTATCAGGGCACCTCCCTGAAGAAGACTGATTCTCCCTCTCTCAGCAGCCGTTTGCTGCTTGTAGCTCTTCTTCTAGGGGTGGGGCCTTGAGAGATTTTCCCCATCCTCATTGGTATGTCAGCTGGTGTTTTCATTGTACAAGTCTTGTTTCGGTGACCATCTGGATAAGATATCATGGGTGCAGCTCCTCTGTCGTGTATAGAAGACACCGTCTCACAGCAGGTGCCCTGGTCCTCTGGCACTTACAGTCTTTACACTCTGTCTTCTAAGATGTTTCTGGAGTCTTGAGTTTAGGGGTCTTTTCTTTAGCGATTCTATTTCTTTGTTAAACTCTTCTCATATCTTGAATTATCTTCATTATTTTATTCTACTGTTTGCATTTTTACAGTCTTCATGGAAGCATCTATTCATATCCTCTTTCAGATCCTTGAACATACTCATAATTGCTATTTTGAAGTTCTTGTCTTGTTATTGAGCTAAACTGAGGGCATGTTAACATAGGGTGCTGGCTGCAGGTACAAGCAGACTGTCCCGGGTATTAGTGCTTGTGTTTTGTGCTGAGATCTAGTCAACCATATTTATGATGCTTGTAGTGTTCTCAGTGTAGATATCTCGTCTCACCTTTGTTGGGTGTGTGTTCAGTTCTTTGGTTTCTATTACCCAACTCTGACAGGTTGTGAACCAGAAGAATGATGGCTTATTTTTTAGTGTTAGGGACACTGTGGGTCTTGGAGCTCAGACTCTGATTGCTCCAAGATCTTAAGTTCTGGTTAGAATTCTCGCTTCAGATTCCAGCAGTACAGGTGGGTACAATGTAAACAATGGGTAGGGTGTGTGGTAGACTACAGTTGGGGAAGGGGGCTGACTCTGGAGGTCTCTGAAGTGACTTTGGTCTTGACTTAGTTAGTGTTATATTGCTGTAAGGAGACACCATGATCATAGAAACTCTTAGAAAGGAGAACAATTCATTGAGGCATTGCTTGGAGCTTCAGAGGTTTAGTCCTTTATCATCATGGTGAGAAGCATGGCAGTACCCAGGCAGACATGGTGCTGGAGAAGGAGCTAAGAGTTACATTCCAATCTGAGCGGCTGGCTGAGAGAGAGAACTGGGCCTCACTTGGGCTTCTGAAACCCCAGAGTCCACCCCAAGTGACACACTTCCTCCAACAAGGCCATATATCCTAATCCGTTTAAATACTGTCACTCCCTGGTGACCAAGCATTAAAATCTGAGCATGTGAAGGCCATTTTCATATGATCACCACAGATCTTCCTCCACAAAGGGAGGCAGAGGCAGAATAGAGACACTCTGGGGCTGGCTATGAATGGCAGCCCATCTGAAGGGGATGGAGGAGGCTGGGAGGAGGCTGGAGTAAGAGGTCCCTAGAAAGAACAGAGTGGGTGAGGGAAAGAGGAACACTGGTGGTCTACCTGGGTCCTAGCCAAAGGTGGCAGCTATGGAGTCCCTGTAGGATGCTGAGGAGTTACAAAACAATGGAGGTGGGCTCTGAGGAGTGGCTAAGGTGGGTGGCAAGGAAGAACTAGGGGGACCCTGGATCCACACCACCAGGAGGCTGAGCCTCAAGGGGATGGAGGTGGGCCAGAAGGAGGAACTGGAACCAAAGTTAAATTTTCAAATTAACTTGTTAATACCCAATGATAGGTTTAGAAAATATGCCCATTGGCCAAATACTTTATTCTCTATAGATGTAAAGAACATTATGGTTTGCAATGGTTTGTAAAAGTTTTTAAATTGCTTTGGTACAATTGCTTATTTACTCAGTTTGTCTGTTTGCTTTCTGTTTTTAGACAGCCTCCCTGTGCAGCCCAGGCTAACCTTGAACTCCCCAAAGAGATTACGATGCCCTCCCTCCAACTCACAACCCACTCCCTGAGTCTTGGGCATGGATTCCAGGTGTGCACTGCCACGCCCATTTGGGAGCCTAAGAAAATGTGTATGTGTATGGCGGGAGGAGATTTTAAAGCAAAACTTAAAAGAATGAACTCAAGCACTAATTGCTTACAGTTTATGTCTTTATTTGTTCTCTGACTGGAAGCAAGGTGTCTGGATCAGCAAACAGACAAATTATTGATTTACATTGTGATCTTAGCATCAGTCCCCATGTTCCAGTTCCCCAATGGGGGATGTGATGAGAGCCAGATGTGCCCAGCGCACAGGGGGATTATACCACAGGAAAGGAAATCGGAAATTATGATTCTCAGAATTTACAGGATGCAGCTGAGCTAGCTGCCTGTCTTCCCTCTGGGGAGAGAGAAAGACTTTAAGTTTCTTAAGAAAATAAATATTCTCTGGAGAACAAGGTCCCTGGGTTTATTATCCAGAGAATGGAAGCAGATGGCTCCTGGGGAGATATCTGTGAGTCTCCCAGGAGCCGTCGTAACTTTTAATGGTAGTTTGCCATTACAACACCATTAAGTCAAGATACCAGCAATATGACTGTGTGTAGCTATGTAACTGCGATGATGCCTGTACAGCGTCATTCCATAACAGCTACCAGACATACTGGACTCAGAATCCAGAGTGGGTTCTTATATTAGGGCAAAAGTAGAGGCTTGTGCTTTTGAAGATTATCCATTATATTTCTTTCAATCTCAGCCAAGATCACTCACTCAGAGGGATCCTGTGTACGTCAGCTCATGGGTTATACTATGATGATGGCTTCTGCCTCAGGTTACCTCCAACTGGTGGCAAACTGCTAATGAGGCATAGTGTCTCCTCTAGATTCTTAACCCTTTGACAGCATAGAGACATGGTCTACTTCTCATCTCTTGCCCTCTGTTCCTGCAATGCTTTGTGTTAACTCCCTAAATGTGTCTGTTATAATTAGATGTATCTGTCTGTCCCCTGCTCTGTGAGTATGTTATGGGTATCAATGTTTCTTAACCACTCACTGTACACAGTGTGTCCTACTGAACATTTTTGAGAAATTTAAAAAGTGCTTATGTTGTTATCAATATACTTTCCCTTTCATACTGTATATAATCAGTTATCCAAGCACATTGACTAGAATTTTAAAAGATACTCATCCATTCTTGTTCAGATTTGATTATTTTATAATGTCACTCAAGCAAGAGTCTAAAAGTTGAACTCGATCAGTTGAATAAGTGGAGAAGGTGTGTTCTTTGCATGAAGACAGAAACTATGAGGTAGCAGACAAGAACTAACATGTCAACGTTTTAACACACTGACATAAACAAATAAGAAGGACGGGCCTGTACAGCCACATGGATTAAATAAAGCTCATGAGTTATAAGTTAATGAATTTCCATCTTTGTATGGCTCACTCTAGCTGCTGCCATCTTAAAGCATACATCTCCCAAACGGTGGCTGAGGTGGACCCTTAGAAAGCTCCGCAGAGCCGAATTTGATTCTGTCAGCATTGTGTGTTTACTTTGCCTTCATTTCTGTCTCTTCAGTACAGTGCTCTGAACCCACGGGAATCCTGGGACATGTGGCACCCCACCCTGGTGGCAGAGGCGTTATTTGCTATTGCAAACATCTTTAGTTCCCTCCGCCTGATCTCTCTGTTCACTGCCAATTCTCACCTGGGGCCTCTGCAGATCTCTCTGGGAAGAATGCTTCTGGACATCCTAAAGTTCTTATTCATCTACTGCCTCGTGCTGCTAGCTTTTGCAAATGGCCTAAATCAACTGTACTTCTACTATGAAGAAACAAAGGGGTTAAGCTGCAAAGGCATACGGTGCGAAAAACAGAACAATGCATTTTCCACGTAAGTTGGAGGGGCGTTGCTCCCGGTAATGTTGGGCAGACCTGAGAGTGTATGACGTCACAAATGTGAACAATTTGCCATGAGGATTGCAAAGGAAAGGGGGAATTAAAGCTATGAATAATGCAGAAAATGGAATTAACACTGCTCTGAATTGAAATGGAGACTTCTGGCATTAAGAAAAAAAAAATACTGGGTACATTCATTTCAAGTTTTAGTAAATGGTCTTTTCTTTTGAATGACCTCATGAAAAGGAAGGGTTATATATGCAATTCTCACACACACACACACACACACACACACACACACACACACACATGAATTCATACATAGGGAAAATGTGGAATTCAAAAAGGAAACCTATGTATTATTGACATCTTGTAAGTATGTATGTGCACTCAATCTTGTTGGAAAATCCAAATGCTTTTCTGCATTTCCACATGGCCCTTCATATGTTTCTTTTGATTTTTGGTGCAGTAAGAAAAAACATGAGCTTGTTAAAATGTTCTCCAAAACGAATACTCAAATCTACCCATTATTACTGCCTAGGTAAATTTCCCTGTAAGCTTGCATGAGGATGAGCAGTTATCAACAGGCACTGTCAACTTCTGGTGACTTTCATCAGCAGTATTGATGGCAGCCCATGCTCATGAGTGTCTGTGCCACCACCTCAGAGGCTTTCTGCCTGGGTCCATTTCCTTCCCACTGGGAGAAATAGAAGGCTAGTAGGTAAAGAAGCTGGGTGACTTCTTCGTACACCGCAATCACGGTTGAACATGTGCTTGTCTTGTCACCTTAATAAGCTTCCTTGTGGGCCCTCATAGAATTATACACACGCAAAAGAGTAATTTTCTAACTGGAAGGAAAGTAGACATTTCCCATAATCTAAATCACCCATAGCTAAAATGCTCTAGTTGGTTTAATCCTGCATCTGTTTGTTTCTATCCTGATATTTAAAACTCCATTTTAATTAACTGGCATCTGTTTATTTGCACAGTTAATCTCACTCTTTTAGATTTGATACAAACTGGCAGTCATAAGAAACCATGCAATCCTGATTCCCTGTGTCTCATCACAATTGTCCTCAGGTTGACTCCTTGGCCCTCATCAGCTTTCTCTGACCTTGGGCTCCAGGGAGGTAGTGGAACCTCCTTCAGTGTCACCTTGTTTGCTAGGACCTTACATCTTGGCTCAGATGGCTAGAATTATTTCACAACTCTCTCTCTCTCTCTCTCTCTCTCTCTCTCTCTCTCTCTCTCTCTCACTGTGTGTGTGTGTGTGTGTGTGTGTGTGTGTGTGTGTGTGTGTGTGTGTGTGTGTGTGTGTGTGTGTGTGTTGCATTTTGTTTTTTCTTGTGAATTGGAGAAAGGCCATGAGGGCAGGGTTTCTTAAGGACCAGAACCACCTCCCTCTTTCTATGCCTCTCACAATCTTTCTGGACATTGTCTGGTGGCTGATTGTCTCCATGGCTTTCTGACAGAGTGCACTGTCCCAAGCTCCACCTCTCTTAAAACTTTTGCTGGTTTTTAATGCACATCCCATTACAAGCTATTAGCTGAGCACACAGCTCCTCCTGTGTGGGTGCTGCATCCTTCCCGTGCGCTGTATTCCTGAAGGATCTTCTACACAGCCCCTACCACTGAGTCACCTCCCTCCCCATCCTTTGTAAGTCAATGGAAAAGATCTCATTCACAACCCAGCCCTTCTCACGGGCCTGCTTCCTCTGTCCGGCTGCTCTAACACTGCCCTGTACAAGATTTCTTTCATGACTTGAAAGGCAATAGATAGTTGCATATCTCAGATATTGTAGGAGTAAATCATTTGCTACCTTCCCCCAAAGATGTTTCATCTAAATTATTTTTCCTGAAAATGACAATTCTGTTTTTTCTCAGTGATATTAAAAGCTAAATAACATAACCAACTCTGAATATTATTAAATAGTCTGTGTCAGGCTTAAGCTTATCCTTAGCTGACTCTGTTTTTATGCAGCAGACGTCTGTCACCGAAAGAGGGACATACGGTGATACTTGGTGTCTCTGGTTATCCATCCACACTTATCTCTGCATTCTTTCACATTCAGATTTTCCTCCCACAAAAATTTTCATCTTTTTATTACCCATTGTTTCAGAGACCGTATTCCAAATGGCATTAAAATTAATTCATATAAAATGCCTAACACAGTGTCTATGCTATCATTGGAGGTCCCCAAAGACAGTAGCAAATCTGAAACAGTATTATTTTTGGATAGAATGCCATTTCTCATTTGTTTCATTAACTTCTTACCTCTCCCCCCAGACTGCAGCTGTCCATCTTGTTCCTTTCACCCGTGTTACCGCGAATAAACCAACATGTTTCTATACTGCTCAGTCATTCTTTGTTTAGCTCTTGCTTCCAAGACTTCACCAAAATCACTTAAGAAAGTACAGGGTAGGGCACTCTGACCACTGGTTCTGGTGGACATTTATCATCTTACATCATACTTGCCATGACTCCTGAAGAAAAATTCCAATCAGGAACAGCTCACCAATCTCTTTCCAAACTGTCCCTTTCTCATTCCCAGCTCTCCCAGCTCCCTTCACCAGAGTTCCCATAATCCACCCACGCTGAGACCAAGTGAAGCAGAAACCCAGGTTTCTGCACCTCCCTCCCTCTCCCTCCCTCTCCTCACATGGCCTTTGTTAAATTCCCACGGTCAGCATCATTATCTTGTCAATATCTTCCCTTGTTCACTGCCCGGGCTTAAGTCTACATCCTCTGGCCACTGAGTTTGTTCTGTCCTGTCTGTCTGTCTGTATGTATGTATGTCTAATTCTTTCTCAGGAAAGGTATTTCTAGACCAAGATTAGAGTCGCCATTCATTCAAAATACCTAAATGATTTCATACCTCTTACCAGATTCACTGCTGGCCTTAGCTGGACCATCACGGTCCTTCATTGATCTGACCTTTACCTGTCTTAAGTTTTTTTTCCAGATTCCTAACATTATTTTACTCTTTCCCGACAAATTTACTCTTTCCTCAGTGTATTATTTTCCTTTTACATCCCTCTGCCCCCTGTTTTGCCTTCACATTTCTCAAATTTTCATTCTCAGACGTGCTTTTTCTAACACACATCTCCAGATGCATGGTCTGTGCGTTCTTAGTGAGTATAGACTGTGACTTGGATCTCATCAGAGTCTGCATTTCGTCAGCGAATGTATACGATTCCCAACTCCTTTTGTTTTTCACAGTTTTCTCACTGACACTGAAGAAACTGCATGCCACTAAAAGACACCAACGGCTTGGTGTCTGAAGTAATGCTGTGCAGAAGTTTAACTAACTGTCCCCTGCAAAGGGACTCTCCTGAGAAGAGGGGAGTCATGAGCCTTAGCACAGTTCTGATTAAGCAAAGCTCATTTGTATGAGTTGGAGCCAAATTCCTAATGTCTTAGGCTGGCTAGTTAAGGTCATACTTTATGTATTTTACTATGACTTTGTAGATAACAAAAGTTAAAGGTTGAGTTGGGTCTCAGCATGAGTTTGTTCACTCATCACTTCAGTCTCCTAGGACAAGAGGAAATGTCAGCTCAGAACACCATACATTTTTACTTATTTTGTTTCTCGAGCTGCTAATGCTTAGGCAAGAAGGAACACAGTCATTTAAAAATATAACAGCTGAAAAATACCTTCAAAGAGGAATAAATAAAATGCTATTTTGATAAAAACAGAACCCTGACCCATATAAAGTGGGCTATGAGTTTAGAGACCACCACGGATTTTGTGGCATGCCAGTTAATTAGGTTGGGAAATTAATGAGCATTTTCTAAAAACATCAGTTCTTTTCACTAACACGACATGGAAAATCTCAGCCACATTAAGGCCCTCTGAGATGTGATTCAGCTAACAACTCTTAAATTTATGGACAGTGTGGGTCTCTATGGATTTGAGAATCAGTAATGATTAAAAGATTCCTGGAAGCAGTGGCTTTGAAATATTAACCTACATAAAAGTCCAACGAAGAAACAACTCATTCAGGGATACCTTAATACCAGGAGCTTAGTTTACCCAAGGAGCAGATATATTTTAGCTAGGCGAAATGTGTTATAAATCTCCCCACTGTTTCATCCCACTAAACAAAGGAAAAGGAAGAAAGAAAATTCTGTAGCTGGTCACAAAATGTCTTTTTGCATTTCCCATGCTGAATCTTGATTTTTTTTTTTAAAAGATCGTAGACATTTGCTAAACGACTGATGGACATTCTCTGAAAAAATTAGTTCTTTCAGACAGAAGTAAATGGGGACTTTCAACTACAGCAGTCCTTTAATCTGCATGGCTGCTTTTATGAGAATACTTGAGGACGCAGCCATTATGAAAAGACACCCATCATGCCGTTGCTGTGTAACTCTGCCTTTTCTTTCCTGTGTGGTACGTGTATGTATGTATACATGTGGCTACACATGTGTGTGTGTGAATTTGGAGGACAGAGGCTGAAGACTGGTGTCTCCCTCATTATTCTAAGCTTCACTGAGGCGAGCCTCTCACTAAGCCCAAAGCATGCTGATTTAGCTAGCCTGGCCACTAGCCCCAGGAATCCCTTGTCTCCACCCCTTAAAGACTGGGATTTATAGACAAGAGCCAAACCTGCCCAACTTTTGGGTGGGCACTCAGGATCTGGACTCCAGCCAGTGGCTTACGTAGCAAGTGCTTTAGCTACTGAATCAAATCTCAGCTGCATTGTGTAAAACTTCCTGAATTATCATTATATATTCCTATTAATAGTCATCACTATTGGGGAAGAAAGGCTGCAGTAAGTCATATTAAATTCAAAGCCTGCCTAAGAGTTACGAAAACCTAAGGAATTAGAATCTTGCACCAAATCAAGCTGTTTTTATAAACTTTTCTAGAGTTGATGAATTCACTTGAGTCTCCATGACAATTTGGGGACCCACCTGGGCTCTCCTATATAAACACACCTTCACCTTCTCCTGCAGCACCCTTCCTTCTGACTAAGTGTGGTCGAAGCAGTACCTTTATCACAGTTATCTGTTGCAGCATTAGCTCTTCTAAAATGTAAAGAAAAATTAGATTTCATCTCCTAGAATCAGCTTTTCAACTGACTGAGATATGAATCGTTTATAGAAAGCAATAGATTTGTAGAAATAAGGTCTAAGTGACAGTTTAGACATATTTAGTTAAACTCCTTTGATCATGAGGGCCAGGAGTGAATTGTGTCAGTAACGGGCATTCTGTTGTAAGAAGATACACGGAACTGAGCCCTCAGGTCCTCTGAGCAAGGAGGGTGAGCCCAGCTTTGGGAAGAGAGAGTTAACCCAGCTGGCCCAGGAGGGTTCCATCCTCATCAGTCTCAGTCTGATCCAGTGTCTCCCTGTGCCTTCTCCCTCTGATCCTGTGGTTTATTCATCCTTTGTTGTCTGCATCTCAGTATATAGTGTGGCAACCCTCTCGCATACCCTATTGCCAAAGAGACGCATAAACTCCATCTCAGGCTCTTCAGGCACCTACATCATCTTAGTGTTTCCTCCAGAGAGGAAGTCTGTTCCCCTTAGGTCACAAGCCTCATGAATTCTGTCTTCCTGGGGCATCTGACCATAGCTGACCTCGTATTCACTTGGTGGCCAGCTCAGAGAGCTATGCTGACGCAATGTGATTGACTTGTTCTCCAAGTGGGATTCCAGTCTAGGCTTGGCCTTTCTAAAGACTGAAATTCCACCTCCTCATTCTCCATACCAGGTACCCCAAGGTTTTTGTCTTCATTTTTTTCTAATAAAATGTAAATATAGTCTTATTTTAACCATTTCTAAGAGTCTAAAACCTCTATTATCATCTTACTATACCATGTTAATGTGTTACACAAAACAATAAAACAAACAATTCTTAATTTGGGTTCAAGTAATTTTGAGGTTATTAGGTTTTCTCATGTTAAAATAAAGGAAGTTTCCCTTTTAGTAAAACAACCAGAATTCACTTGTTCACCTGAGTGAGTAAAATAGGCCTTGAAATTAAAAAAGAAAACTATGGCATGTAAGCCCCTTGACACTATCTGTTGTCCAATACAGTATACTACTACATGCAGGTCCAATTATAAATGTAAAAAAATCTGAAAAACAAATGTAATTTGTTTTAATCTTTTCATAACTAAGAGTGAACCAGAAAAGGCCTGACTGGATCTCATCAGGTAGTAAGTTTTAGAATTAACTCTCCTTCAGAGACTGACGATAGGACTCAACAAACTGTCTACCAACAAATAGTAAATATTTTAGACACTGTGAGTCCGTTGTTCTCGGATGCAATTGTGTATTTCTGCCAGCATGGCCAGCACAAAGCAAACCATAGACAATACAAAAGGAAGCAAGGGTGACTGTGTCTCATAAAGATGCTAAGATAGAAACTTTATATAATTTCCATGTGTCATGAGTATTATATTGCTATCTTTGTGTTTTCCTCCAAACATATGAGAAATTTAAAGCTAT
The DNA here is from genome assembly GCA_028551405.1 of Uromys caudimaculatus. NCBI lineage: Eukaryota > Metazoa > Chordata > Mammalia > Rodentia > Muridae > Uromys > Uromys caudimaculatus. The sequence continues at coordinate 36,563,818 of CM052704.1, forward strand.
TCTTACCACAGAAATCATATATTTCCAGGGTCTCAATTCTCCCTTATCCATTTGCTCCAGCAAACAAAATGGATGTTTCAATGCCCTTTGGATAGTACAGTAAATAGAAGTATAATTTTTGTCTCAGTTTGATAAAAATACTTTAAATTATTTTATTAAGTTTAATTTGTAATCTTTGTGTTCAATTCATAGCATATATATGTACATACCTATAATATACATTATAAGATTACATTACTACTTTCCTATTTTACTCCAGGTTATTTGAGACACTACAATCCTTGTTTTGGTCAATATTTGGACTCATCAATCTCTATGTTACCAATGTCAAAGCCCAGCATGAGTTCACTGAGTTTGTTGGGGCCACCATGTTTGGCACATATAACGTCATCTCTCTGGTTGTCCTGCTGAACATGCTAATTGCGATGATGAATAATTCTTACCAACTAATTGCCGTAAGTTGATAATTTACTTTTAATTCAATATCCTTTCTGCATAGTGTTGTTCTCACCTCTATTCTATCTTATCATCAGAAGAAATAAAGCTATAATTTGCTATTGATGAGAGAAAGATCAGAATTGTACATGGCTAATTGGTGGTGTATATAAACAGTAGTACAGCATGAATGTCTGGGTATTAATCTATTTTTCTACAAAGAGTAACAGGGCAAGTTGAGTCAGCCTATATTGCCAGGGAGCTACCACATCAAACAACTTAGAATGAGATAGACGGGTCGCCTCTCAGCAGCTCATCAGGTTCAGCGCCATCTCTGATCCTGTGATCTGCTAACTCAGCTAAACAAACCCACGCCAGCTTGGAAAGAAGAAAATAGATCCCAGAGATAAATCTGATAAAGAAAGAAATTTTTTTCTTTTTCTTTTTTTTTTTTTTTTTTGCTTTTATTTGTTTTATTTGCTGTGAGTCCTCCTGGTGCATTGTCTTTGCTTGCATTTCTGTTCATGGCAAAAGTCAACTGCAGTAACAAAAATGACGGTTTGACAGCAGTCTCAGTGTTACTGCATTGGAGGACACTGCGCTCTTGACTCGCGTCCCTGTACCGTTTCCAGGCAAGAGCCCTAGGGTCTTGGTTGGAAAAAGCGTGGTATGGTGAAGCACTGAGAGGGAGAGAATAAGAGAGTAAGATGGGATGGAGCTGAAGTAAGAAGCAAACAATACAGGTTACAAGCATGGGAGCAGGAGAGAAGATATTATTTATCAGGCTGTGAGAAAGGGACACTCATGGAGTTTTCACAAGCCAATACAAGTTACAAAAGGATCAATCGGACATTTAAAAGGAAAAAATATACATACTAAGAGGAAAAAGGTAAGTAATTCTTAAAAATAAAAAGCTTAAAAAAGCAAAACCATTAAACAGAATATGTATGTATATAAAAAACGGACAATAAAATAAAAGGTTAAAGAATAAAAATATATAAGCACAAATGATCTGTAAAGTGAAATAGCTATTATGGTCAATAAACTGCAGTAAGTATCATATTCTCGGTCAGTTCTTCTTGGTCACCCCTTATATTTTCCTTAGTTCTGACCATCAGGACACCGTGCGGAGTCCCATACACCTCTGTTCTGGAATGGCTCAGCGAGCCTCAGCTTCAGACTTCCTTACCACAATCTCCACAGCTTGTGTGTGGAAAGTTTTTTCTTAAAGCCTAGAAAAACCAGAGGCTGGAGAAATAACTGAGCATTTCAGAGCACTGGCTGTCCTTCTAAAGGTCCCAGGTTCAATTCCCACACATAGCTAACGACAGTTTGTAACTCCACTCCCAGGGCATGCAATGCCCTCTTCTGGCTTCAGCTGGCACCAGGCACACACGTGGTGCACAGACCCACGAAATTGAATTTCTAAAAGCTTAGTAAATACAACAAATATAGAAATGATCTTGAATTCTCCAGACCAATATGTGATATGATATATATTATTTAAAATTCTGGCTTGCAAACAACATAGCATAATTTATTCATAATCTTATAAATTCTGCCTAGGCATAGTTGCTTAAATCTGTAATCCCAGCAGTTGGAAGGCTGAGGTGGATAGACCATTTTGAATTCAAGGCTAGCCTCAGTTACATAGTATGTTCCAGACCAGTCTAGGCTAAAACATGAGATTCCATGTCACAAAGCACAAAATCAATAAAACAATGTCTTACCAACTAACTGATGATGATTGTATAAACACTCTTTACCAAGGACTGTTATAGAAATATTGCAACAACTGAGGTGGGGTCTTTGTCCATGTAAAACTTTGAACTTATGAACTAGTGGTCTAAGTCTACAGAGAACAGCTATATTTACAAACTGAAACTCACCATGGCACAAAACACGCATAAGAAGTCTTTCATCGTTGCACCTTAGTGTACAGCATAACCAGATGCTTCCATTTTTCCCACACATAGCAGCAGTTATGGTGTGCCCTTGAATCTGCAGCAGAACTTCTGAGGGGCTGCTGTGAACTCGGTCAAGCAGCACTCTGAATTTTAGTTCGATTTTCTTCATAGAGGTGAAATTTTCTCCTACCTCTCACTGATGAAAGAACGTGCAGGACAATGAAAATACGACATTTGTGTGTTTGATTCACAGGCTATATGTAAGAATTTCCCTGGCTCTACTGACCTGGGGATGAACACCAGAATTTGTGGCTACACAGAACCTCGTGGAACATCCTAGAACCTGAAGCTTTTTATTGATAGATAGATAGATAGATAGATAGATAGATAGATAGATAGATAGATAGATAGATAGATGAATAGATAGATGCCACATACATTCAGAGCAAAGCTAGGTACAGAAACTCTGTCAACATTTTGGGTCCCACAGAACATTAGATACCCCAGCTTTGTCCAGAAGAAAACATTACTCAAGAGTAATGTGACACTGATTCACTGCTTTAAAAAAAAAAAAAAAAAAAAAAAGAATCTTGTCTTTCTAGGCAATGGATGGGAAGCAATCCTCTGATCTTCCATTTTATTTAGCCTAAATGCTGAAACTATTGTAAGACAGGTGGGCATCAGCATAGAGTTAGAGACCCCTCAGTGTCAAGTGAGTGAAACTCCTTGGGATGTTTGCATGTCGAGCATTGAAATCTGTGTCTCCCAGAATCACAGCACTAACTGTGAGATCTCATTTCCGTTCCTGCCACCCACACCTCAGAGCCGTAGAGTAAAGCGAAGAATGGAGGCGGTTAGCACAAGCCGTAACAAAAGCCTTCTCATACTTTTATGTTGATCATAAATTTCTTATGCACCCACTGCATATCAGTCATATACTTGATTTCTTAAAAGTCCTTTGTCTCAAAACATATAACAGGAACAAACAAAATTAGCAAATAACTTCAACGCTGAGGAGAGTAGAACCTGCTGTGACTGTCTCTCCACTGTTCTAGGTTTCCCAGGGGTGCATAACTTGAACTGAGCATTGGTGTATGAGGCATGTAGTCTCATGATTGTGCTGGACTAGCAGATGATATTTGGCCACCATCCTGGGACAGAAACATTCTGATTAATAGATCTTGTACAGTAATTGCACCCAGACTCAGTGCTGTGGTGGAGAGGCAGTATGCTGCATTGTGTGTTGGTGGGATTTCTCTGTAAATGTACATCAGTAGTCTGAAGGTGAGAGGGAGTTATCCATGTGGAAACATATCTGCTAAGACATTCCCTGAAGCACCAAATGCTCCTTGGTGAGCAGCTTTGCACGTGGTATTCAGCTAAGCATCTACAAGGCCTAGGCTGAGATGTAAAGCCCCACCTCTGGCTGGCACCTAATGAGACTGAACCGAGCAATTTCCAGGGCTAGGACTGCAGAGTTGCCTCCCAGTCATAGCTAATCACCAGGGTCTCTTTAATACACAACTTAGATCTCTGTTTCCCTGAAGAAGGATGAACAGAGTGACAGTGACGTATGTCCCTACTGGGTAAGCCATTGTCTCTGGGAGTTAGCAGTAATTTTATAAGCCATCTAATTAATGCTCCAAGAACCACTCTGTGTCAGGTTCAGGCTCGGTCTGTGAGGTTTGTATTACCTTGTGAATTATGAAGCCTGTCTGAAGCTGTCATTTTCTCTTGTTCAGGACCATGCGGATATAGAATGGAAATTTGCTCGAACAAAGCTTTGGATGAGCTACTTTGAAGAAGGAGGTACCCTGCCTACACCTTTCAATGTCATCCCAAGCCCCAAGTCCCTGTGGTACCTGGTCAAGTGGATATGGACACACTTATGTAAGAAAAAGATGAGAAGAAAGCCAGAGAGCTTTGGGACAATTGGGGTAAGGACGCACTGTTGAGCATGTGTTTGCGTAGCGTTGTTTCTTTACTGGATATGGGCAGATCTTAAGGCTTTCTGTCCTGACTGATTGGACACAGTGGAGTTTAACTGTGCATAGCTCATGTTCAACTCCCTGACAGAGTAGCTAGGACTCTTCCCCAGCCCGTTTTCTGAATGAAAGATCTCACTCACTTCTCAGTTGGGATTCACCCTCTTCAAAGAGGCCTCCCATTCTGTTAGCCTAGGCTAGGCTCTCTGTACCCTGATTTCTAGCTTTTCTGCGATTGTAGCACTGGTTTATCTGTGGCATAACTAACACCTGTCTCTTTCTTCCTCTGAACTGTAGAGTTCATGAGGAAAGTTGCATACTTTAGTGTCTTTAAGTCCTAGTGGCTAACACTGAATCCATCATTTAGTATGATTTTGGCTGTTGGTTTATCAGCTATACCCTTTATTAAGTCTTTAGTAAGGTTTGTTCCCTTAAGTCCTATGACTCCAGAACTTTTGTCAAAGGCATGTTTGCATCTGTTGCAATGATCATGTGAAAAATTTTAAGACATTTATTTGATTTTTTTCTTTAATTGACTTGCATATGCTCGGCTATCCCTATTTATCCAGGATAAATTAAACTTTATCATGGTGATCTTTTAGATAGATGCCGAAATTTAGTATACAAGTATTTTTTGAAAATTTTTTACATCTATGTTCACAGAGGACATTGGTCTGTAGTTTTCTTTCTTGTGTCTTTACCTACCTGCTTTACCTATCTGAGTAGAATAATACAGGCTTCATATAAGGAGTTTGGAAGTGCAGTTTCTGTTTCTTTTTTTCTTTTCATTTTTCTTTCTTCCTTTTCTTTCCTTTCCTTTTCTTTTTTTCTTTTTTTTTCTTTTTTTTTTTTTTTTTTTTTTTTTTTTTTTTTTTTTTTTTTTTTTTTTTTTTTTTTTTTTTTTTTTTTTTTTTTTTTTTTTTTTTTTTTTTTTTTTTTTTTTTTTTTTTTGGATGATTTAAGAAGTACTTGTATATCTTCTTTGAAAGTCTGCTAGAATTCTGCTGTGAATCCGTTTGGACCTGGGCTTCACTTCTTATTGTTGTTGTTTTGTTATTTTGATTTTTGTTTTTAATCTAGAAGACTTGTTATTACTGTTTCGATATTGTTATGGGTCTATTTAAGTTGAAGAGCTCTTCTTGGTTTAACTTTGGCATTTTAAAGAACCTAGAAATTTACCTTTTTCTTTTAGATTTTCTAACTTTATAATTTTATTTTAAAAACGTATTGGATTTTATAAATATAGTACAATAAAACAAAAGATAACACAGCCTCCTTACTCCAGTCCCTCCTTCACACACCCCCCCCATGCCCTTTCCCTTCATCTCGGAAAAGGGGGAGGTCCTCCCTGTGTATCAACCCAACCTGGTAAATCAAGTCACTGAAGGACTAGGTACATCTTCTCCCACTGAGGCCAAACAAGGCAGCCCAGTTAGGGGAATAGGATCCACAGGCAGGCAACAGAGTCAGAGACAGCCCACACTCTAGTTGTTGGGAGATCTGCATGAAGACCAAACTGCACATCTGTTACGTATGTGGCAGGGGGCTGGGTCCAGATGTTGCATGCTCTTTGGTTGGTGCCCCCAAGGGTCCAGGTTAGTTGTTTGGTCTTCAAACTAAGTCTTTTTTAAAAAATAAAGTTTTTAAAAACAAAGCAATACAAAGAATTGATAAATCTATTGATTAATTTCTGCTCTGATATTTATATTTCTTCCCAACTACTGGATTTGGTTTGTTTTTGCATTCCTAAATTCTTGAGTGCCATTATTAAGTAAGTCATTTGTGATCTTTTTGTTTTCTTAGAGCTATACATTTCCCTCTTAAGAAGGCTTTTAATGTCTCAGAGGTTTTGATGTGTTTTCATTTCATTTTGGAAATACTTTATTTCTTCTTTGGCCCATGCGTTATTCAGTAACATGTGTTGTAATCTCCATGAGTTGATGTATTTACTAGAAGTTTACTTACTGTTGATTTAAGCTTCATTGCATTGTGGTCAGAGAGGATGAGTGGAATGATTTTAATTTTTCTGAATTTTTTACTACTTGTTTTGTGTCCCAGGATATGGTCTAATTTATTCCAGGAGTTTTCCATGTACTGCAGAGTAGAATGCATGTTCACTGGTGTTTGGGGGTAATTATTCTATAGATATCTCTTAAGTTCATTTGATGTATGTTGTTATTTAATTCTAAATTACCCTGTTTATCTTCTACCTGTCTGTTAGGGAAAGAGGAGTATTGAAACTACCTGCTATTGCTAAGATGGGGTTTATCTGCATCATGAAGTCCAGTAGCATGTTTTTTTAGGAGATTGGCTGCACCAAAGTTTGGTGCATATTTGTTTAGAATTATAGTGCCATCTTGAATACTCGTACCCTTATTTGGAATGAAATGCCCTTATTTATCTCTTAAATTTTGAAATATATTTTTTTTCAAATATGAGGATAACACCTGCTTGATTTCCTAATCCTATTCCTTTGAAATAATTTTTCAATATATCACATTAATATAGTGCTTTTCCTTGAAGTCAAAATTAGTTCCTTGTAGGGAACAGACTTGCATGAGGAGGAGGAGGATGATGATGGTGATGGTGATGGTTATGGTGATGGTGATGATGATGGTGGTGGTGAAGGTGATGGTGATGATGATGATATCTTTATCTGCATGTTTGTATGTGCAGTTAGTGAGGCACCTGCAGCGGCCAGAGGTATCAGATCCCCTGGAGTTGTAATTATACAGATTGTGAGTCACCTGACTGACATGGATGCTGGATCCAAACTCTGATGTTCTGGAAGAGAAGCAAATGCTCTTAATACTTAACTATCTCTCCAATCCCAGATTTTGTTTCTTAACCCATTCTATTAACCTATGCCTTTTAATTATGAAGTTGAGGCTATTTCTGTTTAAAGTTATTATTGAAGGGTGTGAATTGATGGCTGTCGTTTTGAGTTTTCTTGCTGTTTGTGTTCTAAGTCTTACTTTGTGTTTCAATACTTGCGTCTAAATTTGTGCTCTTTCTAGAGTCTCTTCTTGTCTATGTTACTCTTTTCTTCAGTTCTAGGGCTGGTATAGTCGACATGTTTTTTTTTGTTGTTGTTGTTTTGGTCTGTTTTTTTGACCTGCTATGTACCGGGAAGTTAATTTTTCTTTCAACTATGGTGAATAATTTTCCTGGGCACAACAGTCTGGGCTGTAATCTGTGGTCTTTTTGAACTTGAAGTGGACTACTCCATTCTGTTCGGACTTTTAAAGTTTCCATTGGGAAATCAGTCATTATTCTGATGGGTTTTTCTTTATATGACTTATCAATTTTTCTCTTGCAGCCTTCAATAATTTCTCTTTATGTATATTAATGTTTCAGCTATAAAATGGCATGGGATTCTTTTCTGGTCTTTTCTATTTGGTGTTATGTATGTTTCTTAAGTGTTCTCGCATAGATATATCTTTCCTTAATGTATGTTTTCTTCTTCAATCTTGTTGAAGATCTGGTTTATTCCATTAACTTATGCTTCTTTTCTTGCATCTAGTTCTATAATTAGGATATTTAAAATTAGAATATTTTATCTTTTCATGGCATATCAAAAGTTTATACATGTTTCTTTTTGTGTATTTTTAAAACTTTTTCATATTCTCTGCTTGAGCAATGGTCCAGTTCTTCCACTTTTTCTTTGGGTCCTATCTTAGGGTTCTATTGCTGTGGAGAGATTCCATAACTACAGAAACTTATATAAAGAAAGGCATTTAATTCAGGATTGTTTATAGTTTCAGAGGTTTACTCCATTTTCATCATGGGCCAAAGCATGGTGACATGCAAGCAGACATGGTGCTGGAGAAGTAACTCAACAGTTCTATATCTGGATCTGGAGGCAGCAGGAAGAGAGAGAGGGTAGGGTGAGGGTGGGGACTGAGGATGTCTTTGGCTTCTGAAATTCCAAAGCCCAGCCCCTTCCTCCAACAAAGCCACACCCACTTCAACAAGGCCATACCTCCTAATCCCTATCAAACAGCACCACCTCTTAATGACTACCTATTCAAATATATGAGCCTATTTTGGGCCATTCTCATTCAAATTACCATATTTCACTCCCTAGCCCCCATAGGCTTATATCCATATCTTAGTACAAAACTACATTCAGGCCAATTTCAAAAATCCTTATAGTCTGTCACAGAGTCAACCTTGTGTAAAAGTCCAAAGTCTCTTCTGAGACTCAAATCAATCTATTAACTGTCATCTCCTATAAAATCAAAATAAAAAAACAGATCACATACTCCCAATATACAGTGCCACAAAATATATGCCATTCTTCCAAAAGAGAGGAAAGTGAGCAGAGTGAGGTAACACTGGACCAAAGAAAGACCAAAAAGCATCACAACAAACCCCAAACTCTGTATCTCCATGTCTGATGTCAAAATGCTCTCCAGACCTCCAATTCCTTTCAGCTTTGTTGACTGCAACACAATTCTTTCTCTCGAGCTGGTTCCACACTTGGTCTACAGCTTTACTCAAGAAGTATTCCACAGTTCTGCATCTCCAACATCTTGGGGTCTCCAGTGAAATCTAGGATTCACTTTTACAGCTTCATGCAAGAGAGGTCTCTGTGCAAGGACACCCCTGACATATGCTTGGCCTCAGTGGCTTTCCCTAGTCTAGAAGGAAGATTCCATAAACTCTTTCTTGTATCTAAAGCTGCTAAGTTCTGCTACTTTCTGGAGCTGGAACTTTGCCTCTCATTCAAATAAATTTTTACCAGCTTCTGTTTTCAATGGCTTCCTTCACAGCTTAAGCTTTTCTTTACTTTTCACAAGTTGGAAGCATATGAGGTGACCACTTCCTTTATTTCATTTAGAATCAGGCTTTGCTTTAAGTTTTTTTTAACTCCTTGAGCACTGGGATTACTTCTATTACACTTCTTGGTGCTCCTTCCCCCCTCAAACTTTACATTTTTTTTGTTTTTTCCTTGCTCAGGTTGCTCTTTTTTATTATAGATTTCCATAAGACTGGCCACTAATAACCATCAGACACAGTCCATACTAGGCTTTCTTGAAATCTCCTCTGCCAATGCCATTAATCCAAAACTCTTCAATTTAACCTCAGGTAGACAATTTGAAAAAGGGCAAAATGGAGCCACATTTCTTGCCAAAATATCACAAGAACAATCTCTAGGCTACTTACTAATATTCTCCTCTGAAACAATTGTCTACATTGCTCTCAGCACCACTGTCTTCCCTGCTCATACTACTATGGCACATCAATCCTGCTTAGAGCATTCAACCACTTTCCTAATCTAAAGTCCCAAAGTCCACATTTCACCAACAACAAGCATGGTCACAGGAATACTCCAGTCCCTGTACCAACTTCCGTCTTAGAACCTAAATACCAATCATGCAAATATATGACTGTATGGGGCCATTACTACTCAAACCACCACAGGTCCTGGTATTCTGTAAGCTTCTATTTGGCCCATTGTACAAGTAGAGGCTTTGAGCTGGGTTTTTCAGTTCCAGCTTTCTTTCAGCTTGAATTCTCCTTAATATTTCTATTTACGGAACTCAGTTTTCAAATACTAAACTGACTTTGTCATTTCATTCAACTGTATGTGTATGTTTCCTAGAACATCACTTAGGCATTTATTGCTGTTCGCTTTAAGTTCATTGGAGTGTTTGTTTTTGTCTTTTTAAACTTCTTTATTTCTCTGAAGTTTATTAGTACTATTTTAAAATCTATGTTCATCCAAGTCATTCTCATTGGAGACCATTTATAGAGGAGTCCTCGGTTGGGGTCAGGGACATTCATTCTTATTGGAGTCCATTTTTATAGGAGTTTGGTTAGAGGCTGGGACACAATGCTTTTCCTATTGTTTTTGTTTTGCTATGTGACCCAGACACATGGACTTCTTTCATGTGTCTAGTCTGAGAGTCCTGCCTGTGTTAAATTGGGCCAATGTGGCAGCCACATATCTTGAGGTGGACTTGAGAGTGTGGAGATGGCATGGTAGGATTAATCCAGAGGGAACTCACCAGAAGCTGTAAAACTAGAAAGAGGGCCTGGATTGTGGTGCTGGCACCAGCAGGTAAGGGTCTTCCCTCTTTTTCTTGACTACACACTCACATGGCTTATGATTAGCTTTCACAGGCTCTCTCCTACTGAGTGTCATGGATTGTCTCTTCAACCCAGTATAAAATCTAATTCCAATGAGAAATTGACTGGCATGTGAGACTTGCTGCTCAGGAGAGGTGGTCTTGTTAGCTTCTATATACCATGACCTCTGAACTTGAGGAATCACAGTTGGAGGATATACTTGACCTTACAAATGACAGCTGGATTAGGAAAATAACATAAAAAAAAACTCTTAGTAACTTGCTGTATTTATCAGTGATCTTAAGAAAGAGTAGAATTCTTTTACTCTAAGTGTTTGATTTGTCCATTAAGTCATGTTAAATGCAAATAATTTTTTAAATGTTGTAGAATAATAAATTGAACAGAAAAAGTCTTTCAGGGGTCAGTAAGCAACAATGACATGTGTTCCACAGGTCAGTAACTCAGCTAGAATTTGGGGTATATAAAGGTAGGGCCCCATTCTTAAAGGCATCTGTAGGGAAAGTACAGCAGTGAAGATGTTACACTAATATCTACTAAGCAAACTAATCAATATGTTAATATGGCAGTACACAACATGCTATACAAACAATGCATGCAATAACTGGCATTGTATATTAAGTATGTGTAAAATGGTTTCTGGGATGTGGACATTCAACTTACTCCTTTCTGGATCAAAATTTATTTACTGTATTTCAATGTAAGAATTTTTTGAGGCAGGGTCACATTATGTAGCCCAGGTTAGCCTGGAACTCTCAGAAATGCACCTGCCTTTGCATCCCCAGTGCTGGGATTAAAAGAGTGCACTACCACACCTGACTAAATTTCTAAGATTGTTTTAAATAGATCTTCAAGGGGAAACCGCAATGATTGTGTTACTTTAGTCCATATGGCTTAGAGCATTACTTCACATATAAGTGTTTTGATTTTGAAAAAGGAAAACAAACTTATGAAAATGTGTCTTTTACATTTCAATTTTAGGCAAATCAGGGGGAACCTGGGGTTTTAATGTGCCCAAGAAACGTGCTACAATCTACCACACCCCCCTCGTAATACTACATCCCCCTGTTCTGTCCACACGAAGGTTGGAGGACCACTCCCAGAACTGCCTCTCACGTGTCTCCAAAGCCCCTCACTGACAGTCTTTAGTCTATGGCACCTCCAGCTCTTAGATGCAAGGAAGGTCTTGAAATTCATTTGGACTTCCTCCCTTCTAAGCACCAAGGAGCACAAACCCTGATTTGCTTCTGAAGCCAGAAAAGTTTAGTTCTCTCAAGGTAGGGTGCATGGTCACAGATGCATAACCACAGATGGCATTCCGTTTTCTATTAAAGGAACAATTCCCATTTTTCAGAATGAGAACTTAAGTGATGTGAGTCCCAGGGTTTTCTTGACTTTAGATTACTTTTCTCAAAATACAAAATTCTTCTGATTCTCTATTTTTAAATTTACATCTTTGGCTCCAATCTGATGCACAGCAAGATAATTTAAGCTAATTGGCCCAAACTATTAATTTCTTCCTTTGCAATATACATTGTTCTAACCTTTTATTGTGTGTGCTTTAGTGATTTGAGAATTTATGCCAAACCAAATATTCTGAGTCATGCCTGCCTCCTCCAGCTTCTTTGCACTTCTTAAGGGTCTTGGGTAACCTTTGTCCCAACCCAACTCAGCATGTGGTCTTTTTCTACTCTCTAAAGATGTAATAGTTTAGCTTGTGAACTTTTAGCTGTGGTGCGAGTCTGTGTGTGTGTGTGTGTGTGTGTGTGTGTGTAATATTATTTGCATAGTTTGTTTTTATCTACAAAACAAAAAGACCATGAACGATTATTGTGAAACTGGCCCAGAAAGGTGGTTCAGTGGTGAAAGGTGCTTTCTGCTAAGCCTGAAGAGCTGGACCCATGTGGTATGTGGTAGAAGGAAAGAGCCAACTTCTAAAAGTTATCCTCTGACCTCTCTACAGATGCTATGGCATGTGTGTCCACATACACATACATATGCATACACAAAATAAATGCATGCAGTTTTATTTTTTTAAAAGATGGTTGTGAGACTGTAGAGGAGTTAATGAGGAAAAGGGTGTAAAGTCATTGCTATTGCTGTGAGGTCACTAAACTGTGATGTCACTCTCATTTGGCCAAACTCTGTGACAGTTTGCTGCATAGATGGTAAAGGTTTACACACACACATGCACAGGCACACACACATGCACACACACAAAAGTCGACACCAGAAGACCAGTGACATACACTTTGCAAAATCAAATGAAGTCTTAAAATATATTCTCATCACCCCCCAAAGGGAAGAGATCCAGCCATTTCCACCATTTTCTTTAGAAAACAACTTGTTTACTTTATCCAGTTTCTCATGGTCCCTTAGGGACAAAGCTTCTTGGGGACAGAAGCAAAGGGGACAAATAGGCCTTTTGTTTCTCAGTGCACTTGGCTTCCAGTCACCCTCTCTTACTTCCTGGAAAGTCTGAGGAATGCACAGCAGGTTTCTTTTCTTTTTTTCTTTTCTTTTTTTTTTTTTTTTTTTTGATGCTTTTCTTTCTGAATCTGGATAACCTGACTCAATTTGATCTTTTCGTCCATTTTTCAGCAAATTTCTTTTTTTTTTTTCTTTCTTTATTTATTTTTTGATACTTTATTTACATTTCCAATGTTTCCCCTTTTCTGGGTCTCCTCTTTGGAAACCCCCTATCCCCTCCCCCTCCCCGCCTCTGTGAGGGAATTCCACCTCCCACCCACCCGCCCACCCATC
>CM052704.1:36577500-36625674 GCA_028551405.1 Uromys caudimaculatus
TCCTCTGATGAGGGACATCTGGGTTGTTTCCAGCTTCTGGCTATTATAAATATGGCTGCTATGAACATAGTGGAGCATGTGTCTTTATTACATGTTGGAGCATCTTCTGGGTATATGCCCAGGAGAGGTATAGCTGGGTCCTCAGGTAGTATTATGTCCATTTTTCTGAGGGTCCGCCAAACTGATTTCCAGAGTGGTTATACCAGCTTGCAGTCCCACCAACAATGGAGGAGTGTTCCTCTTTCTCCACATCCTTGCCAGCATCTGTTGTCACCTGAGTTTTTGATCTTAGCCATTCTGACTGGTGTGAGGTGGAATCTCAGACTTGTTTTGATTTGCATTTCCCTGATGACTAGGGATGTTGAGCATTTCTTTAGGTGCTTCTCAGCCCTGCGTATTTCCTCAGTTGAGAATTCTGTTTAGCTCTGTCCCCCATTTTTTGATGGGGTTATTTGGTTTTTGGAGTCTAACTTCTTGAGTTCTTTGTATATATTGGATATTAGCCCTCTATCGGACATAGGATTGGTTAAGATCTTTTCCCAGTCTGTTGGTTGCCGTTTTGTCCTATTGACACAGCAGGTTTCTGTGTTTCATACTCCAATGCTTCCAGTTTTTCTTTGAGGCCTTCAGAGATCTCAGACGAATGTATCTCAAAGCTCTGATTTGAACAGGTGGTTTTGAATTCTGCTCTGACCCACAACACGTGTAAATGTATGCCATGCTTTTGAAAACTTCACAATTCAGCCAGAGATGGTTATGGTCTTCGAGGCATTCTCTCTAACCTTCCTACTGGTTTCACTTAGAGAGTCTTGTCACCCATAAGTTGTGTGAATTCACACTGCTGGTCATTCAATACCCATTCTCAGAAAGAGCCTGGAACCACAGCCCTTCTTGGGGTGACTGCCCTGTTCACTCTCCAGGAGTCATTATTGCTGATCTCATCTTGTTCAAGCTTCCTGGCAATAGTGATTCAATAGTCCTGAAAACTCATTAACTCATGTTGACCTTAACCTCAGTCTTCCTCTGATGAATAATTGATATTTTCAGGTAAATCAGCCTTTCACTTGATTACTTTATGCAGGAAAACAAAAGATAAATGTTTTATTGTTGAGCAAAACCTTTATGAAGGAAGTACACCCATTATTGACAGATGTTCTTTCCCTAGGCAATCATGAAAATCCCACTGAAAGACCAATTACTGAGAGTATACTAATCCAAAAATATCATCAAAAATTATGAGTCTGAGAATTTTTTATTTTTATTGTATGTCTATGACCTCTTGGAGGTCAGAAGAATGTGTCAGATCCCCTGAAATAGATTTGCAGATGGTTTTGAGTTACTGGGTGAGTGCTAGGAACAGACCCTGGGTCCTCTGAGAACACAGCCAGTGCTCTTAACCACTGAGCCATCTCTATAATCCCTTATCAGATGTTTGTCAATGCTTTCAATGGTACTAAAGCTTTACTCTTCAGACTCCAGCTTATACCAGAATCATCTAGAATTCTTTTTTAGATTGAAAGTTTAATGAGAAATCCCTATTCAAAGAAAGCATTACTATCCATCTCAGCTTTATAAGCTAAAAATCAACCTCTGTGCTTATTGTTGGAATGATTTAAATACATTTAATTAAAGTCCAAGAAGGCTAAGCTAATGCTTTCCCCAAAGCATTTAATTAAAGTGAAACATTCTTAATGCTGCAGACACGATGGGTTTGTAACTAGGATACTTAAGTTAATAGGGCAATATACTAACTCCCCAAACTACCAGATCTTTGATAAAACCATAGCATTTCTTGAGTTTTATATTTTCCACTGTGTGATCTTTCTTTTTTGTGCATAGTAAAACATGAAGCATAGTCTTTGGGTCCTTCAGTGTCAGCCAGCCTCCGGATGTAGATGAGTGACTAAAGACTCAAGCAGTTGCCACAGAAATACAATTAATTAAGTCAGTGACAAGAGAATTCGAACCTGTGAATTTGCTGTCCCCCAACTCCCTAGCAGTTGCAAAAGAAGACAGCAGTCCATGCCTGCATTTCATCTTTAGTGGTAATTTGTCAAAATGTCCAGCTCAAGCTTCACCACTCTCACTGGGCTTGACTGTGGATCTTACAGAAAGGACAGCAGCCATCCATGAAAACCCTGGTTCCCCTGAGTTATTGCTGTAAGATTTGCGGGGAACGGTTGGTTTATTCAACTTGCTTTGTTTGTTCGTTTGTTTGTTTGTAAAATAGTCATTTATATGTAGTTAGCTGAGACCTCACACCAAGGATATTTTCTCATCTGACAGAATTAAGGTAAGAACGTCACAGGAATGCATGGCACATCATTCTTGTCAGACACTGTCAAGGGCACATGCTATAAGAACATTGACTCTGGTGTTTGGGATAGGGTAGTGTGTGGATGCATATAAAACTTAATATATATACATGTATGAATATGGATGTGAAATATGTGTATATATGTATATGTCAGCTGAATATACTTATATTTCAAAAGTCTAAAATTATGACACTTAGTGGTTGGAATTTCTGTAAGAAAGTTTGGGAATTTTGAGCAATCTGTAACCCATCCTCTGTATTTTAGCACTTGGGATAGAGAAACTACAGCTTCCTTGAAATATTGTGACTTGCCAGAGGCAGCTTAGAAGCTGAACTATCCATTGTTTCCTTCTTCTAAACCAAGAGGACTTCATAAAAGAGCACGGTTGATGGTCATTTTTGACAGATTTCATTTTTATACATTTCAGTTTGCTTGTTCAAATGGGAGGTGGTATAGGATGCGCTTTGGTGCTCTTGGAACTTCAGGAATGAGGCCCTGATCACTTGGACTGACAAGATGGTATCTGGGAATCCTGCATCTTTATTTTATACATTTAGAACGTGTGCTCATGAAGAGGAATTCACAACTGCACACTGCAGTGGTGAGAAAGTGTCTTCTGGAGGACACTAAGTAAATCCATCTCAAGTAGAGTCAAACTGCAATTTCTGGAGTAAGGAGTCCATCCTGCGTTGGCCCCTTGCCAAGTTTTTACAGTTCTGAAGGAGAACGCAGCAGGTTGCATCCTTAACAGGATTCACTGAGCAGACGGAAGACCAAAAGGCATAATTCATGGGCCGGCAACTTAGTGACAGACAGAAACCAGAGTGGAAATGAAAGAAAATGACCCTGAACGTTGACGGCAGGGAATCAGCTTTTGCAGAAAGCCTGACACTCCACATGGTAGACCTGGAAAGAACAGAAGCTAAAAAGCCAGCAAATGTCACAGTGCATTCCCCGGAGCCCCTCTCCTGTTGCAAACCTCTCTCTCAGCTTGAGAGAGCTGGTGCAGCTGTTGAAACCTCAGCTTCGCTTGCACAGTTGAGGCTTTAGTTGAAACCTCAGCTTCGCTTGCACAGTTGAGGCTTTAGTTCTGTGATTCAAATGCCCTGGTTAAGCCTAATGCATCAGGTGGAACCTGCCTATGTAACGTGACAGTGACATACGGGTATACCTTCAGCCCCCATCTTAAATGCCATCCCCCCAGGGAATAGTCCACATGCATCCAGCTACATGTGGATTATTGACATGTGTGTAACTGACAAAGAGAACGACGCCACCCTGTGTGTGTCTTCCAAAATACTCCCCCTAGACTCCCGCTAAATTAAGTCTTTGATCTTAGCCCATTTTAATGTCAGGCAGAATTGACAACCAATCTAATTCAAAATAAAAGCTACAAAAGGCAACCCTCAACACTGCAAAAGCTTCACAGAAATCTGATTATCCTCATTCTCTTAGTGCTTTTAAATTAAATACCGTGATTACATTATTGTTATAAACACACCTCAGTCCATTCAAGTTTTAGGTTGTTCTGGGGACAATAATGTTGCAGTCTCTACCCTGACAATAGTAGAAGGCCCTTGAAAGTCAGTAGATCTCTACCCAATAGCAAGGTGACAAATATCCTAAGTATCATTGAGGTAGGTCTGATAAATGGCATTTAAAGATATCACTAACTGGCAACAATTTATTATGTGTGTTGCAAAGGGTATACATGAGAATATCTTCCTCTCCTTACTTCCAATGTTTAAGTTAGAAATCCCAAGCCCCTAGTACCTTGGGATGTGAGCTTGTTGGTAGTACTGTTTTTTAAAGCTATTTTATTGGGTTTTTATACCACTCCTTCCCTTCCAATCCTATTCCACCCTAATCCCATCCAAACCCCCAACACTAGATAGGAGAGAAAGGTTAGAGGGAAAAATGGGGGTACACATCTTTCAGCAACAAAATGGACTAGTTCCTGCTGATTAAGGATGTTGTGTTTCTTGGGGCCAGCCCAATATTTGTTCGAAGGATATCTCCAATTTCTTCTTGTTGTTGTTATGCTCAAGATCATTGTCAAACCTCAACAACAGCAACCAGGAGCAGCAGGGGGAGCAGCAGCTACCCCAGGCTTTCTAGGGGCTCTCCCTTTTCAGAGTCCCCAGAATTAAACCATCAGCAGGTGACAAAATCACACCCCTGCTAGTACATGAGGCAAATCATAATCACCTGCTGTGAAGCCTCTTATCCCACACCGGGAACTAAAACAAAAACATATTCACATAGCATATCTGAGTTTTTAAAGAGACAAAAAAGTCTACAGCTTACTATAGTTGTATGTAGGCTGAGGCCATAAGGGCTTTGTAAGATTCCAGCCATGTGCAGACACAGACACTGTGTAAAGCTGCACACTGAGTGATAGAGCTTCCAGAACAAAAATGCCAAGGATCTGTAGCCATGGCCAGAACTACAAAGCTCTATACTGCCTGATGCCAGACCACTATCAAAGAAGTCACACTTCCTTCCCATGGCACTTGGTTAATGAAAGATCCAGGTGCTAAGGACCACTGACTGCACTGTGCCATCAGAGGTTTCTCATGAAGAGCCCAGACTAACTTTCCCAATACTTTTTCTCTCAGTAACACTTGTCTATCTCGACTTGTAAAAATCCTGATGCCTCACGTTCAGTCGGAAATCCTACTTGTGGTTACACTCTTACCTCTGAACAATGTCACCTCTTCCTCCCTCATGTTCACAGGACACGCAGTCTTCACCACTGTGTTTAATGGTGTATTTTCCATCATCTGAGTCTTACTCCATCACCTTACAGAGGACAAGCCATTTAAATGTGCTTTATTCAACTTACTATTCAAAGGATTCTGCCTGCCTCTGAAAGAATATTGTCTACAGGAACACATGGTCACCTAATAATATATTTTAAATTGGCTGTACAAGCAAATAGCTAGTCTATAGAGGCAAAAGAAAATCTGCAAAGATTGTTCCAGATCAGTGCCATGCAGAACTATTTATAAAGATCCTGGACTCCTACCATAAATGGTTGACTTCTGAGTTTGACTGTCATTCTTGTCCCTATTATATCACTTAAGAGCCAATTTCCTATTCCCGCTTCTCTTCACTTTCTGGGTATCAGCATCTCATGCTCTACCTTAACAAAGTACTCTGATAAGCACGAAGCACGTAAGTCACTCAAAGAGAGGCCAATGTGCTCAAATTATGTTTTCTCAAAAATAATCGAGATTGGTCAATTGATAAAGTTTGAGAATTCAGGAATATTTTTAATTTGTGTCAATCACTAATTAATAAGTGAAGAAGTGGAAAGATGAAGGAAGTTAATGCCAGTGACAGATGCTATAAATCATGTTTCTTAATATCCTAAATTGCCCGATGAGCTTATTTTTGCTGCTCAAGTTTAATGTCCCTCTGGGGTATAATCAGCTTTTTCCACATCTAACCTTTACTCCATGTTCTTAATATTGTACCACCACTGTCCATTTCAAATGCAGACAATAGGGACAGGTTAAAAAACCAGAGACTAAAACAAGGGTCTATGCTGAGTCACTAGGGAAGGGCATAGACAGGATGAGGAGTGCAGCCTGCAAGCCCATCACTAGGTGATTGTGTTGGTCCAGATTTACCCTTTCTTTTAGGACGGTGATTATCTCATCTCTAGCAGGGATATTGACAATAAGCAGCTGATACAACATCCCAAGAGTAAAAGGGTGTGATTTTAATGCAGTTACCAAGGAGACGGAGAAGACAATCAGTTGGCACAGAGTGAGCGGCCTTAAGTAAACCTTAAAGCTAACCTGCAGAATTTAACTCCCCAGTTACTTAAATAAGCTTTGCCTATGCCTTTCCTTTTCCCCGCAAACTTTTTGTATTTGTTATTTTTTTCCCAAGCCAAATATATTATGGTTCACTTTAAACTATGCTTTTTACTCTCTTGCATATTTGAATTAAAAATGTTGACTATGGATGTTTAGAAAGGTTCTAGAACTTGAAAAAAAAAAAAAACTGTGCCCATTTTAATGTTTAAACGTCCCATGATATCTTTGTTTATCACTAATAACTCTGAGTCTATCAACCCTAATCTTAGTTTTATGCTCAGTAAAGTTCAACTATGACTTCAGACTTCTTTTGACCTTATCTTACTTAATTTATAAAGATTCTAAAACAAGCGAAGGTGGACCAACTGAATTGGTTCTGTATTAAATTAAGGGGCTATCTACTTAAAGCATCTTGGAAGTCATTTGTTGATGTTGAGTACTTTTTAGCGAGTGTTAAAGATGCATACAGACACGTACAACTCATTTAGCACTTCTCTTTATTTTAAGCAATGCTGCCACAGGATCTGGTAAGGCCACTGTTTTTTCCTGGAAAAGCTTTTTCTCTCGGAGCTTATCTTGGGTTTTGTTTCATCAGGAGGCAGACACCACCCCCATCTGGTGGCCCAACCATAAAACTCCCATGCTACACTCTTCAAGATGGTCTAATTTTCTAGGTTTTTTTGGCAAATACCTTAATCATAGAGAATTCAGTTCCCATGTAGTGAACGCTGTTTTAGGTAATTAGTGGCTTTAGGAAGCAAAGCACCACCTTCCTCTCTTCCTGTAAATCACTGCGTGTCTTGAAACATAGACACTGCTTAGGTCCAGTAGTATAGAATTTTGACATTTTAAATATATTTTCAAAATATCATTTTATATTTATGCACCACTCTTTCTAAAATTCTATCTTATCAGCCTATGGTTAAATATTTACTAGGGAATAAGATCAAAAGCCTTATTAGAAACCAAGAACTATTATTCTCTTTGCTTCTCAAAATATACCAAATTAATTCCTTTATCGCAGAAATGTTTTTTACTTAGATTGGCTTTTATCAGTGTTTTTGGTTAAGAATCAATACCACTGCTTATTAAAATGCATTATGTGAAGTCACCACAGACAGGTTTTTAGTAACGCTTTTAAAATACTTGTGGAAGGCAAAAATATAAAATTTTAGTCTCATTTGTTGTTTAACTCAGTTCTTAATCGACTTTGTCCACCATCAACCATCTTCTCTCCATTCTGTATTAAAAAGCTGATATAGTGTACAGCCCCACCTTTGCTCCTAAGACATCTCAGTCTCTTCCAAGAGGTAACAGAGTGGGGGAGCTCAGTGGGTGTGACTCAATGGGAGAACTCGGTCACACTCTGGCTTCCCTGGGTTCCATCTCCAAAACCACAAGGTGAAAGGTGGCTGAAAGTCACACTCTCTAACCTAAAAATTGTAAGTTTAACTAGTAGTGTGGCTGATGAGCTCTCTATTCACTGATTTTATTAAATCTCATCTAATTAAAACAGGAATCCCCTTCAATGGATGTATGACTGCACCTGTTGCAAGTTCACGGCCCTCCAAGATTTCAGATTCTGTATTGCTACTTACGATGACTGATTTGTATATTTTTCTGTGTTGATATTTATGAAAAAAACACTAATTGCATTTGCTATTCCCTTCTCTGGTCATGTTCTGTCTCTGCCTTGCACTATTTCTAGGGATGCAGATGTGTATCCAGTATGATTAGTTCATTTTCCTTCGGCCCTGCAGCCTATCCCAGAACCCCACTTCTAACACCTTTCATTTACTCTGCTTTAAGAGTCCTATACACTACAGACTTGTGCCTTTTCACTTTTGTTCATTGATTCTTTGGATGCATGTGAAGCCTCTCTGTGACTATGGCTCGTTGCCCCCACTTTGGTGCTATAAAAGACAACAAGAAAAGCCTTATCTGCAAAAGCAGTAACTCCGAGGATGATAATGTATGCATGTAACCACACAGGAATGTCCTTTCCTTTTCAGCGGCGTGCTGCTGATAACTTGAGAAGACATCACCAATACCAAGTAAGTAGTGCTTGTGTTTGTTTCTGAAATGGCTGTTCAAACGACATGCAGATCTGACTCTGGACAGGAAGTGACCCCGTGCACTGAATGTCAATCCTGTCGTTCAGGAGGTGATGAGGAACCTGGTGAAGCGGTACGTAGCAGCCATGATCAGAGAGGCTAAAACCGAAGAGGGCTTGACGGAAGAGAATGTTAAGGTAATGCTTCACCTTCACCGATCGGGCAGTGTGGGAAGGCAGCCTTGAAGGCCAGATTTACAAACCTGCTCTTATATGTTCTAGCAGACATCCATGCCATGCCTCCTGTGTTAATTAAACTTCCATGGAACTTAGGGAGAGGGCAGACAGACAAACAGAAAAACAACAGCAAAGTAGAGAAATTTCCCGAATTGTTTTGAAACATGCTTAATCCATACTGTTAAGGGGGCTTAACTTAGTGATAAGGACGACTCTCGTCCCTAGTCGCGGTCTGACCCAGGGCCCCAATCCTTGCTGGGCCAAGTGAGCTTCTCGTTTGTATGGCAGCCTGATTTCTGAATCTGAAACATTTACTAACCAATCTACAAGCTTCCCTGGTCTCTGCAGCTCTCGGGGGCAGGGATATAAGGTTTTCATTAATTGCAACTTATAAGCTGAGTCTTTGAACTTGATTTCCTATTTTTAAAGTTTTGTGAGAGGAAATAAGTGAACATAGGAAATAGTATGTTTAAAATTAAATGTAAATTGATCCTTTCATTTTACATGGCTGTTGATACATTTTGGAGGAATGCTTTAAGGTTAATGTGATTTTCCAGATAAAAACCAAAACAATAAAAATGTTAAAAATCTTTATAGAAACAACAGCTAACAGTCAGCGAGGTAAGCAAGGAGAGGAACTGCCAGACAGATAGCACAGATTAAATAAACTCCAAAATATGTTTTTGCAACTGTAAATCTCAATCATGACACTAAATGCTTCCCTTTTTCCTGGAGGATAGTGTGGCTTGGGGGTCAGAAGAAGGCTGAGAAAGAGGTTTCCCAACGAGATTTTTAAAAAATGTAGGGATCTAGGAGCCTCCTGTGAATCAGAGGCAGGACTTCGGGGCCCAGTGGTTGGTCTAAGCACCCTGGTCCTGAGAACAGAGGGAGTTTCTCAGAAGGCTAAGGTTCATGTTATTTTACCTTGCACAAACCTTTTCATAGAAAAAAAAAAATCACAGCATTAAAACATGTGACCCCAGAACCACGAAGTGGCTTGACAGAAGCAGACTCCAGAGAGGAAATATTTGAAACCACTGTCTCAAAGAAAATAGACAACCCACTGGAGAGTGACAGAGAGCACAATCCCTTTTGTTTCTTTTTATGTCACACTTAGAAGAGTTCTTTATGTGTCCCAGCTACTTTTCTCATTGTTATCATAAAACACTAAAGAGAAGCAACTCAAAAGAGAAAGCATTTCTTTTGCTTCATGGCTTGAGACACATTGGTCCATAATGGCAGAGGGTGCAAGATGGAACAGTTCATATTATGGCTGCCAGGAGTGGAAAGGGCCCGTGGACAAGCTTAACAGGATCTCAATTCTCCCAGAGGGTCCTACCTATCCACAAATGCATGGTACCATGAATCCATAATAAAATCAATCCACTGAGTGGGCCTTGTGTCTAGAACCACTGACACACCCAGAATCATGTTTTAAGGATCTCTTTGCTCCATCATGTTAGCTGGGAAGAATAATCATCAGACTAGACTGTAAAAATACCAATAGGGAAATTAATGACACCAGGTGTCAGAGAAAGAGCCTGAAATTCTAAGTAGACCCCCAGGAGGACAGAGCCCTGGGTCTTCAAAAGGTGCAGGACCATTTCAGACAGATCTACGAAATTAGAAAATGATGTTTCTATAAGTCAGCACCTAACATGTCATTTGGATTTCATTCAGGAATTAAAGCAAGACATTTCTAGCTTCCGCTTCGAGGTTCTGGGATTGCTCAGAGGAAGCAAGCTCTCTACAATACAGTCAGCCAACGCGGCGAGTTCAGCGGACTCCGACGAGAAGAGCCATAGTGAAGGTAATGGCAAGGACAAGAGAAAGAATCTCAGCCTCTTTGATTTAACCACTCTGATCCACCCGCGGTCGGCAGTCATTGCCTCCGAGAGACATAACCTAAGCAATGGTTCCGCCCTGGTGGTGCAGGAGCCGCCCAGGGAGAAGCAGAGGAAAGTGAATTTTGTGGCTGATATCAAAAACTTCGGGTTATTTCATAGACGGTCAAAACAAAATGCTGCTGAGCAAAACGCAAACCAAATCTTCTCTATTTCAGAAGAAATTACTCGTCAACAGGCGGCAGGAGCACTTGAGAGAAATATCCAACTGGAATCCCAAGGATTAGCTTCACGGGGTGACCGCAGCATTCCTGGTCTCAATGAACAGTGTGTGCTAGTAGACCATAGAGAAAGGAATACGGACACTTTGGGTTTACAGGTAGGCAAGAGAGTGTGCTCCTCCTTCAAGTCGGAGAAGGTGGTGGTGGAAGACACCGTCCCTATTATACCAAAGGAGAAACACGCCCAGGAGGAGGACTCAAGCGTAGACTATGATTTAAGCCCCACGGACACAGCTGCCCACGAAGATTATGTGACCACAAGATTGTGACACTTGGAGGAGTGGTGTTTACCATTCCTATACATATTTTCCATAGTGCTCTGGGCAGGCAGAATGTTTGAAATTCCATTATCAAATGCTAATTTACACTTTCTAATGTTTATCCGTTGTGGCATATTAACCTGTAATATGTTTGAACAAAGCAGAGGCAACATGAACCTTCCTCTTTTGTAGCCTGCTTTTGCTTTCACGATTTATTTTACAAGTGTTTCTGTTAAATAAATGCACCTTTTATCCTTGTACTGTTACAATAACCCACAGAAATTTTTAGCTATCTTTTTCAATTAAAACCAATGCAATTGATTTCATGTGGCAAGTGACTCCTACAGTAGATATTTTTATATGCAAAACAGTGTATGTTGAAATAATAAACATTAGACATTTTCATAACATGGGGGGAGATTGCTAGAGGTGATTGCTCACTGAAGACTTCCATCCATCTTTATGTAATAATTTAATAAGTAGCCACTACCAAGTTACTTCTTCTGGACATGTACATAATTATCAGACACAATTATTAGAACAGGAAACCATCTACACATAGGACTCCATTCTAACCCTCTATTACAAAAAAAGTCTGAAACAGTTTGAAGATCTTCTAAGCTATACTTCCAATAGTGAAAGAAAGTTTTGTCTTGATGATTGGTGATTTATGTTGGCATTTTGTCATGAAATTCACTCTCCTTGTGAGCAACAGATTCAACTACTTACCAAGGTGAATATGGCCTTTCATCCACATTCTAGAAATCGAGCTCGTTTCGAAGCTCTTGGGAATAACATAATAACAAGGTTCGGTTGTTCAAGTACTTAGGTAACATGCACACCCAGAATCTAAATACAAACAAGTTCTTTTCTGATGCTCTGACCAATCATTGTCACTTAGCAGAGGAACAAACAGCTCCCACTTCCCTGAATGATGGGAATATATTTCTTTAAAACTAATATATCTCAGAAACTTTATCAGTGGAGTATGTTTCCTTATGGAAAGTTTTTAATTTCTGTTTATTTTGTCATTTAGGAGATACTTTTCCTTAGATTTCATTCACTTCCCAGACTTTTGAAAGGAAAATATTTACACATAATCCAAAAATAACATTGGCGATCTCTTACAGTTTAAATTAATTAAATGCATCTCTTTCAAGCTATACTAGAAAGATTCTTCACCATGTGCTATTAGCATTACTTCAAATCAATGAAAATTGTTGAATCTATTTTACTTTAGAATTTGTCTCTGTGGACTAGAGAAGCTATGTAATTTAGCATGAATCAAAACCGTATAATATGACCAAAAGTAAGAAATTGTGGCAGTAACAGTGTCAGCCATTCTTCTATGTGAGCAATCAAATGGAGATATTTAAAGAGCTGCCATTTCAACTGAGGTACAAATGAGGAAACTGAGTCAACTTATAACTGAAGGTTTGTGATGGAGCTTTTGCATACTCTTGGGGACCATTCTCTTCACCATAGCTCCCCAAATATAAACACCAGAAAAACAATGTCTACAAGCCTTGGTTATTTTGACAGTAAGTTAGGTAAACTTCCATAAATGCATGTCCATTCTTATAAAGAAAGAACCATGCACAAAATTAAAGTCTTTAAACCATCACAGGCATTAGAAGACAAAGCAGTATGCAGTGAGGGAATCCCAGCCATGGACTTGAAGAATTAGAAAAGCCAAGACTTTGAACATCTACCCCTAAGTCTGCTTTCTCTGAGAATTTAAAAGCATGCTGGAGGCATTTAGAGAAACACCAACCTAGTGGGTGTGGGTAATGATTCAAACGCACCTTTACATCCAGTGTCTTAGCACACAGAGTTCTGCCAAATATCCCAGTTACTCAGTAATAGAAACCCTGTAGGCTTATTTTTACTGTTGGGGATTTTTTGAATTACTGGATCTTGCCTCTTAGGGGTTTTTAAAATAACGACTCTTTATTTCATCATTCTATATGTCTTATCAGAATTGACTTCAAATCCTCTCTGCCCTTCAAACACCACCAAAGGTAATAAAGCCAACACTTCTCTCTTTTCCTCTCTTGTCTTCTCTTGTCTCCTCCCCTCCCCTCTCCTCTCCTCTCCTCTCCTCTCCTTGTTGTTGTTCCGGAATGGGAGAGTGCTGGCATTTTACTGGACTCCTGATGACTGACAGGTATTTATGTGGATCAGAGAACATCTGCTTCTCAGTGTTCCGGGAATGATTGCCCCGTGGCTCTGACACCACCGATAGGTGCCTTTGTGAATAGGAATGGAGTATCACCATTAGTGTCAAATCTCCTTAGAATATTTTATACTCTGATTACAGGGCAGCATTAACTAAGAGGACTGGGCAGCACAGAACGAGAATTGGAAACAACCCTGGTTTCAGACGAAGGAAACTGCCCTAAGTACTTTAAGTGAGCAACTTGGGCTTTTCATTATTATGCTTTTCCTATGCCTAGAAATTCCTAAGACTCAAGAGAAGTTTAAAATCATCTTCCATTTGTGGTAATAGCATTCCCTTTGTTTTATTCCCTCATGATGTCAAAAGAAAATATACATTTGGGGGGAGAACTTTATGGAAAATACAAATGACGATTAACAAATTTGAGGCTAACATTTATTTATTTATCTCATTTATAACAAAGTGTGGTATAAAGGGGACTCCTCCTTGTGTGCCAGCAGTGAAATCCTGACATTTTCTGTAGAAATAAATCTGTATTAGTTTTCATAAGAAAACTGGTTATTTAAAAAATGGTAGTGAATTTTTTGTAAGATGATAAATTATTTTTCAAAGTGCTTATCATCCTGAAAAAAAAAATGTATGTTTCATGAGTTGCTTATATGTATATCAAATTTTCTTAAATTATATTTTATTTACTGGCTGGTGATTAAAACAGTGCAAAAGGAAAAAGAAAAGGTCATTTCTTGCCAAGACATGAATAGCAATCTGACACACTTCAGTGGTCAAGTACATGAAGGCAAGCCACCACATTCGATGAATAACATTAGGAGAGTAATAAAATATATAAATGAAAACTCAAGGGTAGCAAAACACTGTTCTCAAAAAGCAAAGTCAGATTTTAGCATGTGTAGAGGTAATCTGGCAATGATGGCATGAAATGCGTTCTTCTGCGTGTACTAGTCCTTGGTAGACATGGAATTCAGCAGTAAATAGCTGTCGAGTCCCATGATCCCTCACCAAGCCTGCTGTTCAGCACCACACTCTACAATCAGCATGGTGGATGGCGGCCCTCCGCCCTAAAACCAGCCTGACGAAAACCACTTGGAAAATCTCTGTGAATACATTTACAGTGGCCCAAATTTCGAAAAGACCTCATCACTGAATAGAGATCATCGTTCTGAAAATGAGCTCTTTTTATTTTCTCTTGTGTGTTCAGTAAAGAGATGGTAGTAAGTTCAAAACTGCAATGTACTGCTCTGACAGTTCCCTCAGAATTCTACAAATTCTAGTAATTTTTTTGATGTCTCGTGCTGCATTTAGCTCAGGCAGTTTGACACGTGTTATTTATTTGAATTCCATGCTTAAATATTTAAAGTGTCTCAAATAAATTTTCCATAGATAACTGAAGAAGAAAAGACTCATGAGATTTACAGAAAGTCTATGTTTGTCTTGATGTTCAGTGGCTGAGTTGAGTTTAAGTTTAAACCAAGATCTAAGCTACAGCTAAGCCTTCAACTCTCTACTGGATGTTTAGATGGAGGCTTCAGATTCTTTGCTTTTGGCAGGTAGAATTCTGTTACTTCTTTACAGTTCCTTCAGTAGAAGGAAGACACCTGCTGGTGTCTGAGCTTTTTACAACCAAAAGCAAAGCTAAATCAGCTTATATTTCGCTTTTGCACAAAACTGTTTTAGCAGATTTAAAAAGCCCCTTACTGAATGTTTCTAAAAGTACCTAGTTTGTTTCACTTCTAATGTAAATTTTGTAATACATCTATATACATTTTGGTGTCACTAAGATGTACCCAGAATGAAGACCTCTCTGCTGGAAAATAGCAAGGCTGGGCATGAGAAGCTGGGCCAAGATGAGGCCATGATCCCAGGGCAGGATGCAACACACATCTCTGGCTTGACCGGAACTGAAGGTGTCACAATGAAACCAGCTCAAAACCTTTCATCTCATAGGGCTGCACATTTGAATAAAGCCGTCTGTATAGGATTTCCAGTACTTAGGCTGAGTTGCAGTTGCTGTGGATCAAGGTAGGCCATGAGTAATACTCCAGGTTAGAGACACTCAGTAAGATAACGATTTTAATTACCATTGGCAACATCTTAAAATATTTTGCTTAAAGTGACTTAAGGTAATATTAGCTTAATAAGTTTTATGTTAGTTTTTTACTTTTCAGGTTGGCAGCTAGAGAGTTGAAAATACATATATGGCAAGCACTTGTAATGACATGTTTGTATCTGTTTATTCGGCTCACCTCAGTTCCATCACCTGCGTTATGTGGGTAAAGTTTATATATTTGAACAACTCAGAAAAAAAACAAAAAACAAAACACAGTGTGGTCAATTGAAATCTGTGGCATCCCATATACTCCAAATCTTGTGGGGAAACTGACTGGAGATTTTTCTAGTTTTGCACGTCTCTGTTCTGGCTTTCAGGAGTACAGGCACATAGATGTGTCTCTAGTGCTGCCCATAAGCTGGTAAGGTCGGCTGCTTTATTAAGAATGGGTTACGCCTACACTCACGACCCAGTCGCTTTCCCTCATCTAACTGTATCGCCAAAGCCTTCTGAAGCTCTCTGGTATGGCAGAGAATGGTATACAATCCACACAAACTTCTTCTCTGTTTTCCTACTGCAACATAATCCACATACAGCTTTTAGCACCACCGTGGGGGAGCTCCTCCTTGGTAAGGAGTAGACAGATTCCAGACACTTCAGAAAGGCAAATGCATTCATTTCTGACCTATGTTTCCAGCCCACTGGGGTCACCACCTCCTTAGTGATGGTTTGTTTGTTTGTTTGTTTGTTTGTTTGTTTTTACTTATTCACTTCAGAGCCCACCCACTGCCCTCTCCAGGTCTCCCCCTCCCACAATCCTTCCCCAAACCCCTCCCCTTCACCTCTGACTGTGTGGGCCCCTCCTGGGTATCCCTCTACCCTGGCCTGGCGCTTCAAGTCTCTGTGAGGCTAGGCCCATTTTCTCCCACTGAGGCCAGCCAAGGCAGCCCAGCTAGAAGAGCATATCCCATGTACAGGCAACAGGTTTTGGGACAGCCCCCGCTCCAGTTGTTCAGGACCCACACGGAGACCAAGCTGCACATCTGCTACATATGTGCGGAGAGGCCTAGGTCCAGCCCGTGTATGTTCTTTGGTTGGTGGTTCAGTCCCTAACATGGGGTCCCCGTGGCCTGACTGTGGTAGGAGCATCCTTCTCTCTCATTCTAAACTTTGGCAGCTCTCAAGTTCTTTTTCGCTACTTTAGATTTTCTGTTGCTTTCCCCCATCTTCTTCAAACAGCTCCTCTAGCCTTGAGTAAAAGCACTATCCCAATGTTACACTTAAAATTTCTTTAATGCAGTAGTTTAATCATTGCAATGAACTTATCTTATTCTCCTTTAGGGCCCACTTGTTTTAAACTTTTTTTTTCCTTAAAGATTATCTGGGCCTGCTAATAATGAAAGGTTCCCTACTTCCTGGGAATAAGAGGCATTCTGCACTGAAGTGCTTTGAGGGTGCCAGTATACTCAGAGATTTAATTTACTCCCAGGAAATAACTTGCTGGGCTGACTTAGCTTTGGGAATGCTCCCTGCCCTAAGTCTGCCCTAAGCATGGGGGGAGGGGGAGTAGGAAGCTCTGCACAGCTGCAGGTGTGGCCCTGCATGTCTTTAGACTTCAAGTGCTGATATTTACAGTTTCTGGCTAAGAATGTTCCACCCACCTCCACAACATGGAGCCAGAGCAAATCCACAGCCTTGGCAGCACGGGATGACTAGGTAAGTGAAGTAAAAACAACATAAGGTATTTCTTCTGCTTTCTCCTTTAATTAAATATTTTAAACCTTGAAGTCACTATGCATGCAACAAAAATAAATCGGAAGTGTTTATGTAGCATTTACAAATTTCCCCTATGTATAATATTTGGTTAATATAGATCACAGTGACCCTTCCTTACTGAGTTCCCACATCTTTATTCAGGCTGGGGTGTAGAGTAGTGGAAGGTGCTTGTTTCTGTACATCGGGCAAAATGCATGCGTGTGAATCCAGGACTACAGGCAAGTGGCGGAAAAGTTCTCTCACCAAGATTTCCTGGTAATAGCCACATCTCTGTATATAAAAAAGAATTAATCCCCAACCCCTCCCCCACTTAACCACCCACCTGTTCTATGTTTGTATGATTCAGTCATTTTAAAACAGAATCGTTCACAACATTGTGTTAGCTGAGTTCCAGTATGTCGCCTTTATAGATTAGGGTTTTTTACTTCAGAAAATTCTCTGGAGAATCAGCCCATCTCAGTCACTGGCCATTTGCTATAGTCTCTTTCCATGGTTTGGGCATAATACAAATTGTCTCTTTCACTGCAAGATATCCAGAACTTTCTCAGACTAGGTCAATGGCCAATGGAGCCACACTGAGCAGGCTCCTCTGGGAGTGTTTGATTTGTTTTTTTCTGAGGTAAGCACCAAGGATTTAAACAGCTAGCTAGTATAGCTAGTATATTATTTGAACACCCACATGTTCTTAATTATGTGGGGGTATGGGCAATATGTATTCTGGTTTGCTCTACCATTTTACAAACAACATATGAGTGACTCAGTTTCCCAGCTTTTTGTTTATCTGTGGTGTTATTTTAGCCACTATGACAGTTACATGATGACAACCTTTTGTGTGTTGCAGGAAATGTTAAAAAGACTCGACATCCCCCACTAAGCCGGGCACCAACAGGTCACATGGCTCCAGCAGGGTGTTCTCAACTCGGTGGTCTCTCTGGCCCAGGGCTTCTGAAACGTCTGTACCCAACTTGACAGGTTCCCATTGGTGGGTGGCTGCCACGCCAGCCCCACGCAATGACCGCCCACCCCACAGTCAGCCACCACAACACCCAGCAACCTGGTAGAAACAAAATTCTAGAAGCTTAAAATTAATCAGTCAGATTTATATATCAATAAATTCTCAATTCACAAGATGCCAACATAATAAATTCAGGGCCAATTGATAATGATAGAAGCTGCCCACCTAGATTAGACAAGTTAACCCAATTATTCTGTCCTTTTAAGATACTCATAACTCAGTGGCTATTTAAAACCACTCAAATCTGGATCTTCTTCCTCTCCCTCCATTTTCTTCTCTTCTCTACCTGTCTCCTCTGTCTGTCTCTGCAACCTTCACACCACCTCCCTTTTCCCTGTCCAATCACAGGCTTCTTGTTGTATAAATAATTAAATTAATTGGACAGGGAAAAATCCTACTGCAGTGGGTCTAAGTTGTGTGTTGCTAGTTGATAATGATTTAAACACCAGCTCTGAGGTTGCCCGTGATCGACATGCTTCATGAGGAAATGTCTCTCCATGTGTTTATGTTGTTTTCCCTAGACTTCTCAGGCATTTACTTTATAACACCAACTTTTGAGGGTTACCATTCACCCTCGCTATGTGTGTGGATTCCATACATTGTCTAGTTCATAACTTGGCTTTTCACCTTCTTTCACAAGAGTACTAAATTTTATTTAAGTCTAATTATTTTTACTCTTGCTTTAAAATATTTATTATTGGATCTGGAGACATGACTAAATTAAGAGCATTTGCTACTCTGTCGGAGAACCATTGTTAAGGTCCCAGCAACCACACCAGGCTGCTCACAACACCTGTGACTCTAGCTCCACAGGATCTGACTCCCTCCCCTGGCCCCTGAGAGCACCTGCACTCACACGCACACACATAAAAACAACTCTTTAAGCAATTTCTTCAATGTAACATTTTTGTGTGTGTGTGCTTGTGTGATATGGGTGTGTGCCTACCACAGTGTGCTTGTGAACACCAAAGGACACATTGTGGAGTCAGTTCTTTCCTTCCACCTTTATGTGGCTTCTTGAGGTCAAACTCAGGTCATGGGCTTGCACAGCGGGTCTGAGTTATCTAATTGGTTTCCACCACCCTGAGAACTCTTTGTCTGGGCCCCAAGTTTAAGCATTTCCACTGTGGTTGGGTTTTTTTCTGTGAGGGTTCACTTTGGGGCTTTATGTTTCATCATATTCTGTTTCTTTTCTCTTCTGACTGCTTTAAGTAGCAGATAAACAGACTGACAAAAACTTGGCTTCAGGGAGAAGACCACAGGCATGGGAGAAATAATAAGAATATTGGCAAGTAAACATGACAGTAGTGATGTCAAGTGAGAAGAAAAGGGGAATCATTCTAACGAGCTAAATCCAAACCAATTAGCAAGTACAGTCAGTTTTCCTGAAATGATGAAATGAAAAATCTCAAGGGCTTGTCAGTTTCATTGTGGTTCTTCCTGAAGCAGAGACTAAATAAAGATGAGGGGGAAAAAAAAAAAAACACTCCCATGAGATTGAAAACCAATGATTAAAACAAATATACACCCCCAAATGCAACTGTTATAATTTAAATCTTGCATGTCCACCAACAGGCCTCCGGTCTTAAAGGACTGCTTGCTGACGTGTAGGGATTGGAACCTTCAGAAAGTAGGGGCTAAGGAGAGTTGGGTAGTGGGTGAGTGCTCCTGAAGGAGAGGGTGGGACCTAAGCCTCTGTTTTCTGTACCTCTTGAGGTGAGCAGCCTCCTCTACCTGTGCCCACTGCAATGTACTCCGTCTCGCCAAAGGCCCCTGCACAATGAACCTTACCAACGTGGAATGAAAGCAATTGCAGAAAGCTGCTTTCCTTTAAGCTGGTCTCAGGCATTTTGTTACAGCTAGGGCAAGCTAGCTTAGACAGCAACTCTCTTCACAAAATTCAGTTGGCATTTTAGAAGTTCCAGAATTCCTGAAATACTACAAGGCCACTGCACTATTTCAAGAAAAAAAAAATCTGCCTTTGAAGCTGGTGCTTGTGTGTCCTGGAAACGAGGGGTTTAAAAATACCCCTTTTTGGCTTTGACAATATACAAATATAACAAAAAATAAGTAGAATTTAAAAAAACTAATGTAGTTCATTGGTATAATCTTGATCAAACTAGAATAATAAAATTATAATCATAATATGCATGAATCATCAGTGCAGAATAAAGATATAAATGTACCACCAAAGTGTATAAAGTTCTTGTGTTGGTCTGGACCATTACTGAGCTGTCATTGGAGAAGAGAACTGTACATCACATTTGTAAAATGTAGACTAAAATTTGGGGCAGTTTGTTAAGAGACATTGTTTTACAAAATTTTATCACTGACAGAAATATGGATGAGTTCTCTAAACGTAAATTTGTTAAGTTTTACAAACTATGAAGTTGTAAATAAGAAGTCAATTTGTAAAAATGTTTTTGGTCTTTAGTTTTTCTTTCACTTTGTATAATCCCATACTTTCTCTGTAGCAATATAACCTTTTCTGCAGGGCACAACACGACCATGTAATCCCTTTGCCATCCTGGAGCAGAGATAACCATGGTCTGTAGTCATGGCAACAAAAAGGTAAAACACCATAGTGATAGCTTAAGCTATAAGATTGTTAAAAATTCGTTGTCAAGAAAAGAAGGGAAGATCACAAGACTTGCACCTGAAATCCCAGCCTTTTCACCTCTGCTGTTCACCCTCCCCTGCACTACACAAGTTCTTGTGAGATGGTAGATAACAGACAGAAGGTTAGCTGAAGGTACGACTCCAGGGAGCAGCTTTTGTGATATCATTATTCATCATGGGGGTAGGATTTCTGGTGATACAACTGCTCTGTAAGTCAGTGATTCATGCTCCTGTAAGTCAGTCCAATAAACTTACTGGATCACCAGTCCACTTGTGTGGAACGGATTCTGCCCACTATCTGGACAAACAGGCATTTTTCACATCCCCCCAGTGACAGTTGTGCAGCATCTCTTCAGTTAGTCCCTGTGAGGTAGACAGGAGAGACAGAACGTGAAAGAGTTCTTTCTAGAGTGGTCACAAGGTCAACTCTGGAAAAAAATCTCATGCATACTGTAGCAGATTATAAATGTGCTATTATTCTTCATACAGCTGGGGCTTAATAGAGTATGAACAGTGCCTCTGTTTTCTTCATTACATATCAAATTATGTAAAAACAAGGTATTTTGTTAAATGAGTTATTGTCTTTTTATTATCTCAACATTTTATTCACAAACATTAACTAAGCATGTACTTACTTTTTTATTACATTTATTTACCTCGTGTTTGTGGAGGGAGTGCCATGACACAAGTGTGGAGTCAGTTCTTTTTGGACCATATAAACAACATGGATGGAACCCAGATGATCTGGCCTCCAGGCAAGTGCATTAACCACTTAGCCACCTCACCGGCCCTATGCATGCATTTTTGACAGGCATTGTAATACAAGTTGAGAATGAAATAATAAAATGTCATTGATCTAAGATGAATTTAATGATATCTGGAAATAATAATTACAGTTATGCATCGTGAGCAAACTGTCTACGGGGAGACAATATGAGGGCAACCTAGGCTAAGATTAGATAAGAGAAGCTAAAGACATATATAGCGAGTTTTAATGATGAGTAACAGTTACTCAGTAGTTGATCTTTATCCCAGATATAAGTTCTGTCATTAAATAATTTTATGTAGGAGTTTGTCATGACAAAATCCACTTAAAAACCAGAACGAAGGAGACAGGGAAACAGTCATCATATTTGTATATAGAGTTCAAAAGAAATTCTTTCAATTCTGAAATTATTTAACATGAATATATACAGAGATGCATAGATATTTAGGATGCTTATAAAGTAGGTTTCCATATGGCTTTCCCAAAACCCCTTGATGTTAGTTCTCCCTCAGCTACCCCTCCACGCTCTCCTGCCCTCCATCCCTCTTCCTATTAAAATTCTGTCGCCATTACTCCCCCCTTCCTAGCACTTTGCACTGTCTCCCTCCTCTTAGTCTCTTTCTCTCACTCCCACAGCCCTCTTCTAGTTTCCTGACTTTGGCAGGTACTCCAAGTTAAACACCCAAATCTAAAGATATAACATCCACATGAGTGAAAACATTGACACTGTTCTTTCTGGCTTTGCACTATGTCACTTGGCATAATATTGCCAGTTCCATCAATTTACCTACAGCTTTTATGACTTTTTTTTTTTGAGATCAGTAAAATTCCACTGTATGTAAGCACCATGTTTTTATTATCCATCTATTGGTTAATAGATATTTGGCTTTTTCCATGTCCTAGCTATTATGAATAGAGCAGCAGGGGACACAAATTAGCAAGTGTATCTACAGTAGAATATAAAGTCATTTGGAAATGTATTCACAACTGGTATCACCAGATCATAGTTATCCTACACAGGAGATAATGTTCCACCCAGAACCAATGCCAAATAAAAGCCCAGTGTCAGGTATAAGACACCTTCTGTCTTATGAGAAGACACCATGACCAAGGCAACTCTTTAAAAATAAAGCATTTAATTGGCAGCTTATAGTTTCAGAGGTTTAGTCTATTTTCATCGTAGCTGGGAGCATGGTGGCACTCATGACACTGGAGCAGTAGCTGAAGAAGCAGGTGAAAGCTAAATCCTGACACATAGGTAGACGGAGATTCTCCTCTCTCCAGCTTGGCATAGGCTTTTGAAACTTCAGAGCCTACCTCCAGTGACACACTTCCTCCAACAAGGTCACACCTCTTAATCCTTCTAATCCTTTCAAATAGTGCCACTCCCTAGCTACTAAGCATTCATATATATGAGCCTATGGAGGTCATTCTTATTCAAACCTTCAAACTTTCCATTAGTATATTGGTCATGCATGTCCCAGATGTTTTTATTACTCAATTTTAAGTTTTTCTATACATCACAGAACCAGCTCCCTTCTCAGAGATCATTGGTGAATTTTGCAGAAGACATACTGACTTTGGAAATGTTTTATTGCTGTGAAGAGACATCATGGCCACAGCAACTCTTATAAAGAAAAACATTTAACTGGGGCTGGCTTACAGCTCAGAATTTTAGTCCATTATTGTCATCATAGGAAGCATG
Source organism: Uromys caudimaculatus (assembly GCA_028551405.1). Classification (NCBI taxonomy): domain Eukaryota; kingdom Metazoa; phylum Chordata; class Mammalia; order Rodentia; family Muridae; genus Uromys; species Uromys caudimaculatus. The sequence goes on from CM052704.1 coordinate 36,600,446, forward strand.
GCAGCACACAGACAGACATGGTGCTATAGAGGAAGCTGAGAGTTCTACATCTGGATCTATAGGTAGCAGGAAGAGAGACACTTGCATGGCTTGAGTATTTGAAACTGCAAAGTCCTCCCCCAGTGACACACTTCCTCTAACAATGCCAGACCTACTAATAGTGTCACTCCCAGGGAGCCTATAGGGGCCATCATTTAAACTACCACCTTGTGAAGCTCAGAAACTTTTACCATTTTAATAGAGTTAATTATGTGCTGTAAAAGTCATGAACATACCTACCTGAATATTTTTTCCTCAACTTTTTATGGTTTTATAGTGTTTGCTCTTACATTTAGGTCTTTTAGCTGCAGTCGGTTAATCCTTCAGTACACTGAATGGAAAGGGGTAAGGCTCAATCATTTATGTGTGCTGTCTAGTTGTCCCAGAGCCTTTGTATAAAGGACTATTATTTACCTATTGAGTGGTCTTGGCATGCTTCCCAAAACTCAGTTGATCCTGTCAAGTGGTGCAAAACATCAGTCAGGAGGAATAAATTCAAGAAATCTAAACAAATGATGATTTTACTGGGAATATATTCATCTAGAAGTACAGGGCTTTGTTTTTAAGGGTGGGGTGTGTGTGTGTGTGTGTGTGTGTGTGTGTGTGTGTGTTTATGTTTGCTTGTGTGTGTATGTTTATGTTTGCTTGTGTATGTGTGTGTTTATGTTTGCTTGTGTGTGTGTATGTTTATGTTTGCTTGTGTGTGTGTGTGTGTTTCTGTGTATTTATGCCCAAGTACATACATGCGTAGCATGTACATGCAGGTACCCATGGAGATCAGAAGATGGCACCAGACCCGAAGGAATCTGGAATCTGTGGGTGGATGTCAGTGGATGCTCTTGGAGAGGACTGGAATTTGCTTTCCAGCACCCACATGACAACTCATAATCATAACTAAAGCTCCAAAGGGCTGTGATGCCCTCTTCTTGCCTCTAGGAGTACTGCATGCATGTGGTACACATACATACATACAAACAACCACTCATATATATGAAACAAAAGTAATCTTTTTTAAAGTCTATGCTAACTTCTGATCTACAAACATGATATTTTCTGTTTATTTAGATCTTTGTAAATGTCACCATTAACATTCTATTGTGAGTAGAATACCAATTATAATTTTAAAGCCCTCAAAATTCTAAATTGTATAAATATATACATATAAATCAATTTACCAGTGAAATTATTATATCAGTTAAGATTAGATATTTTGTCGTGTATTACCTTACATTGTGTACTGTGCGCATGTGTGGGCACATGTGTGTCATGTGCACTTGTGACCATTGCAGGACAATTATAAGGAGTAGGTTGTTTCCTTCCACCATGTAATTCTGGAGAAGTCATCTGGGTTGGCCACAGCACATTTACCTCCGGAGTCATCTGCTCATCCTTCTTTTGGATTTCTAATTAATAGGTTCAAATTAATTTACATATATAGTATTTTATGCATGTTGTCAATCTATAATTGTGATTTTGAGTCTGCGGCTGTTAAAATAAGTTGACATTAACAAGAAAAGCCAACAGCACAGCCTCGCACCATCTCTGAACATGAAACTCTCATGATGCCTTTTGAAGAAGGGACTTTCAATTAGTGCTTTTCTATGGATGTGCTACAGCCTTTTAATGTCATTATATATTATGTAACCCCCATATGGTACTTCACATGCACATCGAGTTATAGTCTTACTGCTCAGTGAGGAGCAAGGGACAGGCAAGTGGATTCAAATGCTGATTGCAATTTTCACAATTTAAATTTTACTCTATTTAGTAATGGGATTTTAACTGATATGGAAAGTATGCCTGTGGGTAATTTGTGAATTTACCAGCTTTTAGAATTAAATTACTTCAGCTCATTATATTGGACAAGAAGGAGATAAATCTTGTCATTCTGGAGGATTAGTGTTCAAATTACTTCTTTAGAAAAAGTTATTATGAGACTAATTGGTTATTTCAGCTGAAAAGTGAAGCTAAAAGGAAAAGGTGGGGTGAAGCATATGGGAACACGAGGTCCATGCCATCTGAAGATGAAAAAGCTGCTGTGAATTAGAGAAAAAGTTAAAAAGGGCAATAGTCACAAGGCAGTTGTACACACCTCTCAGAGCAGAAGGATTAGGCCCACGGACCGGGTCTCACTAATTTGCTTTTTCTGGGCTATATCCAAACAACCTAAAGAAAAACTATAGAGGGTTGGTCTGGTGCTGCTTGTATTCAAATGCTAGATTCTGTACCTCAAGGTATAGTTGCTCCAAGACAAGAAGATCTCACATATACCAGCTTTTGTTGAGTAAACATTACCCCCCCCCCCAAAAAAAAAGATGCCTACAGCCTGGACTGGGTAGAAGAGAGGGGGCGGAGTGAGATTACTGGGTTGGGGGTCTCAAGCAGGAAGGAAAAGGAGAGAAGGAGGAGGAGGAAGTTGCCATGGGACAGAGGGGATCACGAACACATGGCCATGAGGACTGGCCTGATGGAGCAGGAGCAGCCGAGGCAGAACATATGGTGAGTAATTAATATCTCTGGGATGAAGGCAGGGAAGCAAACAAAATAGTTTGATATCTGCCCAGCTCTAGTGCTATAAGGCTTATTATAAATCTAAAGGTTTTGTGTCTTTTATTTGGGAACTATATGGTCATAGGGGGGTAAAAACACCCAAAATAATAATTACTGCAATAGAAAACAGTTTTCAGTTGTCACTGGAAACATCAGACCAATTTATTATGAATGCACATGCACTCTGGAACCTAACTCTGTCAGCATCTGTAGCTTGTTCCTCTGCAACCAGACTCAAGTCAGCTAGGTTCAGAAGCTTGGTACTTAGCCTAGATGTTTACTTCCTGTTTCCATGGTGACGGCCATGCTATAAACAAGAATTCCTGATTTCACATTACTAATTTGAGATTACTAAATAGAGACAAAGTCAGATATAATCATGTTTAATGGATGATAATAACCAAGGATATATACTTAAATTTATGTCAGAACTTTCTTCTTTAACTATCAGACTTGAAAGTAAAAAATTCAATTTATAATTTTATACTAGTACATCACTGATTCATGTATTACAGTACTCTGGGTCAAGTCACTCTGTGTCAGCATGACTAAAAGGTGGAAAAGTCAATTAGAAACATTTTTTCCAAGTGTGAGGAACCACGTATCATGACACCTTTTCCCCATTATTTGAGGACAAAAATGAGAAAGTCCAAAGAAATAAGAATTAAGTGTTAAATAAGTTCTCTCTCATACAACTTGAATCAAATAAAAACTGTAATTCACCATAAGAAAACAAAATGAGCCTCAGGCTCAAACTGATATACTATATTAATCTAGATAGAATAAAAGGGGGTCTGTCAGGATGAAGCGACAGCCAGAGTCTGGAGAAACGTCAGTGAACAAAGGCAAGAGTTTGAAAGAACTGGTTTTGACGCTGACCATTCTCATTCTCCCCGGAGCAAGAGGAGTTTTTATTGGCTGAGCTTTTTGATCATTTGCTTCTATGGACAGCGCTGACCTACCAGTGTGGATAAATGACTGGACGGAGGTGAACTAAGTGCCTCTATTAAACATTTCCTAAACCTAGCTCCTTCTATTACCATCTTACTCGGCAAGCACAGGGGTGTACTAGAGATGCTGAATCAGACTGGTGCTTGTGTGACAGACATGAGCATGGGAAGAGGAAGGAGGGAACTTGAAAGGTGATTCAAAGCTTTTAAACTGAGCTAAGAGATCTGCGCAAGGATAGGAACATGGAGACAAAATTACATTTCAGTCTTCATACAAAAAAAAAAAAAAATCATTGCGTTAAGACCTATTTACCCAAGCAAGGCGAGACTGAGGATAAGAATGAGAAAAGCCTAAGAATTAAGACTAAGTGGTATGTAAGTTCCCTCTCTTAGTACAACTTGAATAAAATGAAACTATAATTCACCTTAGGGCAGCAGAAGGAGCCTATAAGGTCCCATACATCATCAAGTATCTTTACTCTTTAAATACTAGTTGTCATTGCCAAGTCGTAATTTTAAAAGATAATTTCTTTCTTGATTGTGTGTATGAGTGTTGTCCTGAGTGAAGCTTATGTGGACCACGTGCATGTAGCACTGCTGGTGGTCAGGAGAGACCAGTGAATACCCTGGTACTGGAGTTTGAGCCACAGTGTGGGTGGGTCCTGGATGCCACATCTGGGTCCTCAACAAGAACAGTAAGTCTGTGAATTCCAAAGGCAAAGCTCCAACCCCTACCAAATTGCACACCTGCCTAAACTCAGAAAGAAAAATAAATCACAAAATACCATTTACTTGGGCTCAGACTAGGTTCTAAAATCTCCAGAATTAGAAGAGTATATATGCTAATGAAAGAGACAATGTTAAAGATCAACTCAAGAAGGCGGACGGGAATAACAGAGACTACAAGGACTCCTGGATCTCTGTCCTAGCTGGATACGTGGATGGGTAATAATTTGGGACTGGGGTGGGGTGGAAAAGCTGCATTTCAAACAGCACAAGGAAAACTGAATATATTGGCTTCCGAAATCCCTGCTTTTTGGTAGCCTACAGAATAGGAAAAGAGATTATTTTTCTTACCAAGTACACATCCGATAGAGGGCTAATATCCAGAATATATAAAGAACTAAAAATAAATCCTGAATATCAAGAAGAAGACAAACAACCCAATTTAAAAATCAGTTACAGATCTAAACAGAATTCTCAAAAGAGAAAACTCAAATAGCTGAAAAGCACTTAAAGAAATGCTCAGCATCCCTGGTCATCAAAGAAATGCAAGTCAAACCTACATTAAGATTTTATCTCACACCCGTCAGAATGGCTAAGAGCAATAAAATAAGTGGTAGCCCCTCCTGGCAAGGATGTGGAGTAAGGGGAACCCTCGTCCATTGCCGATGGGGTGTGAACTCATACAGCCACTATGGAAATCAGAATGGTGGTTACTCAGGAAGATGGGAATGGATTTACCTCAATTCATTCTTGGGAATATCCCCCAAAGATGCTTCATCTACCATAGAGACATTTGAACCCTGTTCACTGGTGTTCTATTCATAATAGCCAGAAAGTGGAAACAGCAGAGATTTCTTCCAACAGGTGAATGAATAAAGAAATTGTGGTACATTTACACAATGGAAGATTACTCAGCTATTTAAAAAATAAAGCTGTGATATTTGCCCGTAAATGAATGGAACTAAATAAAATCATCCTGAGTGAGGATCTGAATCCAGGCCCTCTGAAAGAGCAGCCAGTGCTTTTAAGGACTCAACCCGAGAGTAGTTTTATAAACAATGTTTTTTTTTACAAAAAAAGTAAACAAGAAAATAATTGTTTCAGACTTGCAAATGAATGCATTTATGGAAGAAATCTCAGAGAAGAAGAGAGGATTGTGGTGTAGAGAGATGGTGTTGAGGGTTGTGCTTTCTATGCAAGTGTGGTAAGCTGAGTTCAGGTGTAGGCACTGGAGACAGGCAGATGTCAGGATCGCACCAATCCGCTGGTTTAGCCAAATCTGACAACTCTGGGTTCACTGCAAACCTGGGTCAAAAAATAAGATGGAGAAGTTATCAAGGAAGACATCTTTAGGCTACCCTCGGGCCTCTCCATGTAACTGCTCAGGCATGCATTCATATGAGTAAACACACACACACACACACACACACACACACACACACACCACACACACACACAAACATACATACACACACATGCATGCATGCACGCACACACACTAGATAACTACAAAAATAACATTGGGGGTAATTATATACCAAAGATACAAAGCAAATTGGCTCTGGTATAGCACAAGGCTTCCTAAGATAATTACTTTCCCCAAATCCATGTGGACCTTTGTAGGCACTGAAGCATCTGTATTACTCTCCTGTCTGACAAAAAGAATCAGCCTCATTCTTGATTCATCATGTATCTGAGGGAATCCTTGCCCAGCTGGGCAGGCATGGTATAGGTTAATTACCGAGTGCTATTCTAAGTCTGAGACACCCTAGACTGCAGCAGATTGGATATTTTTTCAATAGGAAGTAAAATCTGAAATCGATGGTTTCTAGAGAACTATTGCTGAAGACAAGGAAAGAGGGAATAAATAAGGTTTATTACTCCCCCCCCCCCCAAATACAATTTTGTTCAATAAGAGGATAAAGAGGCTAGGGATACCATATAGCCACAGGCTCCTTGCCTGGCACAGCCAAAGCACTGGGCTCTGAAACCATCACACAATACTTTTAATTAAAAATCAAAAGCAATAAAAACTGCCACCAGAACAGTACATAATGTGCAGTGAGAAACTGACCCAGCTGAGTTTTATAGCCATTTGGATGAGTTAATTTCATTTCTAGCTCGCATTTTTTTAGGATGGCTTCCACAGATCACAACTGCCTGAAAGCTTCCCCCAAGAGATTTGCCTCTGTTGCTTTCACTCATGTTTCTACGGTGTCTCCTCTTCACTGCTGTGGTGGACTCGGGTTTGGGGTCATGTTTGATAAGCCTCAGAGATGCGTGTTCATCCTACCTGTCATGTGCCTTCGTTAGAGTTCCTCAAACAAACCAAAACAATAAGAATGGTGGGATGAGTACAGCTCAACCGCTTCTAGAGCATGTATTTCACTTAGTGTAATCCATGGTCAGTGGAGAATAACAGAACTGAGGAAACTTTCAATGTACTCAATGTCCATTGGCGTGTTTATGGAATAAGGCATGTTTTAACACATGCATCATACTTCAAAGAAGATATGGAAGAATAGAATGGGACAGAGGGGTAAGGGAAGGAGAAGACGGCAGGAAAAATAAAGCAGGAGTTGCTGTTTTCATTTACATACTGCTATTATAATAAAAATTCTAAGGAAATTGCAAGCATGAAGCTATTATCCCACAACATACGACTGCAGTTAACTATTTCCTCTCACATCTGAGAGCCTGCCAAAAGTCCACATCGTAAATACGAGTTAAAAGGAATGCCCTGCCCCCTTGTTTTTGGTCTCCACAGAATACTTCAATGTAAAATCGCCATTAAGCACTAAAGAAAATCACCCCACACAACGCAATAGTGATCTGTGCCATGGAAACAAGTTCAGTATGTCAGTAAATGCAGTTTTCATTAATGATTCATTTGAATTCTTGCATTTTAACTTAATTATAGAGAAATGATTTTAGCAGGCTGAGCCTACTGAAACTGTTCTCATCCGCGACCCCCGTGATTCCTGTTATTACCAAGAGTAATCATTGCAGACAAGGATGAAGATTTCAATCATTTGATTATTGGGTTAGTGGTACATATAACTGAAGCAAATGAAAGGCCAAATGCTACAGCAACCAAAGTTAGTTTCGTGTGCAGAATACCAGAGAGTAGGAGAGAAGAGAGAGGGTTGGAGAGAGAAGGTGAGAGAAAGGAACAAGATGTGGGGGTGGGAGGAGCGAGACTGCAGCAATGTAGAAAGTCAAGGCATACTCTGTTGTGAGATTTTACAAAGGTTAGTTGAATACATTTAATCTGAGAACAAACTTAAATGATAATTCTTTTAGAGTATCACATTTTAGAGAATTTCTGTTGTGAGATTTTTTCTCTATAATTTTCCCTGTCTGATATATGCTGATGGTTATGTCCTTGTCATATCAGTTATTGAACAGAATTGGCTGTCGGCTAATCAGAACAGGAACAAAAATGAACACACAAGTTTTTTTGGACAATTTCCCTTTGTTAATGTCTTCTTCCTACCTTTCCATTTAGGCTACCAGTTCTATGGAGTGATGGCAGCATTTTCTTCTTCCCACAATGCTGTTTGATTACTTAACTCCAACAGAAATATAATGGCAACTTCCTTAACACTCACAATTCCAGCAAAAACTATGCCCCTTGCCATGTCTTCCACCCTCTCACTTTCTGTGAAGTTGAGACTGGCATCTGTGTGGAAATTGTCAAACAGATGAGACCAAGAGCCTTGAAAAAAATGTGACAAGACTAACTCTCAAGCCCTTTGCTTATGAGGAAGGGAGGGTGAGTTCAGAGCTTCAGTCAGGAACGGAGAGGCCTGGGGACATCTTCACACTGACTTTGACCTTTGAAAACATCTCTCTGCAGAGTCTGTGCCCAGGTTCATGCATGCTCACATCCCATCTGGGAGAAAACACAATCTGCTTCAAGCAGACACCTGTCATCGATATTAATTCTTCCCAGGTAGTTCTTCCTACTGGAGAAAACTCATCAATGGCAATAAACTTAGTTGCTTACATGAACATATTATAGAGGAACTAAGAGTTTTCTGTGATTTCTGTTTATCTCATCCGGAGAATTCCTTAGGGAACTCATGCTAGTTACAATGAGAAAATGGACAGCATAAAAAACAATAGATTCTTGACTACCTGAAAAATCACATCCTCATGCATGAACAATAAACCCTGCCACTTCCTTACCAGACTGCAGGATCCCTCATCTTTATTCTTGCCCTCTTCTGCCCAGGTTTGCCCATAGGAATCTTGAGTTGAAATGGGACAATAATCCCAGCACAATGGATTGCAAATCCCATGAAGGATTTTGCACAATTCCCCTCCCTCTGCAGGTAAGTAGAGACCTTCCTGGGTCCTCAAACTTACTCAAGAATACCACTCAACGTTCATCAGCAAAGTCAGTATCAATCATCCCTGCCCCTCTCCACCATGGAGACTCTTGCAAGGCAGTATAGCTACTTACATTCTGTGTCTTTTACGATGCAAAATATTCACTGCCTATGCAATTTTTATCAGTTCCTTGAGAATCTTATAGGATGTGTTTTGATCATATTCATCTTTGCCCCAACTCCTTTCATATCCAACCCTCTTCATTCTTCATCCAACTTTATGTCCTTAAAAAAAAAAACTATAAAGTTTACTTTGTGCTGCCCATATATTCTTAGAGGTGTGGCCTTCCGCTGGAGTGTGGTTGACTTACCAGGGTATATACTCTTAAAGAAAAATAACTCTCCCTTTCCCAGCAGCTATGGGTTGCCAATAGCACCTCAGCTAGGAGTGGGACTTTGTGTCCACCTCCCATCTGCATGCTGGGATTGAGACTGGCCTGAGCAGTTGACAGGCCTTTACATGCTGTAACAACTGAATCTGTGCAATCGCTCTGAAGTGTCTGGAAGACGCTGTTGCCCTGTCGTCAGCTACCACTTCTGGATCTTACAGTCTTCCCAACCTCACTTCCATAATGACTCCCAAGCCTCGGGAGGAGCAGATATGACGTGGGAGTCACATGTAAGACTGAACATTCAATGTCGCTTACTCACCTCACCTTGACTAGTTGTGTATGCCATTCAGTGACCACTGGAAAATGTTTCTTCAACTAATGAAGGGAATTTATCACCTCTAAAATGAGCATCTTACCTAGTACTAATACATATTGTACAATGATACCTTAATTGATATAAATCAATACAAAGGCATATCTATAAACATTATTTACCAAAGTATTAGGTACCAAATAGATAATCGTTGTTACTTCTGACTTGTACCAATGCAAATGAAGATACAGACTATTTTAAATCTTAGTTATTTGAAAGTTATTATCCCATTTAAATTACCAGCATGCTATAGTTAGAGAATTTCAGATTAGAAGGAATCTCAAAATCATCTATTCCAATGCTTTAAATTCAACTTTGAGTTAGTAAGATAAAGTTGTATATGTAAAGTTATCCATCAAATTAAAAACAGAAGGAACACAGGAATAGAAGTTTCCAGATTCCCACATGGCATCACAAGTCCTATCTTCAAGATCAGTCTTAACTGACTATCATAACGAATGTTGTATTTCTGAGATTTACTATCATTTGACAGGTGATCTACTTGGGATTGCTCAGACCCGATGTACTGAGACCCGATCTGTGCTGAATCAAAACTTGGAGACTGGTTGAAGCAAGATAGGATCAGTACTTTCACCAAGTCAAATTCAGGTCCATGCTGCAACAACGGGTGATTCTGTCTCCAGCTGCCACCGGATCTGGGTAATACTAAGCTCCACTAATTACACTTAAAATCTGCCACAGTTCTTTGCCAATTTATCATGACTTTTGATAGACTTTTACTCTAACTAATCCAGCCTAGTGTAAACATTCATAAAACCAGGATTATCCTATAATCTACTAGTTGGGACTTATTCTAATTTACCTTTACCAAAATTTTAATTATTAAACCAGAAAAGGAAAGCAATCATATCTGGGCTCACTGAATTAGGAGAGTAGACTGCAATTAGTATTCAGAAGGACTTTGAAAAGCAAATAATACATTGACTAGACATGTCATAGGCTGTCCTTAACTTATAGGTGTACACATAGACATAGAAGAAAGGAAACATCTTACCTTAACCCAAGGATTTGGGAATACATTGGTAGCCCAGGGCATCTATGATGGTCAAACTTGATTGCCAACTTGGATCTGAAATCAACTGAGATAAGCCTCTAGTGTGAGAAGAATGAGATGCCCTCAGTGTGGACTGAATCTTCTAGCAACAACCAGATCACAGGCTCAAGTGAGAGAGCATCACTATTTGCTTCACTGCCTTTGTGTTGTCTTCCTCTACCACTGCCCAGTTCATCTAGGATGTTGCCCACTTTCTGCTGCCACGGCCACTGTCAATTTTCCTTTTCCCCATTAATTAATTTATTTATTCACCTTGCATCTGGATTGTAGACCCCTCCATCCTCTCTTCCCACTCCCACCCTTACAAACTCCTTCCCCCATTACCCCTCCCAAGTCCCCCATGGGTACCAACCCACCCTGGCACATCAAGTTCCAGCAGGACAAAGTGCATCCTCTCCCACTGAGGCCTGACAAGGCAGTCCAGCTAGAGGAAGGGGATCCAAAGAGAGGCAACAGAGTCACTGCAGTTGTTAGGGGACTCATAGGAAGATCAATCTGTACCTTTGCTACAAATGTGTAAGGGACCTAGGTCCAGCCCTTGAATGCTCTTTGGTTGGTGGTTCAGGCTCTGTGAGCCCCATGGGTCCAGGTTAGTTGACTCTGTGGGTCTTCTTGTGGTGTCCTGACTCGTTTGGCTCCCTCAATCCTTCTCCTGACTCTTCCATAAGACTCTCCACGCTCTGCCTAATGTTCGGCTGTGGGTCTGTATCTGTTTCCATTAGTTGCTGGGTGAAGCCTCTCAGGATACAGTTATGCTAGTCTCTTGTCTTGAAGCATAGCAGAGTATCATTAATAGTCTCAGAGGTTGGCTTTCTCCTATGTGATAGGTCTCAAGATGGAACAGTCATTGGTTGGCCATTCCCTCAATATGTACCCCATCTTTATCCCTGCTCATTTTATAGGCAGGATAAATCTTGGGTTGAAAGTTTTGCAGGTATATTGTCCCCCTCTTTCCAATGGAAGTCCTTCCTGGCTACAGGAGATGGCCACTTGAGTCTCCATATCCCCAGCTGTTAGGAGTCTCAGCTCAGGTCTCTCCCATAAACTTCTGGAAACCCCCCTTCCTAGGTGTCCTGATGGTCCCAGAGATTCTTGACTGATATCAGACTGCAGCTTCCTCAGCCCCCCAATGCAAACTGAAGACCAGTGTCTCTCCAGGAATCCTCCAGGTCTTCTGCTCAAGTATCCAGGCTTGTAAAGTGAGCAGTTACTGGGTTCTCAATGTCTCCATTATGGTGATAGTCATTGTTGAACAATCCAGATATGCTGTAAGCCAATCTAAAGTCCCCAGTAAGATATATTTATTATAGTTATTCTTTTCTATAAAATACTGACTAATCTGTCTGTTAAGAAAGTAGACCCAAAAGAAATCTCTAGCCTCTTATGACTAGGAGAGCCTACAATGTTCTGTGCTCATATAATTGACTGATTATCAGCACTTAGAAGTGATGATTAGAATGTACACATAACTACTTGGATAATGTTAAGACTGGTATTGAGTGTGTGTGTGTGTGTGTGTGTGTGTGTGTGTGTGTGTGTGTGTGTGTGTACCAAAATGCTACATGTGTAAACTCATAATGTGCTCACACTGAAGTAAAGCTTGGTGTGTTTTCAACCACATACATTCCACTTACAGTTAAATGGGTTTCCATGAGAAGAAGAGGATGGTTATGTTTTAAAAATAGAAATTAACAACAGCATAGGACGAGGAAGGAACTTTAACCTTCCCTTTGTTGGTTGTCCTGTGGGCTAAGGAGTATCATTACCTCTAATCCACCTGCAAAAGCATTTGCTGTGACACAGAACTCTAATTCTTCCAATAAAAGCATAGTCAATCCTTATCTTCCCACTCTCCAGAGCTACTGTTGAAACTCCCTGGAAGTCTCCCTGCTTTGCAGAGAAGCCACAACGTGTCTGTCATAAAGGTCTATCCTTTTTGAAGTGTGTGTATGACTTAATATGTTTTGACATCAAACCAAATATTGATGGGTGGAGTTTATTCACCCCCCCCCATCCCCAGATAACCACCTATGGGAAATAAAACAGACACAAATACTCATTTGCTCCCTTGGCCATTCTGGCAACACTGCAATCCCTAAGAACCAGGACATGAACGGATCGCTAAAAGGTGACATGTGCTGGTTGTCTCAGTCTTTCTGCCTGACATGGTCATTAAATCTGTAAACATTGTGTTTTTAATCTCAGCTCCATTTTGAAATAAATAAAAATTGCACTTGAGCAAAAGAAGGCTTTTCTAAACCACAAGGGATGTATGACTATGGCAACATGATCAACAAAAATAGCAACACTGATTTTTGACCCAGGATTTCTTCTTGATAAATCAACGTGGCATATAGACAAGACCTGCAAAGACTTTAAGAGAAAACAAGCCTCACTACAATTTAGCACAAATGCATCATGAGGCTGTGTGAAGCTTGATCTGGACAGTCACCAAGCAAAGAGATCAGACTCTATTCTTTGACTCTGTTTTACCCATTGATAAGGAATGGCTACTTTTAGAGTAGACTGTTGGGTCCTTGTTCTTTTTAGGTGAGGAGTATATGTCTAAGTCTCTTGGTAGCCAAACCAAAATATCAAAACTAACTAAAGACACACAAACAATAAAACATCTCTATCTAATACCTTACAGAGAAAATACTAGAAGTTAACTTAAAAAATTGTACAATTTTCTGTGTGTGTGTGTGTGTGTGTGTGTGTGTGTGTGTGCATGCGTGTGCGTGTGTGTGTGTGCCTACAGAGACTAGACATGGTGTTAGATTCCCCACAGGCAATTGTGAACCACCCAACATGGGTGCTGAGATCCAAATTCAGATCCTCTGTAAAAACAGCCAGTGCTCTTAACCACCAAGCCCCTAAAATTTTAATTTCCATGTATTTATAAATAAACTGGGAAAATTACTGTCTAGTATCTTGATACATTTTTATAGTAATAATATCAAGGTCTTCTTCTCTTAGATACATTAAAATAATCTGTCAATCTTTCAAGCAAAATTATTTGGCAAGCATTGTGTCTCCTCTCCCATCCAACCTGCCTTTTCTCCTGTACAAGTCTGAGTTTTCAGGATGTTCTAGAACTGTGCTCTTGGATAGTTTTAGCAGCACCTCTCTGCTTTCTTCTCCACAAAGCTGTTCTATCCCAACAGCTGAATCGTTTTCCACCTGCTTCTACCTACCTGCTTCTACTCACCTGCTTCTACCCACCTGCTTCTACCCACCTGCTTCTACCCACCTGCTTCTACCCACCTGCTTCTACCCACCTGCTTCTACCCACCTGCTTCTACCCACCTGCTTCTACCCACCTGCTTCTACCCACCTGCTTCTACCCACCTGCTTCTACCCACCTGCTTCTACCCACCTGCTTCTACCCACCTGCTTCTACCCACCTGCTTCTACCTACCTGCTTCTACCTACCTGCTTCCCGGTATAAGACAAACTTTTATTCTGAGTTCGCTCCATCTTTAACAAGAAAGAATTGTGACATTTTGACTGTTATTTTTGGTGCTTTCAAGCGACGGCTGTTTCAGGCCAACCACCGTGCCTGACAAAGCTGAAAAGCAGACATTGTCCAGCTGCCCCTGGGCTTTCACCTGTTGGCATTCACGGTTGACAGTTTCAGAATGATGGCTTCTTCTGTCAGATTCAACAACACACAAGAATTATTCGGAAATTTACTTAAAACCTGTCTCCTACTTCATAAACAACTCAAAGCATCTTTAGTGAGTTGGAAGGGCAGATATTATTCGCTGATTATTTAGCTTAAGACGTTGCGGCAAAGAGATGAGTTATTGTCCTAATGAGCACGGCTGGAAAGTTTAGGGGTCATCCCAGGTCACTGACGCCCAGAATCTCAGATTCTTTCAAGTATATAGTGCTGTCTCGTTCTTGGCCCGAAGTTCTTAGTTTTAATTTGTTTGTTCTAAAGCATTTATTTTCTATTAGTATTCAGGAACTTCCTTCAGTCTAAAAGCGATGTATATGTTTTTGAAAAACAAAAGAGATAGAGAGAATTGATCCTTGTTTGGGGAAAGACGAGGTGCTAATCTTTTTGTGATGAGATTTACTTAGGATTTACCCTTAGCTGTGCTAGCAGACTCTGATCTAAATAAAAAAAGATCACCTTGAAATTCTGCAAAGCCCTGGATTTAATCTTCAGAATGGAAGGAAACAGAAAAAAAAACTATCTGAAAAGTTTCAAGTGTTATCCATGATATTCCAGAAAGGTGCATGTGTGCTAAACCAGTTTCCCATCACTATAACAAACCCAGGAGATAAATAACAGTTTGCTTTTGGCTCAGTGCTTAAGAGACATCATCCATTGGTGAGGCAAACTCACCCTTCGAAGCCTCCAGCAGGTGTGCTCTGGCATACGGGCAGCGGTGGGGAACATGAGCATGCAGACAGCTCATCTGATGGCCAGGAACCAAAGAGAAGAGGAAGAGCCCAAGAGGCCAAAAAACATCCCATGAGACCCATTCTCGAAGGTCCCACTATCTCTCGCTAGTGCTACAATAGCCAGTGGGGGACATTCTCTATTAGGTGACATGTCCGCTGCTCTACATAATAGAATTCCAGTCATCAAAAAAGCTGGTAACTAAAGGTTTGTCAGATAACCCTGATAAACAGAGACTGACAGTTCATTTCCACAGACTAGAATAAGCCCACATTTTCGGAAGGCTCAAATACTGTGGTGTTATGAATAAGACAGTAACTTTTCCTGGGTGGTATGTCAGCTATGCAGAAGGGGCTGTTGTGATAGGCCATTCTGACCAAAAGCAACTTAGGAGAGGACAGGGTTTCCTTGGCTTACAATCCTAGGTTACAGTCCATCAAAGTCAAGGCAGGACTCAGAACAGCTTATTCACATAAGGCCCACAGTCAGGAGCAGAGAAAAACAGATGCACCCAAGCTGCCTACCTGTAAGACTGCATATGCTCAGCTAGCTTTGCTTATTAATTTCAGAACTACCTGCCCAGGGAATAGTGCCTCCCACGGTGGTTTTGGTATTCCCCCATCAACCAACAATCAAGACCATCTCACACAGAAATACATACAGGCCAGGGTAGTCTAGACAATTCTTCAATTGAGACTCCTCTTCTAGCTGATCTTAGGTCATAAGCTACAATTGCTATTCTCCCTGTTTAGAGGTCGAAAGTCGTGGTTAGAGACCTTCCTGATAAGCAGCCTATTATTGAAGACTGAGCCATCCTGGAAACCTGAAACAGAACAATCATAAGCCAGAGAGTGTGATTTGTCACCACTCTGAAATGAGGACATAAAGGAGGCATTCATGAAGAAGGATCAGGACAGACATGGGCGTGATGTGATGTTCAGGTGGCAGGAAACTTGACTGGGACAATTACCAGTAGGTGGTTGATTTCCTTATCCTCTATAACCCAGAAATGAGCTTAGCACCAAGAAAACCTGTGCTGTCTGCTAACCCAAGCCTGAGCTCAGAGGCCAGAGCCCAGCCTCTGGAGACACAAGGATCACTGCTGTGGGGACTAGGAGCCCTGGGACTCTGACAGAGTTAGCAGCCTCGTTTCTGCAGCGTGAAGTTTAATGCTGTGTGTGATTTGAAAACATAGACTCTCCCTCCTGTTGAGACCTTGTCTTTATTTAACTCTGGCTCCTTTTTCTATTCCTCTACCCCTTTCCTTTCATTAACTCAGCATTTGTAATTTTATCCTAGATAGTTTTAGCTTCATAGCATTCTCTGTTTGTTTACCTCACCTAAGACACCTTGGAGACTCCTTTTGGCTAGAACATTTGCTTTATTATGTTGTACAAAATTGAAGGGCCCGAAGAGGATAGGGACTTCACAGGAAGACCGACAGAGCCATCCAACCTGGACCCTTGGGGAATCAGAGAGATTGAACCACTAACCAAAGAGCATTCAAGGGCTGGACCAAGACCCCCTCCCCCACCACAAACATATGTAGCAGGGAGCGGGGGCTATCCCTGATTCTGTTGCCTGTCTGTGGATCCTGTTCCCCTAACTAAGCCACCTTGTCTGGCCTCAGTGGTAAAGGATGAGCCTAGTCCTGCAGTGACTTGATGTGCCAGAGTGGGGTGATACTCAGCAGGGGCCTCCCCACTTCTCAGAGAAGGGGAGGGGGAATGGAAGGAAAAAGCTGTGGGGCGGGGGGACTGGGAGAAGAGAGGAAGTTGATATTGGATCTAAAGTGGAAAATAAATAAATAAATAAATAGATATTTTTTTAAAGAGGAAAAAATGTTCTACAAAATGGGAAGTCTTGAGCTGGAGGAGCTCGTTCTAGCCCATAGACTGCAGAGCCCAGTGTGGCCAGCAGAGGGTGCTAGCATGAAAGGAAAGAAAGACCCAGAACAGATGGTTTTGGTTGACCTGATGCGTCCCTGTACTATTTCAACAGCAGCCAAAAAGACAAGAAAGAGATGATGCAGGCTCCAACTGAACATCCCTCCCCGTTCTGAAATTGGTCACCCAGAATCACAAAAGAGTTGCTACAGGACATAAAAGGGCAAAAATTTAACGATAATAATTTTGTGTGACTTTAGTATCCCACTCCCCCACAGTAACCAACAGTGAAATTTATCTATGGTTCAGTTTAACTGATGTCCAAAGTGTGTCCCATCAAACACCGAGGATCAGACAGTCTTACAAAACAAAACAAAAACTGTACAGTTTATCGGGTGATAGTGGAATGAACGTAGAAGACAATAACTGAAAAAAATTGAGATGCTATATAAATCCAAGGATGTTGAACAATGTGCCCTTGCCTGGCCTGCAGGTCACTGAAGGAACAAAGGAGGAGAGAAAATGGTTTTAGAGACAAATGAAAACATAAATGGAACGTCCCCAACCCCTTGGGAGCCAGCAAAGGCAGTGTGAGCTTGCTTGAGCTGTACTTGTTGAACGCTTGTTTAAAAAATATCAAAAGTTGTCAAATGATTTAATTCACATTTCTCTTTAAATTCTTAGGAAGAAAAGAGCAAACTAACCTCAGAAATAGCCAACAGGATGAAATTCAAAGGAACAAGATAGAAATGAATGGACTACAGACTAACAGATGAGGAAGACCAGTATGAAGGAAGCAAAGGTAAGTGTGTGAAAGACAAAACAGGACTGGCATGCCCTTAGCTGAACTAACCAGAGAGAGAGAGAGAGAGAGAGACAGAGAGAGAGAGAGAGAGAGAGAGAGAGAGACAGAGAGAGAGACAGAGACAGAGAGACAGAGAGACAGAGATGCAGAGAGAAACAGAGAGAAAGACTGAGAGAGACAGACAGAGACAGAGAGAGACAGAGAGACAGAGACAGAGAGACAGAGATGCAGAGAGAAACAGAGAGAAAGACTAAGAGAGAGAGAGACAGAGACAGACCGTGACAGAGTGAGAAGCTGATTTAACCACAGAGAGAAAAGCCACACTCACCGCACACACACACACACACACACACACACACACACACACACACACACACACAGAGGGGGGTGGAAGACTTAGAATAGTAAATATGAACTGTAGAAATTAAGCCGTTAGGATCTGAGGCCTCTGACAGATCTATAACAAGATCTACATTTGTCACACTGTTCCTCAGTATAATGCTCTGTCTTAGATCAATAATCTGTGAGGAAGAAATAAGAGGTAGAAAAAGAAGAAGTAAAATTGTCTCTAGTGCTAGGTGGTATCTTAAATAACTATAAAGATGTGGATAAATAAATCACCAGGGGCCAGGGTGTATACACAGTGAGGCTTTATTTAAGCATAAAGAAAAACAAAATTACATAATTCATAGAAAAATTAATGGAACTAGAGATTGTGGTGTTAAACACAAAAATCCAGATTCAGGCAGGTTAAAAATCACACATTTTCTTTCACATCTTGGAGCTATGTGTCACATATACATGTGTGGCAGGTGTCACGGATATATGATTGGCATTAATTTTTGAACAGATAAATACAGAAGTAGAAGTATGAGATGGGACCCTAGAACCTACTGTGTGAGAGAAAAAGCTCCCAAGGGAAGAGGAACGATGAGCACACTGTGGGTTTATCTTAATTATGATCAAGATTTGAGCAGGCTAAAGGTGCCAAAGCAGAGAGCAGAGTTCCTAAGTTCACTTTATTATAGCAGCCATTCTCCCTTCATCTTAGTGTATGGCTGGAGGAATACCAGAAGCCACTGTGGATGGAGCAGATAATCAGTCTCTTGTCTTTGAAGACAGAAGGCTTGATGTGGACAATATCAAGAGTGCGAAAGAGGACCAGGATTGTAAATGTGAGAGACAAGCAATATTGGAATTGTCTGTTTAGTAAAACTCTAGCCATGGCCTGGAGAGACGATCAGATGGTAAAGCCTAAGTTGTAAAGTAAGTTGTCTTGTAAGTATAAGAACCTGGCTTTGAGCTCCAGTACGATGTAAATGGCCTGGCCTGCCATGGTGGTACACATCTATAAGCCTAGCACACCTTCTGGTGTCCAGAAGAGCTAAACAATGTGCTCTGGTCTCAGGGAGAAATCGTATGCCCCAAAACTAAGATAAGTGAAGGTAGGAATAGTTATACTGAACAGAGTAACCCAGAGCCAGAAAGACAAACCCTGAATTTCCCTCTTCTGTGTGCCTCCTAGCTCTGCTTCTTTAGATCACTGTGTGTTTAACTGAGAATACCTGCAGAGGCCAGGAAACTAGAACGAGTCCATGGCAGGGGAAAGCTAGAAGAAAAGCAGCAAATATTAAAAGGGAGAAAGAGGGGCTGGAGAGATGGCTCAGTGGTTAAGAGCACCAACTGCTCTTCCAGAGGTCCTGAGTTCAATTCCCAGCAACCACATGGTGGCTCACAACCATCTGTAATGGGATCTGATGCCCTGTTCTGGTGTGTCTGAAAAG
This sequence comes from Uromys caudimaculatus, assembly GCA_028551405.1. Taxonomy (NCBI): domain Eukaryota; kingdom Metazoa; phylum Chordata; class Mammalia; order Rodentia; family Muridae; genus Uromys; species Uromys caudimaculatus. Next base: position 36,619,771 of record CM052704.1, read on the forward strand.
AACAATGGTGCACTCATATGCACTAAATAAACAAACAAACAAATAAATAAATAAATCTAAAAAGGGGGAAGAGAATAATGAGCAGATAGATTCAAATGGAAGGAGAATGAAAGGGTAGTGTAGAGGAGGGTTTGGAAGGGATGAACAATATGAAGGACGTCTGAAAAAGCCATATAGAAGCCTACTATTGTATAAGTGTGTGCATATGCGTATATGTATATGTGTGTGTGTGCATGTGCATATACACATGTATGTTAGACTACTGTCTATGTATAGTATAGACTATTGTGTAAGCGTCATAATATTATATACACACACACATATGTATGTTTATATACACACATAGATACATAGAGAGACGGGGAGGAGAGTTAAAGAGCAGTTACCATACATGGGGGCTAATGCTTCTCTCAGAAGCCACAGTTCACCAAACAAGAAGCCCAGTGACAGGAGTGGGGTACATCCCTTCAAGTCGGTGGTCGGGGTTACCCCCACCCCAAACAACACAGGCTTTGCCTCATTGTGTTTGCCATTCTTCTTGTTTGCCAACCAGAAAGTCACAGTAAGACCCTATTGGTAAAGACAACACATACTTTGATAACATGAATCTGGTATGGCTCTAGAAGTTTCCTCCATGCACGTGGCCTTCGGAGTATGGGAACCTTATGCAGGCCACCAAAAGGCTACCCAGGTGTAGCCCCTATGACTGCAATAATGACTGGCCTGGCAAGGTGTGCCCAGGAGAGCATTGCTGGCCATGCTCCAGGGGTGGATTCACACGTGTGCACACTTAGCACTAACTTGGGACTCAATTGTGATAGATAGATAGATAGATAGATAGATAGATAGATAGATAGATAGATAGATAGATAGATAGGCAGATAGATAGATGAATAGTAGGATATGAAGTTGAGAGTGGGCACGGGGGAGTCTGGGAAGAGTTAGAGGACAGTAGGGTAGATGATCAAAATGCACTGTATATATTTTATGAAATTCTTAAACAATAAACTAAGGTGGACAGAGAAGAAGACACACGACGTCAGCCTTTGGCTTCAATGCATAGGCGCATATGTGTGTATCAGCATGTGTGTGTTCACACATATAATCATGCTTTCTCTTCATGTGTCCATCAGTGTAGGGAAAACGAGTCAGAGAGCGAAGCAATCTATTTCCAATCATTTACCACACCTTTACTCTTCATCCAGATCTGACATCACTCACTAGTCCCTTCTGCATGAGCCTAGCGAGCTTTCTTGCAAGAGATTATTAATTTCTACTTCTTTGGCATTTTGAAATTAAGTTGTTTTCTATGAACTTCAATTTATCGGTTTAATCAATATATTACCAGTGTTTCTAAACACATTTGTATACTGTACTTTCTCCACTAGGGGTCTCCAGAGAAATACAAAGTAGATAGCACTAATGCAAAATACTTTGTGTTTTAAATGCACGAATGCATTCAGTTGAGTGAGGGTGAAGCTTACAGGGCTGACTACTTAACAGGGGAAGGATCCATTGCGTAAAAAGCTTTCGAAGGCAGAGTCCAAGGAGGGGGAGAAAACACCACCCTACCCTTCATTACCCCAAAGGCTTCTGCCCTGCTTCTATCCCAGTTAACAGCCAAGAGACCGTGGTTCCTACTCTGGTGTGCAGTGAACCCCACCTTTCCCTGAGTATTGTTCCACTGTCTTTCCTGTGTCACTGCAGACTGTTGGGGGCACTGGTGGAAAGCCATGGAAATATCATACTGAAAAGAAGGCTTCAGAAGCCCCACTTCACATAGGAAGCCTCTACAACATGTAAATCTGAATATCCAAGCCTATACTTGCCTTATTGACCTCTTTAGGCTGACTGATGATACTCAATTTTATTTCATTTATATACATCATTTTAAAGATGGAAAATGAATGCGTGATTCTTGATTTAAATTCTTTTGATCGAATCTTTTAAAAAGTGGCCTTAGTCGAAGAAACTAAAGATCACTGAGTCTTGCATAGAATGTCCATTTGCAGGACTAGAGACAGCTAGCAGCCTCCATAGACTGGGTATGGAGGTTTTGAGGAGCACTTTTCCTAAGAAGGTGCAGGGTTAACCTCAAGACTTGGCTGGGCTTTAAGAGTGGGCTGTGTTATGTAATCTACATGTAAGCAACTTTTGAGCTCATGTGGAATGACAACCCATGAACCACATGTTAACATAGAAGCATTTTACAATTCGTGATACAATCAAGACCAAGGGCATACGGCTCACAGTTTGTGTGCACAGGCTTACGGAGTGCAGAGTCCGCGAGGAGTCCCGGGGACTGCAGGAGTTTGAGGTTAGTTTCACAGTGGTGAGTAAGCTTGGCAGGGTAATGACCTCATGGTCTCCGGAGGCTAGATAACAGAGAACTGCCTATAAATCAGCATCCCATAGCTAGAGACAAACGGCCCTGTCTCTCAGACACACTATATCTCTTCAGTTACATAATGAACCATTTCTTTCTCATTAATGACTTACATCTCTGGGCCAGACTTTACAGCCCTGGAAAGTCAGACTTCATTTGCATGATTTCCATCATCTTCCCCACTGGTGGGAAAATTTCAGGGTGCAGTAGGGTCAGGATAGTTTCACAGAGAGGAAGAGAAAGAGCCCTGTGTGGAGAGTGACTTTTGATGAGAGCCCCGGAAGAGAGTGTGCCCTCCCGAGGATTTTTTTCCAGTCTCTTCCACAACTTGGGCTACCTTCCCTCCTCAGTTTCAAAACTGCCTTCCTTTGCTCAGCTGGTCCCAGACTGGCTCAGAGCCAGTCTTTAGCTTTGCACTTTCTCCTAACAACTAACATACAGCATCACTCTTCTGACCTGGCCTCTGTTTCTCAAGTATTCTGATTTCTTCATCTTTACCTAAAATCTCTGCTCCTCTTCTTCTCTGGATTTACGGGTGGTCCATGTGTCTCCAGCTCTTGTTTGGAAGACCCTCCCTGATGTCATTACTGATCCTAATTGGTAAATATTTTTGAAGTGTTGGCATTTGTTGACTTCCATGGGAGTTTGATAAGTCTCAAACATGATGCTCAGAGTGGAAAGATTTCAGGTTTCTATTATTGGAAACTAAAAAAGGGGGCTTCAGAATGCCTTTCTGTCATATGAAAATATGTTTTGCCTTGTGCAAAACAGTAAATGTGTGTTGCTTGTTAGAATATCACAACCTCATCAATAAATGGTCTTACCGAAACATTCTAACGGTCAGTTGATTGATACCAGATAGACTTTATATGCATGAAATAGGGCTGCCTTTCCATTGAGCAGTTACTGACAGCCCGTCATTTGTACAATCTAAGAGTAGCAAATGCTATTTATAAAGCTAACAAGAAAAAAAAGCAGTTAAAGTTAGAATAGTTTCATTTAGATTAATATAAATAAGAGATTAGTGTTTCTATCACACAAGTACCCTGGAAGGAACATTTACTTTCCAGGATATCTTCTCTCCCAGTTCTCCAGAGATAGCTTTGTACATTTTCAATCCTTTAATACCAAAATTTCAGAAGTGACAGAGGCCTCTGACTCATAGTCCAACTGTGTTGTTTGAGTGTGTACTTAATAAATTAGCTGTTATTTGCAGGATTATTTCAACACTGAAAGGCAGTTCCCACAGGAAGCTTACATATCTCTCCAGAAAAGGAATTCTCTCTGGCCTAATGTGGCCTCCCCTGAAACTTTTCCAACTGTAAAACATAAAGAATCCAGCTATGGTGTCTTTGCCTCATCAGTGGGAAAACAATGCTGATACTCATAACGGGGGGGGAGGGGGAGGGGGCTTCACAACACACCACAGAAAATCAGCCGCCCTCTCTAGAGATGCCTTAAAATCTGTACTTTCACAGGGGCTGATGGCTGTTTCCATTCCCTGCCTACTGGACGTTCTGATCTTCAGTCGCAGCTTCTTCATCAAAAGGATTCTCCGCATCTGACATATTATGTGTGAAGAGCTAAAAAAACTGTGTCTTCCCTCAGCTGGGGATGCTGAAGTTCCACACCAAGAGAGTGTGGTCATTCTTTTAAAAATCAGAAGGATTTTCTTGGCAGCAGTCCTGTTTCTTAATATGCATTTAATTGCCACATAATTCTGGATACTTGTTTCTAGGGCTTATCAGAGTATGCAGTGTGTGTGTGTGTGTGTGTGTGTGTGTGTGTGTGTGTGTGTGTGTGTAATGGAAAGCAATAAAAAAATAAAATTTTATTATATGTGTGTGTGTGTTTAAAAAGTTAGAGAAATTCTCCCAAAGTAGATCTTTGTTACTTAACCCTCTATACTCATGAGTTGAAAAGACATGTCCCAAGTTTCATAGGACTTCAACGGACCTGTGTCTCTCCCACATTAGCTGTGGAAATCATACTTTATATGCATTGTAAATCTATCCGGGAGTTGTGTTAAATCCCCTTTGTGATTTCTCCTCAGTGTTCTGTTGTGGAGTGATTTAAGTGTGATGAGATCAAACCAGGAAAGTAACTGAACTCAGAGACATAGAGAGTGGCAGAGGCAGATGGCAGAGAGGCCCCTAAACTCAGATACAGCTGTTTTGGCAAAGTAAACCTATAGAAGTGGGAAAAGGGCGCACTATGATTGAAAACAAATAGGAGACAGAGTTCAGGCTGCTGAGAACCCAGGAGACTTCCATGGACAGCATGGGGCTGCTGCTAGTGCTTCTGCAAGGCAGTTGGAAGTTTCAGGTTGGCCCAGCGCCCCCACCCCCAGCCATGCTCCCTCCCACAGCTCAGAGGTATATAAATTCAGCTCTCCAGAGCACAGGCCAGATCTCTTCCTGGACGGAGCTCAGGGCTGAAGATGGTTCCTCTCCTGCCCTTATTTGCTCTGCTGCTGCTGTGCCTGTGCAATGTTAACCCTGCAAACGCCAACAATTACTATGACAAGGTCCTGGCTCACAGCCGCATCAGGGGTCGGGATCAGGGGTAAGTCCCTGGCTTGTTTTATCTTTTTGTTGCCACTTAGCTTGTTCTAGAAATATGTATGAAGTTCCTTGAAAATGCACCCCAGGATAGCTGCTGTTGTTGCTTTACTTATTGCAAGTTAATAGGAAAAGAAACAATAATGAGTATTCTGTAAATATACATATATAGATATGGATATACAGTTACTATGACATACATATACCTTAAACTCATAAGAACTGTGATCAACACAGCAAGTATTATTACCTGATGTGGATTGTTAATTTTAATGTAATTAACAAAATTGGGTAATCCTTACTAATTCCGTTTATTTGGGTTTTTATTTCTTTCCATTACTGCAGAGTATGGTTTTCTCTGATGGTATCATGTCAAAGGCTTTGAGATGTCTTGCAGGATATTGGTGCAAATTTCCTTTGTTTTGTACATGAAAATTAAACTCTGGGCTGAATCTCTGCTCCTCTGAGTTCCTTGAAGTATTTTTTAATCTTCCAGGATAAATGTAGGATTTTTAAAAGTTATTAAAAACATCTTAGTAACTCAAGCAAACATCTGCACTTCTGCATGGGACTCTTGGCGTTCTTCCCTAAGCCTGGGGGAATTTCATTTTCTGGGTTCTCAGAGCAGTCTTCTTAGCAGTGGAGTAGAATTTGCATCCCTTTAAGAGAAAGCCAGCTTAAAATTGCAATAGAGAAGGATACTCTTACTTGTTCTTTTTAAAGAAAAAAAATTCCTTTGTGTAAAGGCATTGTTCAAAAGTTACTTTTAACACTAATCTACTTCAGTAAGCTCCTAGGGAATCACACAGCAGAGTGTGAGGTAAGACCTGTGTCCTCTGCCATCGATCTCCCACTGTTCGGAAAAATCCTAAAGCTGCCATCCTCCAAATGAATACATTCTCAGTTTTAAAACATTTTTTTCACTATTAACAGTAGTTTGTACATAAAATACAAACT
>CM052704.1:36625774-36661619 GCA_028551405.1 Uromys caudimaculatus
TCCCCCTCCCTTCCCTTTCCCTCCTCCTTGCCCCTCCCCTTCCTACATCTTCTCCTCCCTCTAAACCCCCTCCCTTTGTCCTCTTCTCCCTCCTCTTCCTATCTCCCTTAGACTTCTGCTTTTTCCAGCAACTCAGAACTGGGGCAGGAGTTAACTTTGTACCAAGTTAAAATTCCATCTTGGAATGCGAGTCTTGACCCAAGCATTTCTTTTACCCACCTGACCTGTAATTGGGAAGAGGCAGGCACCATAGCAATTAACTCTTTTCCCTCCCCTCTATCTCCAGTCCAAACGTCTGTGCCCTCCAGCAGATTCTGGGCACCAAAAAGAAATACTTCAGCTCCTGTAAGAACTGGTATCAAGGTGCTATCTGCGGGAAGAAAACGTGAGTCTCACCCTTTTCTTTATTGACAGTTTGGCGATCCTACCGGCTGGTACTCACCACTTCTTGGGCACATGCCCCAGTCTGAAGACACTGTCCAAACTCATGTGTCTTTAAAGAGAGGCCCATGCACAGGCAGAGACATTCGCTCTCAACACCACTGCCATAAGAGTAGATGTCTCTCTAAGTCAATAAGCTGGAGAGGCCAAAGCAGGCCCTGTGACAGTGTGATGTGGCCTGAATCCGTGTGAAAACTGTGGTCTCTACTCATTGTACACTCTTCGTTGTTTTGTCCTCTTCTAGCTTAAGAGAGACTATTACACTCTGTTTCATTTGCTCTTCTCATACCTTCTCTCTCTCTCTCTCTCTCTCTCTCTCTCACACACACACACACACACACACACACACACACACACACACACACACACAAAGAATCAAGGAGAACACATTGATCTGAAATGTCAATTTGTTAAAGCTCAAATCAATGTTTCTCCAGGCATTTAGACATCATGGTAAGATTCCACCTCACCCTGAGTTTTCACTAAAGCATAAAGTTAGAAAGAAGTTGCACTTCCCACAGGCTGCCCGATCCCTAGGGAACCATTACAGTGCCACCAAAGCCCACCACTTGGTCGAATATCCCTGTAGCTAAACGGATGATTCTTCTATGGCTCTGCTGTATATTTCACCGATCAACCTAAAGCTGGAAAACATTATTGCCTATGTAGTAGATAGGTTTATTGATTTACTTCACTATAGCTATTGGTAAGAAAACTAAAAACTCTGGATCTATAAAAGTTAAGAATCACTTGTCCAATTTATCATTTTACAAAGAGGGAGCGGTCTCAAAGATAGGGTAGCTCATGTCATCCCAGTGATGAAAATAATGGAGGGCCCCTCGCTGCCATCAACCTGAACTGTATCCTCTATGAGTTAGCCTTGAGGACTGAAAGAGCTGAATACCTACTTAATACGCCATGGTGAGCTTCAGGTACCCTCCAAAGAGGCTGAAACAAAGAAGACTGCCCCAACCTCTAGGATACCTTGAGCCCCAAAGTGAGACACCCTAAAATAAATAAATAAATAAATAAATAAATAAATAAATAAATAAATAAATAGATAGATAGATAGATAGATAGATAAATAAATAAATGATAGATAGATAGATAGATAGATAGATAGATAGATAGATAGATAGATATGGATAGATAGATGCATGGATGGATGGATAGATAGATAGATAGATAGATAGATAGATAGATAGATAGATAGATAGACAGATAATTTCTATCCTTGTACTACTGGGACAAACACTCAACACAAAACTATTTAACCTTAGGAAGTCAGTGACTTTCCCATGTTGAGTGTTTAAGGAAAATGTTTTTCATGTTCTTTCTGGAAGTTAAGGACATCTTATTTTCACAACGTAATTATATTAGTGATGCCAAAGTTGTCACACAACCAAAGTCGTGTCTCTTGTTTTCCATTAAACAAAAGTTGTGCTTGTAGCCAGACATTTTATCAAAACTTTAACAATGTTCCCTTAGCAAAATTTCCTCCAGTAGCTTCCATTTCAAAATCACATTTAAATTTCTTCACTGAGACAAATGCAAATGCTAATCTCAACTAAGCAAAGAAATCAATCATATGGGCAGGGAGGAAGCCTGGCTTGCCTCCACTCCCTTTTGCCCAAATGGCAAGTGTCTTCTGTGTCATGCAATTTTTCAAGTTGGCTTCTGGTTAAACAGCTACACTGGGAATTTCCTAGAAGGAAACAGGCTGGGTCGCAAGAAAGGATCAGCGTCGTCCCTAGGATTAAGGTTTAAGATATTGTCTACAATAATGTAGAATCCCTTCCATAAAGCATTCTGCAGCGTCCTGTTGGTGCAAGTGACATTTTCAGTTGACTTTCTAGAACATTTTTGTTACTACTCAGATAGTGAAGGCAAATTCCCCATCCTCCAAGCTGTGCAGAGCGATTATTATGCCTTTTTCTTGCTTTATTAGACTTCCTGGCCATATAGGAAAATGGATTTGTGTGCAGCATACATGCTTTCTGGGAACAAAACCTAAACGTTTTTGTTGTATTTAAAACATTCCCTCAGATAAACACATTATCCACTTATCAGTTGGGATTGCAGGCCACTGTTCTACAAGCTTAGCCCTTCTGCAGCGCGACTTTTCTGCTTCAGAGCTGATTATCAGATTCTATTAGTGTTTGGTATAGACGTTTGTCTCATAATGGCGTGTCCTGTTTTCATCCCATTGATTTTCAGGTCCCTTACTATAGACATATCTCATGTTTATTGTTTATGATGTGCAAAAATCAAATTCATAAGAACATTCAATTAATTTCTACATAGTCTACTTATTTCCATGGAGACCGATAGAAGTATAATTGTCACAAGGGGGCAAATGAAGATTTGCCTCATGGTCACATGCAGTTCCCTTGTTTCAGGTTCAGACAACTCTTGAAACTACAAAGAAAGTTAAAATAAAATAGGAAAATTTAAATTTGTATAGCACAGTTAAATTAATAATCATAATTGATAAATTAATAAATAAATACTGATAATTTTTTAAAGTAACTCTGTATTTTAGGTATAAATGCAGATTACTTGGTTAACTGCTTTCCTCAAATGCACAAAGCCCCAAGTTCAATCCCCAACACCACATAAAACCACAATGATGGCTTTCAGCATAGAGAGTCAGAAGTTCAGGGTCATCTTCAACTTCCTAGGGAGCTCAAGACCAATCTGGCCTCATGGGACATTATTTCATGGGAAAAAATGAAATGACAAGACACAGAGGGTAAAAATGAGTAAATTTGATCAAAGTATATCATGTATATGTATGAAAACACTAAAGAAATCTTTTATCTTGAATAATTCATACTAACAATTTTACATGACATAGGATTTTGTACATTAGAGTGGGTTAATATATTTATATTGTTTCAAGGTAGCATATACCTTGATAATAATAATGATCATTTGGCTGGTACTTATAGATAACACAGTTATCCTGAAAACATTCTTTCAGTATTCACAACTATTTGTATTTTGTTATTATCACTGCTCTTCCCATATTATACCATTTGGAAGACTGAATTCTGCTATATCAAGAACCTTGTTTAAGGATATCTGTCTAGTGCACAGAGAAAATGCACAATAAATTCCATCCTTCAGTATCGAGATCCAGGACTTTTCCCCCACTGCCTTGAGGATGCAGAGAAAAATCAAACTTGCATAAATATCTGGTATCTGAAGGGCAGAAACAAAAGCTGGCTTCTACGATCTTAGTTTGTAGGAATAATTAATATTCTGGTCATTTTATGTAAAAGTGCGTCGTTTGCAGTTCTCTCTTTTAATCTTGAGATTTCCCCCCTCTGTGCAGCACTGTGCTATACGAATGCTGTCCTGGCTATATGAGAATGGAAGGGATGAAAGGCTGCCCGGCAGGTAAAATCTACATTTCTGGATTATACATGGGAGCTTTTCCTCTGTGAGGAACCAGTTCAGCACACCAACAGTGTACGTGTGCATTAATGTGTGGGTGTGTGCATGTGCATGACTGTACAGGTATGTGTGTGTGTGTGTGTGTGTGTGTGTGTGTGTGTGTGTGTGTGTGCGCGCGCGCGCACATGTGTGCTTGGAACAATCATAAGTCTAAGCAAATCCTCCATGTTTTTGTGTTAAACACATGCATATCATAACGGTGAACTATTAGACCATTCTTCTCACCGTGGGAAGCTGACGGTACTAGGCACTAACGTAAAGCCTAATTAGATCCTCTTCTTTGAGGTCCTTTAGAAGCATGGCGTCTCCTTACAAAGGCAACATCTCTAGCTGACCAGCTCTGAGTCCGTAATGGCCCTCACTTTGAAATGTTTGCCCATAATTGTGCCAATAAAAGAAGTTGCATTTCATTCCCTCTGGATATACAGTGCCAATCAGCACCCTTCCCCAGGCTCCTGCTCCTCAACAGAGGGTCTCCCCGTGGGCACAGGTCCTCCAGGCCCTAATTGGACATAAACTGTCACAGACATGAACCCAGAGACAGTCCCTGGCATAGTACCTTGTGCAGAATGAGGGGCTAAGCTGGTGTCTGCCATGCACACAGGCCCGAGCAGCTGAGAGACTATTGAGTACCTCACTTGCTGAGACCAAGTGCTTGGTTAATGCTGTGGGTGATGAGGTCATGTTGTACTACAGGCTTTCTCCCATGGAAACTGTTGAGCTCAGTTTGCTCTAGGATGTGTTTTTTTTTTCAATCTAATCATGGACTTGCCATGAAACCTTGTTAAATTTAAACTTATTGGTATTATTTTCAGACTTTATGATTTAGTTTAATAATTGTCTCAGGGAATTTATTAAAGTAGACATTTACTTTATGACTAGTTCCAAATGACACTAATTTTCAAATCAAGAGCATCAGAAAAACAGGCAGCCTGCAGAGCACTAGATTATCTTTTTGGGTTGGCATCAGATTGGTTCCAGGAGAGCCTTCTAAAAGTGATACACATGTTTTCCTTAAATCAAAATGGAGAGAACCATGTCCATACATTGCTTTAGGGACCAAGAACCATGACAATTATAGATATAAACAGAACCTGATGCTCAGATATTCGACCCAGCGTTGCAGCACACACGTTATCCTTGCCAGTCTCAATGTAGGCAAGAAGCACCTGGTTTTTGGTAAAATAATCAGTTATAATCTCTAAAAATGCTGACTGAACTATTAGTAATGTGGCAGGATTTACTAAATGTTACTTCAGTTTGATATTTTAAAACTCACTTCCTTAACACCAAGAATATAAGAAATACTAGTGTGAGTGGTGCTTTATTACATAATTCTCAAAATGCACGTTTTGTGTATTTGTGTAAAGTGGGTGATTCCTGGGATTTTGTTGCTTAAATTGAGCAGTTTAATACATTGACGAGTAGGCAAAGTTTGAATGATTGTGAAAGAACATTCTGGAAATCAACTTGTAAGCATTTGCTCATTTCTAACAATTTCAGTGATGCCTATTGACCACGTTTATGGCACCTTGGGCATCGTGGGAGCGACTACCACTCAGCACTACTCCGATGTCTCGAAGCTAAGAGAAGAGATTGAAGGAAAGGGGTCATACACGTACTTCGCGCCGAGTAACGAGGCCTGGGACAACCTGGATTCTGTAATTCAGCCTTCTCAGTCTCTGAGACATTTACTGTGTGACATTGACATTTTCGTTTTAATTGATCCACTTATATATAATCAAAGAACATTCAATATTTCTCTATTGTACATTTGAAAATATTTTAAAACGAGTAATTGTGACAGTGCAATGTATTCACCCTGTCATAGTGAACTCCCTAGGAAACAATCTCTTCAATGGGAAGATGAACGAGCTGAAAGAATATTTCTTATATTATTAGTAGTAGTAGTAGTAGTAGCAGCAGCAGTAGTAATAGAAGGAGGAGGAGGAGTATATTTTACCTTCTTTGTTGTAAGAAAATACATGCCATTTCAGATAACATATCTATCAGAAAGGTAAGTTAAAATGCCTAGCTATACTTAACAATCTATTAGGAGCCATATTACATAACTGTATTTTATTATAGTTTATAAACAACATAACTACAGTTGCATTGAATGAGAAGCTGTAGTAAATAGTTTATACTTATTTATACGTGCATGACTGCACGCCACATAGATTGCTGTTCCGAGATTGTTGGAATAGTAAATATGTATGGATATTTAAATCAAGTGTTATAAACAACATTGGATTTTATGAACAGACTCACCACAGACTAACTCATAAAGTATTCCTTAATTTCCAGTTTTGTATAACTAGTAGAGAAAAGCGTTTCTGCATTCTGCCCATGGGAATGAACTCACAGTTTCTAGGGTGGCTCAGTGCAGCTTCTCGAGCACAGTGTGTCCTGTAGCCTTGCTGTGTTAATGCTGAGTTATGGACGCTTGTCTTTCCTGCCCCTTAGCCCCTCCAGGTTCCTTCAGATCACACCTGGGCATCCTTACCTTAGTGGTAAAAGTTAGATATTTCCTCCCGGAACTGCCCCCTGCTCTTTGCCTGCACCTTGACGACTTTGGCTCTCATCTTAGTGTGCGCAGCTATGAAATCTGTGGGATTTGAACTGATTTCTCTAGGAAGCCCAGTGGTTCTAATCTTCACATTAACATTACTTCTTCAACATATGATATGGCTACATAAATGAAGAATACTGGAAATACAAGGCATTTCTTATATCTACAAATAATTGCTTTCCTTCAACCCTTTCCCCCCATAATAGGCAGAATCCATATCAACATTCAGACTTAAACACTGTAAGGGACCCTCGCTCCCCCATCTCAGTTTCTTAAAAATTAGCTAGTCAGGCTACTACCAAGTTCCGAGTTCATCTGTGGAAATCCTCCCTGTGCTATCATTTCTGAATAATTTTACCCCTGATTGACTTTCTAAAAGCCACGCCCTATCACGGAGTCCCAGCCCCACACACTCTTCGATTTAATTGCTGGTTTAACTTTGTTTTTGCAGCATTGTACCTTTCAGAACATATTTCGAACATTACTGAGAAGCAGAAAAATACACTATAATGGATGGATATGAGTTGCTCACCCAACAGCCACTCTGTGTTAGCATCCAGAGTGACATCACACTACCCCACCCATTTTAGCCTTATCTGCTCCCTCACATGTACCTCCAAACCACTCTAGTAAAAGTAACTGCATCCTTCACTGGACTCCTTAAGGCATACTGTTCTTGCATCCTCTTCCTCTCTGGACTTTATCTACTGTGACAGAACAAGCACTATGAAATTCTCCTTGTTTGCCTTTGTATACATTGTAGCACCGAGTACAGCGAGTACAGGATGACCAACGCTTAGACTAGTTTAGGAATAAGTATAAAATCCTTGATAAATCTCAAGTGCTAGCCAAGGGTGGTGGTGCATGCCTATAATTAATTCTAGCATTCAGGAAGCTCCAGGCTAGGCTACAGGAGGAGACACTGCCTCCAGAAAAATAAGCATAGAAAACACAAAACCCTCAAGTGTTGTATGCGAATGTACTAGGATATTGAGTACCTGACATCACAACTTACTTGTCGTGTTGTGTCTGAAGATGTCACATCATGAAGTATATTTCATAAGTATATTTAAAAGGCCATCCTCGGGCCTCTCCATGTAGCTGCTCAGGCATGCATTCATATGAGTAGATACACACACACACACACACACACACACACACACACACACACACGAAAATAGATCATTTTAAAGGGTGGGAGGGAGAACAGGGTGCATGAGAGGACTTCAATAGCAAACCACAGCAAATTAATTTTTACTTAATTCTTCCTAGGACATTCGCAGAGGACTGGAGAACAATGTCAATGTTGAGTTACTGAATGCTTTACACAGCCACATGGTTAATAAGAGAATGTTAACCAAGGACCTGAAACACGGCATGGTTATTCCTTCAATGTACAACAATCTGGGGCTTTTTATTAACCATTATCCCAATGGGGTAAGTTTAACTTATTGAAGACTTATTTATTTATTTATTTATTCATTCATTCACTTATAAAATTTATATTTCTCAGTCATGTTTTTCTTAATCTTATCTGTTCCCTTGATAGGCTGGAAGGATAAAATGTTTGTCAGTGTGATGTCAATGCTTGTATTATGATTAAGAAGAAAAAAAAACCTGGCCATGTAAAATTTCGATCCAACTGATTCCTCTTAAAGACTGAATGATTGGCAGTTAGAGGCAATGGGTATTGAGCAGTTTCTTATAGACTTGTAGATTGTGAAATGCACAATCGGGAGGATGATAACTGCCCTCTAGTCACCTGAGTCTTTGTATTTGTTAGACTATGGCAAGTTGCCAGTAGGGCCTCGGGGTTTCTTTTTGTTGTTGTTGTCGTCGTTTTCAACATTAAAATTTCCAGAGATAAAAATAAAGTTCCACGACAGTTTTGCAATGGTGATTTTTATTCCTCTTTGAGAATTCATTTCAGGGCTAATTTCAATACTTTATACAATACTTTGATCTACATCAGAGATAGTTTGTAACTGTTTTTATTAAAGATTAAAAGTAAAAATAGATAACTCAAATGAAGGAAATTATTTGTCTTGGATTTGATTGACTAGGATTCTAAACAGTTCTGCTTTCTCTTGGACAATAATCAAGTCTTAATCTACAGCATCAGCACTCAGCATGTAGGCTACTTACATTATACCTACTAGATCCCCAGCATAGGCACTCGGCACATACTGTCTTACACCATACCTACTAGTACAAATGGGAAGGTGGAAATCGCCTTACTATCTTAGCCGTAAATGACTAGATGTGACTTCTTTCAAATGATTGCAGGTTGTCACTGTGAACTGTGCTCGGGTCATCCACGGGAACCAGATTGCCACAAATGGTGTTGTCCACGTCATTGACCGTGTCCTCACACAAATTGGTACCTCCATCCAAGACTTCATTGAAGCAGAAGATGAGCTTTCATCATTCAGAGTAAGAATCCTGAGTCACTGAAACCCTTCCTTCCCCTGGCAAGATCTGTAGACTGCCAAAAAAATGCTATTCAACAAATCTGGCCAACTACACCAATATATTCAATGAAATAACCATTTCCATTTCTCGAGGGAGAGATCATCCCGTATATAGTAATACACATTTGGACATGATTGAGAGAGAAAGGCTCTTTGTGTGATTGGGATCTTTAGGACTTGTTGATTCAGTGACTATGCATGCTGCTGGGTTTTTGCTACAGTCAGATAAACACTGGCAGACTTTCCATTCTAGCCAATGGCTTGAGGAAAATTGGGGAAAACTTAATTAGCTGGGTCAAAAAGGTACAATTTTAACCATCTAACATGAGCAGATGTCTCTGGTGAAGCTGCGAACTCCCTCCCGACACACTAGGCCACGTGTGCGACAAGTTTCCTTAGGATTTGCCACGCCATCCTCTGAAAGTCCTTTGTGTTTCAGGCAGCTGCCATCACCTCTGACCTTTTGGAGAACCTTGGAAGAGACGGTCACTTCACACTCTTTGCTCCCACCAATGAGGCTTTCGAGAAACTCCCTCGAGGAGTCCTAGAAAGGATCATGGGAGATAAAGTGGCTTCTGAAGGTAAGAAAATGGCTTCCTCTCCCAGAATTCTTCCAGAGACCTAGGATAAAAGGCAATGGAAAAAGACCAGTCATTGCCAATGATGAGAGCTGTGATAGGAAGACCAAAAGCATTTAATGTGCGGTGCTCTAGAAAACATCACATTAAGGACTGAAAGAATTGGCTAGTATCTCCGCTAATAAACACAGCTTCGAGGTTGCAGCCATTAGTGTTGTTTCCAAGCAAATAAGTTACAGATGTTATGGAGGGTTGATAAGAAGCCCAAGAGATGACTCAGCAGTTACGACTGCTGGCTGCTCCTGCAGAGGACCTGCAATCAATTCCCAGCACACCCCAGGATTCCAGGGAATAGGATTCCCTCTTCTAGCTTCTGTAGGCACCAGGCATGCATGTGATGCATGAACATACGTTCAGGCAAACACTCACACTTATAAAACAAAATAAATAAACCTTTTTAAAAACCAAAACGAAAAATTAATCAAGTGTGGGAGAGTAATTTTAGGACTGATTTTAATACAGAATGCATCTTATACAATACTTTTCAACTCTAAATTTATGCTGACCTGGGAAAGTTGCGTGGTTCTTTAAGCCACTACATATTGATTCTCAAATGTACTTGGATCCTTTCCAGCCTCCCTTTTGACAGCCAAATGGTCTTTGCCTTGTGCTAACTAATTTTATACACTCAATCTCCAAATTAAGCTGACAAATGTTGAAGACGTAAGTCTTGATATCACATCAAGGGTCAGATAGATCCCCAGATGCTCTTCATGAAACTGTCCGAGTTTTCTAAGAGTTGTCTAGGGGAAGCGGCTTGCCTCGCCCTCGGGGTCTAGAACTATATTACGAAGCATGAATAATCTTTTGGAAGTGGCTAATACAACATTCTGTTTGAGTATTTTATAACAGTCATGGCTAACAGGTAATTTCATAAACTGACTAAAGACTTTGTCTTTTTCTCTTTTCATTCTTTTTTTTCTCCTGGTGTTGCAAAAAAAAAAAAAAAAAAAAATGGAGAGTTAATATTTCTCTTTTCTTTCTTTCTACCAAGCTAAGCTATTTCTATTGAAGCATTTATCTAAAACACCCACTTTCCTAGAACATGTATATTAAGGTTTTAGTATCTCAATGCCTACATCTGTGTCATAGTTCCTTGGCAAGTTTATTTCTACAGTGAAATGCATAATTTAAGTGATTTCCATTAAGCTGAAGTTTGATTTTTCTGCCCATTGCTTCCCCCAGCTCTCATGAAGTACCACATCCTAAATACCCTCCAGTGCTCTGAGGCTATCACAGGAGGAGCCGTGTTTGAGACCATGGAAGGAAACACTATTGAGATAGGGTGTGAGGGGGACAGCATCTCCATTAATGGAATCAAGATGGTGAACAAGAAAGACATTGTGACTAAGAATGGCGTCATCCACCTGATTGATGAAGTCCTCATTCCTGATTCTGGTGAGCAGAGCCCCACCACCATTTCCCTTACCAGTTAAGGTACCTGGAGAGCAAGTCCATGAGGATCTAATGTGTAGCCCCAAGAAGCACAAACAGCAAACTGTCTGTGTGCTCCCTGAGTGCTAACTCTGAAGCCTGTGCAGTCATGCACAGCCCACACAGGACCTTGGCCCAGCATCTAGTATTTATAAAGGGTTTTCACACTGCTAGTGTGTTACTTGGCAACAGAAAGATGCACACTGATGGTAAACATTCAGGAAAAGAAAGGGTTTGTCGCCCACAGTGTAGAACGGGCTGAAAGTTGGGTAATGTCCAAGAAAACTACAGTAGGATGACAGAGAGAAAAGTTTCCTCTAAAATGATTTGTTCTGATCAAGCCCTTCATGTGGGAACTAGAACCTTCATACTAAGGAAGGGTGAGGGGTGTTTTACTGGATTGACACTCAAGTAAATAGCTTACGAGAGTAGAAAAGATCCAGGCACTGGTTTATGAACCCTGGGATAAGGATCATAACAGTGAGGACATTGTTGAGATGGACATGGTTTATTTTACAGCCAAACAAGTTATTGAGCTGGCTGGAAAGCAGCAAACCACTTTCACAGACCTGGTAGCCCAATTAGGCTTGGCATCTTCTCTGAAGCCAGATGGAGAATACACCTTGCTAGCACCTGTGAACAATGCATTCTCTGGTACGTGCTAGGTTCCGTTCCCACCCCTTCTGTCTTTCTTCCCCGTGATTATTCTCAATAAGAAACAATAGATATTTTAGAAAATATTAACTAGATTTGGCAATCTAGAAGATATCGGTGTCAAGTTATAAGTGTACAAAGTCAAGAGATGGTTTCTTCGGACCATGACATGAAGTATGTTTGTGTCATCTAGTTATCGGTACTCACTGACAATATTTAGGATATTTGCTGCAATCCGGTTCTAAAAACTTATTTCTCAGGGAGATGTGTAAATGGTGAGGAAAAGTTTAGTGTTTTTAAATACTGAGTTGGAATATATAAAATTATTAATGAGCGAAATTAGAACTTCTATTAATACAGTATTTCCCTTAGAATAATAGTGAGCGTATGTTCCGGCACTTCACCACATTTCGGAGTCTGTGTGCTTTGATCCCTTATCCAGTAATAAGCATGAACTTAAAATGACTCATCAATAGTCACCCATGTGACTAATGGACACCTAATTGTCAGAAAAAAATTGGTCCACTATAAAGTTTTAGATTTTGCCTATGACCATCATGAAAGTAAACGAAGTTATTGTTTGCCCAATAAGAACTTCGTGGACATAGCTTGGGGTGATAGGTCAGTTTGTACCAGCAGATGGCCTTGCTGGCCTTGGGCATGTAACTGACTCTTTTATGATGTGAGTGAGGGGTTCGATTGAACAGCATTAGAGACATCCAGGCTTCTTCTCCTGCCATGTTGTCCATAGGCGATAATGTTCCTCCCTAATGAATTTATTCACAGATGACACTCTGAGCATGGACCAGCGCCTTCTTAAGCTAATTCTGCAAAATCACATATTGAAAGTAAAAGTCGGCCTTAGTGACCTCTACAATGGGCAGATACTGGAGACCATTGGAGGCAAACAACTCCGTGTCTTTGTGTATCGAACGGTAGGTGAATTAGACCCAAATCTAACACTCATCTACACTGGCCTGAATGTTACATAGCATATGCTGGTCAAGGAATCGTCACCTCGAATCTTCCTCACACACATGCAAATGCGATTGTAAAGTTAACTCTTCATATGATCAGAGATAGAGACAGCTCAGCGAAAGGCACTTAGGAGAGGGTACCAATGTGCTATGAACTGCAGAGAACTAGCATTTATTCCAGTTAACAAGTAACTATGTTATGAAATACTCATTTAAATTCCAGAAGATTCTCCATAACGTAAGTGTTTGACTTTTAAAATGCATTGTACTTTACAGGACAAATTTTATTTTGAGTCAAACATGCAGAGGTTTTTCCTGTGGTATCTACCCCCTTCCATTCAGCAATGGAATTTCTTTTGAGTGATTTTCAAGGTAAATTTGTAAAGGCCCATACAAATTTCTGGATCCTACAAAATGAATCTAAAGTATTATGTCCCACAAGATATTTCCTAGAAACATTAACTTATGCAGTCAAAGGCTTAGTGGGGAGGGTAGCATCACCTACGTGGACGTGGCACGTGGGAACTCTTTACTAAGGCTTCACGATGGCAAGGCACACATTTCAAATAATTCAGAAAGTTAGCTTCACTTTCCATTATACATGTACATATATTAAATAAAGCATATACATATATATATCAATTTTTAAAAGTGGAATTAAATTAAGGATCAGATTATAATTGATTGGTCTTACAGTCAAGAAAATTTAGTCAATGTGAATATTACACTGAATTCCAGAATATTTATAGCTAATGTTAACATAAAGAGTATCTAAACTTGGAACAGGATGACGGGGGGGGGGGGAACAGAATTAAAATTCTATGCAAAGTCTGCAGTCTGCTGACAGAATGCAGAAGCCTGATGCATAACGTGGCCCGGCCGGTGGCAGGACCGGATGAGAAATGCACAGTCAAATGTTCAAGGCAGCGCAAACGAGACAGAAGGCTGCCTTCTCCGGCCTCATTACTCCAGTGACCTCCTGGAAGAGTTACCTCCTATCAAACACACAAAAAGGCATCATGGGTCTTTCCTTCCACTGCTAGGCTATCTGCATAGAAAATTCATGCATGGTGAGAGGAAGCAAGCAGGGAAGGAATGGTGCCATTCACATATTCCGAGAGATCATCCAACCAGCAGAGAAATCCCTGCACGACAAACTGCGGCAAGATAAGCGCTTTAGGTAAGTCTGCCACCTGTGCCTGCACAAAAGACGTGCCAGTGGCGCTATCTGAAGAAGCATCCAATGTATACCATGGCTAACTCCAATAATACACTCGCAACACAGCCCTGAAACCCAAGACCCAGGGTACATCATGGAAGGGTGAAGGAAAGACTGTAAGAGGCTGACCAGGATGCTGTCTGTGAAAAAAGGTCTTCTATATATGACAGGGAAGCACACCCATAATAACAATGTGGTCCCCTATATAAGACCTTCAGTGGCAACACCGGGTGACACATCAGTGTGAATGAGGAAAAAAAATCACAAGACAGCATTCCTAGATTGGGAATTATAGGCAATTAATGTCGGCCTCCTCCAGTGAGGAGCCCCCATGCCAGCCCTAAACACATGCACTTATCAGCAACAGTAAATTGGACTCATCAGGCTGTGTGTGTGTGTGTGTGTGTGTGTGTGTGTGTGTGTGTGTGTGTGTGTGTGTGTGTGTAATTAAAGGACAGGAGGTCATGAATGTGAAGAGTGGGGACAGCAACACAGGAAGAGGTAGAAGGGAGGTGGGGGATTGAAATGATGTGAACACAGTACTCATTAATGTAATTCTAAGTAAATATTTAAAAATTAAATTGAAAAAATCATACAAATATTTTTAAATTAACACATGATTTTAGTGCTATTTGGTTTGTTCCTGGGGTACTATAGTTTGATTTGGTGGGTGGGGAAAAAATCTAATGGTCTGATTTACTCCTTGAGATTTTTCTTACAATTGTGTACATGGTAATATAAAAAAGACTTTTTAATAAAAAATGAAATGAAACAAAAGGTTTTGTGTCATATAAAATGTGACTTTGATGCTTTTATAAGAAAAGCAAAGGTAGAGAAATTTATAAATTATATATTTCAGTCCTTTCCCCATTATAAATCTTTCTTAACGGGGAAATTTCCCTTACATAAAAATATAAAAATGTCAGGTGATTTCTCACTGTTTCAATAATACATGGATTCTACCCTGCTCTGTACACGGTTAAGTAAATCTAAATCTAACTCTTATGTCAAACTAAACGCACATTCTCTATGCTTAGCATCTTCCTCAGCCTCCTTGAAGCTGCAGATTTGAAAGATCTCCTGACGCAGCCCGGAGATTGGACCTTGTTTGCACCAACCAATGATGCCTTTAAGGGAATGACTAATGAAGAAAGGGAGATTCTGATTGGTGAGTGGCAGCGAGTGGCAGATTCTGATTGGTGAGGGACAGTGAATTGCGAAGTGTTTTCCTTGACTGGCTTTGGTTTCCTTTTTCCTACTGGGGATGTGAGGAGAGCCATTCATTAATATGTATCCACAAACTGCTTACTATCAGACTAATTTTTTGAAAACACACAACTGTATGGTCTAAAGGGGAACTGTCCTAATTTCAAGACTAATTGGCATAGTTTGAACTGATTGAAATGACTGATGTCTTGATATAGCATTGGCATGGGTGAGAAACTGTTGACCTTCTGAAAAAGCAGAAGAGGAAAAAGAGACCGTGTACTGTCTTATTCCTTAGGTCTTGTGTCAAAAAGCCAGAGAAGCAATGTATCATTAAACCAATTATCTGTCTTTTCTGCAGGGGATAAAAATGCTCTCCAAAACATCATTCTTTATCACCTGACCCCAGGGGTTTATATTGGAAAAGGATTTGAACCTGGGGTCACTAATATCCTGAAGACCACACAGGGAAGCAAAATCTATCTGAAAGGAGTAAGTTGCTAGAGGAATTTATATAGTGCCTATGGTCATTAACTGATCTACACGTGGCCTCCCCTTACCATCACCCCTTGTTTTGAAAGGTTAATGAGACGCTTCTGGTGAATGAATTGAAGTCCAAAGAATCTGACATCATGACAACAAACGGTGTCATTCACGTCGTGGACAAACTCCTCTACCCAGCAGGTCTGTAAAGATTAACCACACTGATGGACTAAGACTGCCCAAAATGAGCTTGGGTGTTGTTGTTGTTGTTGTTGTTGTTGTTGTTGTTGTTTTTATCACCCATTTTCTTACCATATCCACTGAATATTTATCTCCATAGACATTCCAGTTGGAAATGATCAGCTCCTGGATTTACTGAACAAACTGATAAAATACATCCAGATCAAGGTACAGAATAGTATCAGATTTGATTTCTAATATGTCCAGAAGGTATTGTAAGGTTAATATAAAAGACTAGAAATTAGCGTAGTGTATTACTAGTATACCAATAATGTAGAAAATAGGCAGCATATAGGATATTACATATACTTAACAGTGGGTTCATTGTTTTATAATCGTAAAGCTCTTAGTAATAGACCTTGTGGTTTTTAATGGCACCTGACCTGACTGCATGTCTATTGAGTCATCTTACCTATTTTTATTTTCGTCAGAATTACAGTGTTCTTGGTGTGCAATATACTTTGTGTTACTAAAACACAAACATTTATTTTCAGTTTGTTCGTGGCAGCACCTTCAAAGAAATCCCCATGACTGTCTATAGTAAGTATATGAACAGTTTTGGCTACAAATAGAGATGATATGCAAATAACTTCTCTTTGCGTATACAAAGTCGGCTGATAATCTGGTATTTAGAACTCCAAATTCTCTGAAACTAGTCCTTCAAACAGGGACTGAGATCTGGAAGAATCCTTAAGTCTTAGCCACACCCTCCAAGTCCATTGCTTCTCTTCTCTTTGGAAACTAGAGTGACACATTATCAGAGAGTAAAAACATGCATTAGAGTGAGTGGAAACCAATTAAAGGGGCACACAAAAGGGCAGGATACTAGAAGACACCCCAGAGCTCTCTGGAAATGTTAATGAGTGGGCACAAAGACAGCAACACAGCAGAGGGCTGTCACTTACCCTGCCCTGGGCCTGAGCTGTGCATAAGAAGACGTACAGAAGATTCCTAATTCTTTTTTTCCATTAACTAATTTATTTATTTACTTTACATCCCCATTGCAGCCCACCTTCTCCCAGTCCCCACTTCACACTGCCCCTCCCCCTCCTCCTTCACCTCCTTCACCTGGGAGGTCTCTCCTGGGGAACCCACTCACCCCGGCACCTCAAGCCTCAGCAGGACTAGGTACATCTATCTCCTTCTAATTCTTATGAGATGCTGGTTCAAAAATTACCACATCCAAAACTGGGCAAAGGAACCCCAAATCTGCTAAGTGACTGTTTTAAGCCCCTGTGCTACCAGATTATCATGACCAAAGTTCAACTACTTAACCATGGCAAAGGACATTTCACTCTAATCCACGCTGCTGTCAATCATCAGATAGCTTCCTCATTGTGGGTTCTCATTCCTACCTCCCACCCCACCCTGCTTCCTTTACTGTAGCCCTTAAAGCTGAAGTTCTTTTCATTTTGTTTTGGCTCTACCACAAAACAGTCAAATATGCTAAAATGTTACATTACTCCCCTTTATTCTGACTAGAAAATTATTCTTCTCAATATCATGAACATCCAGTTATCTAATTATGAGCATTTTCCTTCAAATTAATGCTGGACACGAAAAGGAGAAAAGCCAATGTATGGAGCAAAACAAAATGTCCGCTTCTCTACTTCATATAACCTCTGCAGTGGCGGTGCCAGGCCCCCAGAGCTGTCTTAGGGATTCCACTGGAATCATAATGATTTAGCATTTTCTAAATTCCAGCCATGGAAAAGTATATCTTATAACAAATGAAAGAGTCCTCAGGACCTCCATTTGTCAGATACATATGACACCGTCCTTCTCCCCCTGTGCCACAAATCTTTATGAAAATATTTATCTTTCTCATTTTATCTACATCAGTTCTACTATTGGCAACATTGCTTATAATGAATCAAAATACTATTATAGTATTACATAAATTATGCTTGCAAAATTATGCATATCTAGTACCTTGCCAGCCCACTCAGAGGCCTTAAGGAGCTCTGGAGTTTAAATCCTTATGCTGGCTGTTTCAAATAGAGGTACAGGCCGAATAAAGCAAAGGTTCCATTTTCAGAATCATTTGTTAATTTGTCTCTAATATTTCTTCTGTTTTTGTTGGTGCTTATTTTCCTTGTCTCCCACAAAATACCCCACATTTTACATTTTTATTGGGAGCACACATTGTTCTAAGTTGTCAAATACAAAATATTTTACATAGAGGACAAAGGTCAGGAAATCGTTAGGGCTGTTTAAATGACTTAAGCCTTTGCAAAAGTAAAACTGCCAATCCACGCAAAACCTTAAAAGTGATTAATTATCCCACTTGAACAATAGCAACAGGTCTCTGTGTTGCTCCAGGGGCACAGTCCTTTGTGCTAGGACCACTTGTGGGATCAAGAATTGAAAATGCAGATTTGACACATTTTAGAGTTTTATAATCTGAGTTTTCAAGAGATGATCTATGGTTGAAAGGCAGTGCCCACAAAGGCCTAGCCCACACCCATTCAAAAGGTTGACACAGCTCAGCACGTAAGAGCAGGGCCTGAGACCGGTAGAAATCCACAGTGTGCTACAGATTCTCTGTCATATGTATGACTGAAGTTGACACCTCTTCTACTGGAATCATCTTTTAAGGCTTCTACTTAGGAGTGAGGAGGCCTAAGTAGAGCTGGTGACCTGGCTCTTACAATTAAAAAAACAAAAAGTAAAAACAAGCAAACCAAACAACAACAACAACAACAACAAAAACATCTGCCCAAACGAAACCCATGATAACCTCACTTGGGATGTCATATACGTTCACCATAAAACTTTTACACAGAAAACTACCTTAAAATTATCCTAATAAGACTGAAAATTAAATATTGACCACCTCACATCTGTTGCAAAAAGCTCGTGACTTCCTGGCTGAAATTTATCCTCATCTCAAATTGTGGATCTGTTTCCATATTTTCTTTTCTGTACCAAACGCATGGGAGTACTCCATGGGTCTTTTTCTTCCCATATCCTTCTTTTATTTGAGAAAGAAGCTGACAAAGCAATTTAAGATATTACGAACTGCATGAAATTAATCATGTTTATTTGTCTTCTATTGCTGTGCAGCCAGTGTTCTCAAGAAACACAAAGGGAAGTCAGAGCGTTAGTGAAGCGGTTGAGAATGGTAGATTTCTAGATGCGGCATTTAGTTAGAATTTCTTCCCCTCTGGAACACAGCCAAGTCACTGGCCTGCAGGATTCAGCACCCGGACACGAGAAGACATAATGTGCTGTGGCTATTTCCTGTGAAGGCCTGACCCTAGCACCATAGCTGATAAATTAACGTCCTAGAGAGACCAAAAAGGACAACTTCATCTGAGTTGTTTCTGGTTAAACTTTGTTCATGCTCCACTTTCTATGTTTTCAGCAACTAAAATTATAACCAAACTCGTGGAACCAAAAATTAAAGTCATTCAAGGCAGTCTTCAGCCTATTATCAAAACGGAAGGTAAAACCAACACTCTCCATGGTTCCTTATATTCTGGAAAAACATATCATGTAATCAACTCATCTCTCTGAATATATCTACGTTCTTTTTGAAACTAACATGCTAAATGTTTCCTTATAAACGGCATGCTTGTATAATTGCAGATTGTGGAGTGCAATATTTTTTTTTAGCAACTGCATCCCTAATATTTTCAGTACATTTGCTTGTATTTATTTTACTCTAATTGAGGTTGTGTCAACGCTGGTACCCAGATAATCCCTTAAAAATTAATCGTGAATAGTTCTGCTGTAGATTCCTTCAGAAAATATACTCTTTCTATAGCTTTATTTCCACCCCTCATCACCATCACACATTTTCTGTATACCATTGAAAGAAAATTGTTTAAAACTGCACAGGTATCTTTTCCAGTGAGCATTCTAAAAGTATACATTAATGAAAGCTTTAAAGATTACAATTAATGAATACTTTAAAACTTAGATCACCGAAACAGAAAATAGTGTTGCTTAGGAGGTCAAATTCTAGATCCTCCATTTCATCCCTTGACATACTTTATATACAAATGTATTAAATACATACATCTCATATTTCAAATGTCACTTTTCTTTCTATACTTACTATGTTAACTGATGTCAACCTCTTGGATAAGGATATTACCTTAAATTCGTGTATTTTTTTATTTTTTTATTTTTTTTATTTTATTTTATTTTATTTTATTTTATTTTATTTTATTTTATTTTATTTTATTTTATTTTATTTTATTTTATTTTATTGTTTGGTTTTTTTGAGACAGGGTTTCTCTGTGTAGCCCTGGCTGTCCTGGAACTACCTCTGTAGACCAGGCTGGCCTTGAACTCAGATATCCACCTGCCTCTGCCTCCCGAGTGCTGGGATTAAAGGCGTGCGCCACCACTGCCCGGCCCATGCATTTTTATTATCTCTAAGATCAAACTTTAGCAACAATGTCCACATTCACACTTGTCGCAGTGATAATTTGCCACAGAACACATCTGCTGTCACCTTCCTTCCATGAGAAAGATGCAAACAGTCTTTATTTTCTCTGTCTATATATTTTTTTAACTCACATTATGCTCCAGTTGCAGCTCAGTCTTTCAAAAGAGGAACAGATTATGCTTTATTGAATCTTGGGAGCACTGTTTTTCTAATTATTCTTGTATTTGGGTTTGTTTGTGTTTGTTTTCCATTCTGTGGCATGAGATGCCAACTCAAAATACATGTGTCTCTTTTCTTTAGGCAACCCTAACTTAAACTCATTGAAAACATAAGGTTGATTCTCCTCCTGGCTAACTATGGATATCATTTATTCTTGAGTCTACAGTTGAGTTAACCTTTAAAATCTGTGCTTAGCTTTAAAAAAAAAAAAGAATTTCAATCATTTCATTGCTTTTTATTTATTAATGAATAAAATTGGGGTTTTAAGTAGAAATTAAATTTAAAGTGTTTTTGCTGACAATATATATTGATTATTTTAGTGAAAAATGACCAACCAATTTTAGGCAAAAATATTGCATGGTTTTAAAATCATAATTAATAAAATTTCCTATAACTGATACACAGCTTCCAAAACTAAAGTCATCCACAGATGCCATGTTCCCATTTTCAAAGACTTTTCTCCTTCCACGCTTCTTCATTCAACTCTTGTGTCCTCTCAGTCTGTCAACAGGGGTCTGTGTGTCACTCTTCAGCTGGGAGCACCCTTGAGCATCAGTGTACCTGGGGTTCTTCCTCCTAATCATCTGGCAGGAGGGGAGATGGGGGTCATCTCATCTGTAAATATTCTTCAATGTAGGACCAGAAAGCAACACCTCTGTGTTGTAGCATATTAAAAGAGAGAAATACACATCCACAGATTCCACTCACGACTCATTCCCCTTTTAGAGTTTGAACTTTGTGAATTCACTGATGTTTTTGGGTTCTCACTAAATGTATCAGAGTCCAAGACATAATTTTACAATTTTTTTTGACAAAAAGATACTTTTTTTTGTCAAAAAGACCCTAAATCAAAATTCAGAATTAAGAACAAGTCAGCTAAAATTTAACAAATTAAATGTATATTTCATATATATGTATATGAAATGTTTAGTAAAATTTATCTTGATGATAAAAGGTGCTTCCAGAATTTCATCTTGGCTTTTCTAAAGAGAAAACACCTTAGTCATGGTGCTGACTCATTTCCTTGTCTTGAGTCATTGGGTTTGCATGCTTCCTTTTGAGGGTTATTACATGTTAAAAACTATTCAGACTTTTATGTTAACCATCCCTATTGGGCTCACATAGAAAACATCATGGCCTGAAATACTTATGAGCTGAAAAAACAGTTCTCTGTCCTGCACTATTTATCATTTATTACCTAGTTCTGGGTAATGGTGTACTTTGATGATTTTTCAATAAACAAATCAATCCTCTCAAGATGATCAATTATAACTCCATTCAGCTATTGAAAAGTACAAGTTAAATGTACTGAACCGAATAATTCTCACTCCTCCATAAAATATTCCTGATCAACTAATGTAGCAGTAAGCTTTCTAACATTTAAACTGATTTTCTCTGGGAACAAAATCACTTTGCAAGTCAAATGCAACCCACTGTGCATTGGAAGGGTTGTGTAACTGTTAGTAAGTTGATGCTGATACTTACATCCTTCTCCTAGTCCAGGTAAGTAGGCAAGTCAGTTTTCTTCTAAGGCCTAAAACTAGCATCTTCAAGGTAAGTATACTAGATGTCTTTATGTCCAGTGCTATGCTCATTTATGCGTGTAAGATCATGAATGATAAAAAGCATTCAATAAAAGATGTTAGCAAAGATTGGCAGGTGATGTCCTCTGGCAAAGTGTGATTTGAACCAGTTGCCACTTGAGTGTCTCCAATCTGTAAATGTTGATTCCCAGAGAAAGCCACATAAAACACTCTTCGTACTCATACCTTACAGCCTCTAACGGGGGTCACCGTGTGCACGGTTCGCTCGTGCACCGCTCTAAACGCTAAAGCGGGGTGGGGACGCTACAGCGTACCTGAGTCACTGTTTCCCCAAATGTTGTCTAACCTAAAACCAACAGGAAACACTTAAAACTGGTTTCATAAAACCTGAAACGTTGAAGTCTGAGTAACAAGAAATGTGGAAATAAATGTTTGGAAAATTTTAAGGGGTTGCTTCATTGCACTAATCTGTCTCCTAAAATAATGTCTCAGGACCTGCAATGACAAAGATCCAAATTGAAGGTGAACCTGACTTCAGACTGATTAAAGAAGGTGAAACGGTGACAGAAGTGATCCACGGAGGTACTTATGCCTTTTCCTATGCTGGGGTAGCATTCCAGTAATGTTTAAAATAGAGGTGAGTTAGATTATTAAACAGCAGATTTAGGTTGACTTTAACTTTACACAAGTTGAGAGATTTTGTTTACCAGGTTTTGCTAGCTAATCAGGAATATAGCGTAGCTTGTTTTTAAGTGAGCTCAATAATAAAGGATTAAGCCCCTGGATCACTTCTTATGAATATGCAAAAATGGCAGTCATGACGTGCAACAATCACAATAATGTCAACACACAAAGACATATTCTTCTCAGAAGAGAAAGGGGTTAATTTTTTTTTGTAAGACTCTGGTAACACGGGCTGGTGAGATGGGTCAGTAGGGAAAGACACCTTCTTCCAAGCCTGTGTTACGTCCCTGGGTCCCAAACAGGGAAAGGATTAAGTTGTCTTCTGATCTCCACAGGTGTACCATACACGCACACACACACACACACACACACACACTCACATAATACATATGCACATAATATACGCACGTACAAACACGTGCACACG
The DNA here is from genome assembly GCA_028551405.1 of Uromys caudimaculatus. Taxonomy (NCBI): domain Eukaryota; kingdom Metazoa; phylum Chordata; class Mammalia; order Rodentia; family Muridae; genus Uromys; species Uromys caudimaculatus. The sequence continues at coordinate 36,648,842 of CM052704.1, forward strand.
CATTCACATTTGTATACATACACACATATACATACATACGTACACACATATACATACATACACACATATGAACACACATACATGCACACACAAACATGCATACACTCACACAGATGCACATGCACACACACACATCTCTAAGTAAAATAAAATTGCAATAAACATTTTAGAGACTGTACTAACAAACCAGCACTAGGTTTTATAGGAAGGTTTTCTTTCCACTGACAGCTTAGCTTGCCAGTTAACCGTCCTAAGAATTACTCAGACTTGCTAGGATTTATTCATAGTCTGTGCCAACAATGGCTAGGAGTGTCTCTTAAACAAAAGTGTTATGAGAAACACACCTTTGATTAAGATCTCCAGCTCTGGAGGTATAGACACTGTAAGGATGTTAATTAAATGTGGAATTCTTTCTCTTCTTTCAGAGCCAGTCATTAAAAAGTACACCAAAATCATAGATGGGGTTCCTGTTGAAATAACTGAAAAACAGACCCGGGAAGAACGAATCATTACAGGTAATTTTTAATTCCATATGTGAGCTGTACTCAGGTTATAAATACATTTATGTTAACCCTAAGATGTGTGCATTACACAAACCTAGTCCTTCTCAGAGTGACAATTAAAGCTATTCCATTTCCCATTTTGTCGTAGCAAAAAAAGATATGTACAAAATCTGTTACCCCTGTCTTATTCTAAGACCTTTTCGTAGACATGTCTGTAAACATCTGTTTTTACTCTGTGTATACATACATGGTTTATGATACTCTGCCTTTAGTTTACAACTTGCTGAGTTACTAAATACTAAGAGAAACTTCCTTTGGAGTTCTATTAATGTTAAAATCTGTACATCTACAGAGCAAAGCATCTAGGAGTCTGTCTAAAACAGCTGAAAAATTTAGTGAACTTTATATGAGAATTAACCTAAAATTCTAAATTCAATATTCTATATATTTTATTTAAAGAAGACTGAAAATACAGCCTGGGCCTCATATTTTGCAATCAGCTTTTCTGGGGCACAGCGGTGCCTGTCATTGATATAGTGAGGAGTTGAATGGTCACAGCACAGATGTGTGGCCCACACGGTCTAAAACCCTCTTTCCTTTAGGTCCTGAGATAAAATATACCAGAATCTCCACAGGAGGTGGAGAAACAGGAGAGACCTTGCAGAAATTCTTGCAAGAAGGTCAGTATATGCCTGGAGAAGCAAGAGTGTGGCATTGAGCCACCTGTCCCAAAATATCAGCTTGAAGGTCAAGAACATGTCTTATGCCACCTTGCTCCAGTATTCCTATTCCACACAAGCATAAGGGGTCATCCAAAAATAGGGACGAAGCCAGATGTGGTACTCATACAGATTGTTTGTGGTATAGTGATGGCAGCCACTCATTGCCTGTATCCCGATTAACAGCTGATGAAAACAGTGTACCAGACACCAACACTAAAACCTTAGGAGGATCTGAGAAGTGTCTGGAATTCTTACTAAGCAGGTGGCAGTATGCATTGTGTCAAATTCCTTTTGTATTGTGTGACCCAATTTCTGCTGTGAACATGTGTCCTCTCAGAGGTCTCGAAGGTCACAAAGTTCATTGAAGGTGGCGATGGTCACTTATTTGAAGATGAGGAGATTAAAAGACTGCTTCAGGGAGGTTAGTAAACATGGAAAACTAACCCCCTTAACAGGCGTGGAAGACTGCTTCAGCTTTTTAAAGACTGGACGTGTAGGCTGTTCCTTTAATTAGATTAAAAAGGCAGCACCGTCTGCTGTCTTCACAAATTGACTGGTGTGTGTAAATGGTCAGTCCAGAAAGTCATTACTAGTTAAACAGTCTTTAAAAAGTTTTATGATATAAAACTGGGAAGCAGTGAATACTTTTTTGCCTTGACACAGAAAATGGAGGAGATATTTTGACTATATGAAAGAGAAATGATTTTGCTACCTGGCAAATAAGTTTAAATTTGAAAAAGCTTTTCATATTTCCAAAAAATGTATTCACTGTTCCCATAACAAAGGCAGGCATGTTTGGGAGTTTGTAGGTGCATAGTTAAGCATAAGACAGTGCTTTGAGCAACTTGCATTTCCAAAACTACATTCTTACAAGTGAGTATGTGCTCCTTCTTACTGTTTGAGTGACAACCTATACTCGGAATTGCGAAATCTTTAGCATATAAAATTAATCTTTGAAATATGGGATCTTCTCTGTCTGTGGCATTAAATTGACTTACTTTCAAAAGAAAAAAAAGGATTCAAAATATACAAACTCTCCATGATAGTTATTCAAAAGTAGAAAATGTTTGAAAAATCCTTTGGATCATTGACAGCTAAATAAATGAATTTTTAGTTCAATTTCCTAACAACAAAACACCAGACTAAAAATGATTCAGAGTACAAGCAAATAGATATCTACAACAAATATGTTCTTTATAGTATATTATGGATCAAGATAGACAGTTGAAATCTGATGTTTGTCTAAAATCTAGTTCAGATGGCTTTTGGTTTATAATTTAAAAAGTTGTATGACCATGTCTAAGAAAATATAACTCCTCTTATATTTTAAATCTTGTATAATTCTGGAAGCATGCTTCTGGATTTGTGAAGCAATTTTTCACTCAACCAACAATGAATTTTTAAGTAATATTCACATATATCTGGAAAGTATTAGACTTCCTTTCAGACCGCAGGGAGCCTATGGCACATCCTCAGCCATCATGAAACCAACGGCTTCCTGGCGATGCAGCAAAGAACCCACTAAGTGCCTCCCTGCGATAAAACCATAGCAGACCTTAAAGGAAGAGTGAACACATTGAGGAATTTCATTTGAATCCTTTGTTTTTCTTTCTAACCCTTGCCATAGTCAGCAGCTTCGTGGAATGGCCATGCTTCTTAGAGGGTTAATTAGAACTTGTCCCTATTTATATTGTTTTGTCCCTGTAGGCTTAAACTATGGGTAAGTATGTTTCTCCCCTTTAATTAATAAGACTCTGAAAGTCTTCTTTGAAATGGCACTTAAATATTAAAGAACTGATTTCCCCCTCCCAGAATATATGTACATTTCAAAAAAATGGTGTTTTCTCTTTAATTTATAGGGTTATTTTTATTTCTGTTGTTCTCAGTTTCTTTACTTCTCTGGATGTGACTTGTCTACAGATCTATAAGGAATGGTTCCAAGAGTGCCACTTTAGGTTTAGCAAACAATTTCTAAGGGTTTTTTTTTTTTCTTTCTTAAAAAGGAGGATGTGGGCCTGGAGAGATGGCTCTGAAATTAAGAACATTTATTGCTCTCTCAAAGTAATGAGACTTGTTTCTCAGCTCCTACAGAGCAGCCTTGACTGCCTGTAACTCCAGTTCCAGGGGCTCTGACACCCTTTTCTGGTCTCTACAGGCACTGCACACACATGATGCATATAAACTCACACACATGCACAAACAGGCACACACACAACTAATAAATAAAGGAGTCTCTTAAAAGATGCACTATGGTCACTAGTGAGTGCATTATAGTTTCTAGCATCTGGGCCTGAGCTAGACAAGTTAGCTTTCTCTTCTAGCTTTCTAAATGCTTCTTCTCCCACATCCACCAGAGAGTCACTTCCTAACGCTGTTTCATTTTGAGATATCTGAGAACCAGGAGAGTCAACTCAGACTCTGAATTTTCGGACACTGAGATGTTTCTGAGCTTCACTGAACATTTCTAATTTGGATGCTGATACAGCAGAATCATAATAACTGGTAAAATCTCATTGACAGACTCTACCAAATTTATGTAAGGACATCTGAAAGCAGCTTTCCATTTGAAAAGGGAAATCTAGAAGATTCTTTTTGAATGTGATGTCAATTTTGCAATAAAATAGAATTTAATAAGCTCATTATACGCCACACCCTTATTCAATATTTAAGGTTACATATATCTCATTGTGATGATACTTTATAAACCATTGTTTTATTATCAAATAAACTTGTAGTTAAAGAAAATGTTTATTTGATATGTTTTAACTTCAACTTTCTAATTCAAGGACATTTTCCTCTTATTAGCTGATCTCAAAGGACTTTCTGTGGTTCTGTGTCTAACTATAGTGCTAACATGATATGACAAATGGTTATATGCCTTATGGAGAATTGACATGTTGGAACTGTGTTAAGACTAGAACAAAGCTCATAAATTCTTTAAAATATAGTGGATTTTTTTCATTTGCTTTCTTTTGTACATCTTGCACTATGCTTAGTGCAAGCAGTTTTTAAATGTACAAAATTGAAAAAATACCAGTGAAGAAAATTGGTTTTACTGTTGAGTACTGATGATAAACACAAATCAAGTAAAGTTCTAAAGGAAAGTAAAACGAAGACAATCTGAAAAATGAAACCACCATAGGAACCAATCAATCTTTAATCCCAAATACCCTCCCAATGAAGATACAGTATGATTTAGGCTTACTAGGTAGTCACATTAGGAGTTATATTAAAGGGATTAGAGAATTATTTTCTACCTATAAAAACATAAATCATATGAACACTTGTAACTTTGAAATATAGAGAACATTGGAGCTGGAGAGATGGCTCAATGTTTAAGAGCTCTGACTGCTTTTCCAAAAGATCTAGGTTTGAGTCCATGTCCCCACATGGCAGCTCACATCTGTTTGTCACTCCAGATCAATGAACTCTACACTGCTGTGCTCTGCAGACATTAGGCATACATGTGATGCACAGACATATGTGCATGTAAAACATCCCTAAGCATAAAGAAAATTTAAAGAAAAGTGAAAAGTTCTATTATTTATATAGCTAGCAACTTTGTCAATGATTTTCTGGGATGGACAGTGGAATCGGGGGAATGGACACGGGAACACTTCAAAATTGCTCATGGTCTATAATGAGAATTTTACAGAGGCACACACAGTGCGTACAATAACTGAAATACAGATAGCTCTCTTCAAAGGTACTGACACATTTTACCAAAACATCAGCAATAGGAAAGCCATTTATTCCATGCAAAACCAGCACAAACTAAGGGACTCCAAAAGACACAATAAAACATTCACTACAATGTGCAGGAAGCAGATGGCTTGTCAGTACGTGAAGTGCTAAGAACCAGTAAGTTTACTACTCAAACAACTACACTCTGAAGCAATGCTTACGTACACTTTATACTTTCGTGCTTGGCAAAGGCCTCCGGATTTTACCTGGAACCCCAAAGCATTTCTAACTACACATCTTTACTTTTAGACACACCTGCAAAGAAGATACAAGCCAGCAAAAGGGTTCAAGGTAGGTGAACCAACTACAGTAAAGCATGTTTGACATATTCTCTATGATGTAAGTTACAGAGAGGGGTGTATCATGCAGCTTGTTGAGTTTTGGTTTTAGACAGACAGAAAATTTAGTCAGATTTGATGCACAGTTTGCTGTGATAAGTGTCAAGAAGTAAACAGTATATGTTCTCCTTTATTACTTGACTCTAAAGTTGAACAAACCTTAAAAGGATGGCAGACAGACTTGTATAAATGGTTAAATGTATTGAACCACTGAGTTTAGTCAGAAGGAAATCCTGGGGCTACAGTTGAGACAGAAGCCAATTAGTATTCAAATAAGTACTTATCTAACTTAATTCTCTATTGCATATATGACATTTACAATATAATTTCCTCCATTTATGCTAATTTTCGAATATGTGTTTAAGTAAGTAAACACATCAATGTATTGAAAGATCAAATATTTTCTTTTTAGGGCTTACAAACTTTGAATTCAAAGTTTCTAATTCTTGAGATAATTGCACACTAATAATAAAAAGAACTTACAAGATCTGTATTTATTAATCTTGTAAGTCTTTCTTACCCTAAAGGGAAGACAGGATTCAGACAACATGATCTAAATAAATCTTATTACAAGGAGTAATGATTGCTTTGGACAGATATATCTGTGCACAGGCTGCCCTGTTCTTACTCATGAGATTTTGTCCCATTCATATCTAACTTCTCTCATTTCCTTCTCCCCAGGGTCTAGAAGACGATCAAGAGAAGGCCGTTCTCAGTGAAAATCCAAAGGCCAGACAACAGAGTTTATATGATCCTAAACCAACAATCTGATTTGAAGAGAAATTGTAAGAGCCACATTGACTTCAGAATCTGAAATGACAACAAACAGAAGCCAATCTTCAAGCAAGTCTGAACACAGAGTTAATGTCTTTGTTTCTGAATGAGAAACATAGGAAATGACAGTTAGTCTCCTGTGAGGTAGGAACTGAAGGAAATAGAGGACTATGCAGGTATTTTATCTCAATGAGAAAAGTTCTGATTAAATTAGGAACCCACCAAAGATCATCATTGTGACTGGATCCATACAGCTAAGTCTTTGCTCAGTGAACACTTTCCTCAAGAAGAGATGGGAAAAACCCAAAGCACACAGTTACCTTTCCATAGGAGGCTAAGCTATCAAAAGGGGTGTTCAGTTATACAACAAGCAACCAACCTGCCAAATTACAAGCAGTGGTGTTACATATTTCTCATGCAATGTGGGTTTCCTGCTAAATTTTGATATCTTTACACTTGATTTATATCCTCAAGATGATTGTCATATGCTTCTTGCAATACAAATGTTTTCTCTCAAACATTTCAATAAAACCATTCTTCAGGTATAAAGAGAATTACTTCAGACTTGGTAATTCAGAAAACTCAAGGTTTAAGTTAAAAGTGAGTTTAGACTTTGGAATAGGACTTCACACCTTTTTTTATTGTTAACAAGTACTCAATAAAGGAAACTGAATAAAATAAGTGTTGCTCAAATTTTTCAAACTATTATGTAATATAAAAGATTATTACATAATGGGATAAACAGAATTATCAATCATGTGTCTACTATAACCATGGAACTGTGTTAAGCTGTTCATTTTTAGAAAGTTACTCTCCTTAAAAGGCAAAAGGCTAGCCAGTTATTCATGATGTACCATAGGCTTTCATGAAATAAACAGGTCATAGTACACAAGACATCAGTAAATTATTCTTGGGCCTGGGGTAATGCAAGTCACAAATGCCCTTCAATAAGACTTAAAGTAGCTGGGGTGCTTACTGTGGGTTAAAGAAAAGGAATTGATTGGTTTATCCAGACTGATAGATTGGCCTTTACCCTCAGATACTAATGAGTATCATCTGCAGGTTGGACGAGCTGAAAAAAACAAGTCCAATCAGTAATGTAATGAGAACATAGTGGGCAATAGCGTGCTGGAATCAAACACTGTCCTACGCATCAGTCACTGGGACACTAAAACTGAGGGAGCATACAGTGAAGACCACACACTTCATCTTAAACAGCCAATGTGGCTCAGGAAACTGAGCTTGGCCCTAAGGTACCACTGTGGGAGCTAGGAAGTGTCTCGTGTAATCGTTCTTTAAGGGAGAAATGACGGGGGAGGAAGCGTGGCTAGAAAAACAGGTTTCTGTTTACTGAAGAAGTACTCGGTGGGTTTGGGTTTCTAAGACCCGGAGGAGCATAGAGAGTGGCGCGATTACCTCTATCACTCACTTAGATTCCCCCACAGGAGTGGAATGCCCAGAATCCACAAAGAGAGTCACAGCAGGAAGGGAGGCTCTGCACAGTATCAGATCCTGGCGGTCTTTGAGAGTACTCTCTCCTCTGTAGTGCTTTGATCCCTTGAGCCTTCTTGGTCACCTTTGACACTTAGCTCCAACTCATTTCTGCTAGATCTCCCATGGATTCTTCTGGCATACCAATCTAAGACTCACACAGGACAGAAAGTGTAATTTCACTTTTATGTCACATTTTTGTCCCCAGATTTTGGGCACCATCCATTACCAGTTACCAATATTGGGGAAAAAAAGCTAAATTTTTAATCGTGTGTGTGTGTGTGTGTGTGTGTGTGTGTGTGTGTGTGTGTGTGTGTGTACATGTGTCCTACAGTCAGTGCTGCATAGTGTGTACACCCAGAACCCCTCCCCCATGTGAGAAAGCGGTGAAGAAGAAAGAGGTACTTACTCCCATCCCTTAGCCACTCTAGACCCTTGTATGGCCATTGGAAGAGTTACCATGTCTCCTTCGTAAATACTGGAAAATAGTTCCTGAAATCTTAGCTAGTTATTCTTTTTCTTAGAAATAGGACCATTGCTGTCGGGCATCTGTAAGGTCTGAGCCAATGCATAATGCACAATGATCTTCATTGATGGGGGCCTCCAAATGGTAAGAAAAGTCTGGTGATTTTTTTCCCCAACCTAGATTCCAAAAACAACACTTAGAAAACTAGGCCATATGTGAAGCAGGCTGCTAGGTGGCTTTTACATTTAACAATGAAGCGATTAATTACCTCATAACCTATGCTTTTAGGAGGTTTCACAAAGAGTTACGAAAACAGAAATTTCTGAACGAGCCAAGCAACGTCATGAAAAGAGGGCAATTCTACATCACAGCTTCAGTGCTGAGAGGCTGGGGAGGAGCAACAACAGGAGGGAGGAGCAACAACAGGAGGGAGGAGCAACAACAGGAGGGAGGAGCAACAACAGGAGGGAGGAGCAACAACAGAAGGGAGGAGCAACAACAGAAGGGAGGAGCAACAACAGGAGGCTGGAGAAGATAAAAAATAGCCCAGAAGAAAAACCTGAAACAAACCAGCACTGGAGAGGATGAAGACTCTATCATCAGTGTGTATTTTAATGATCAGCTCACAGAAAGCTTTCTGATTTAATTATTCCTGAAAATAGTGTCACTTTAAATTGTTTAAACTTTTAAAATTGTTTGTAAGGGTTTTTTGTTTTTGTTTTTACTTAAAAAACAAAAACAAAAAACTGGAGAAATGGTTTAATGGTTAAAAGCCCTTTAAAAGGGCCAGGGTTCAGTTCCTAGCATCCACATGGTGACCCACAACCAATGACTCTAGTTCAAGATTCAACACCCTCTTCTGGCCTGCATTGTCAGGGCATGCTCATTGCACACATACATACATGCAGGCAAACATTCATAGATATAAAATATAAATCTTTTTAAAATTAAAATTAAAAATTAATCCAGCATTTTTTAAATGTGTATCATAACAATACATCAAAATCATCAAAATGTTTTACTTTATTTTTGATTAATCCTAGTACAACAAAACAAGAATAAAAAAACACGTAACTGTGCAGAAACTTCTCTGAGGTGTAGAGAATAAATACTGTAGGATATTGGTCACTGAGGAAACTAGAGAGGGAATATAAAAGCTCCTAAATAAAAAGAATGAAAAGAGAACTTCCGGGATGTTGCCAACGTGGATCTGAGAGAAAAGTTCAAAAGCTGTAAGTGTTTGTAATAATAAGAGCGATACACCAAATGAAAAAGATTGCACTGAAAAGTCATAGGTAAAGAAAACAAGTCAAGACCCAATGCAGTAGGCAGCAAGAATCCTCAAAGGTCAGCAAGAGATTAAGGGGATGAAGGGCTAACAGGACAACGCACAGGACTGAACAGACAAGATTTTCTTCTTCTTTTTTTTAATGAACAAGATTGACAAACCAAGTTATCAAAGCAAGGAGAAAAGATCCATATTAATAAAATTAAGAGATAAAATAGGTACTTAATACAAATTCTAATAAAATACAGAGAATCATTAGATAGCACTTTGGAAATATATACTCAAACAGTGGTTCTCAACCTTTCTAATACAGTTACTCATGTAGTAGTGACCCCCAACCATAAAATTATAATTGTTACTACTTCATAACTATAATTAATCATACTCTTATTAATTGTAATGTAAATATCTGTGTTTTCCCATGGTTTTGGCAACCTCTGTGAAATGGTTGGGTAGGGGATTAAGAACTGCTGCTCTAAAAAATTGAAAATTATAGATGAGATTGATAAATTCCTAGACATATATGTCTTATCAAAATTAAATCAAGTATGGATATGCAATTTACACATATGCATAATAAGCAATAAAATTGACACCATATTAAAAGTTTCCCAATAAAGAAAGCCCAGAACTGAAATCTATTCATTACCCAGACCCTGCCACTGCCTGGAACAAACAACCCAGCCATTGAATAAGGTACATATCAGGGCAAACTCTCAAGGTAAAACAAGAACCTGTGCCATCCTCCTCAAAAAGCTGATGTGTGGAACAGGGAGAGGGACAGCAGGTAAAACTACATGTCTCCAACTCTGAGGACCTGAATCCACACTCCAGGACCCACAAGGTGGAAGGGGAGAGCCAACTCTCACAAGTTGTCCTCAGATTTCCACATGCACCGTTGTGTGCTTGTATGGGTGTATGTATACACACACACACAATCACAAACAAACAACACATAAACGCACAGGGAGAGAGAGAGAGAGAGAGAGAGAGAGAGAGAGAGAGAGAGAACTAGTAAAAAAGCAAATGAAATACAGACAACTTAAGGAGATCAAGGCAGTGTAGCTTGGAAAGGAAGAAGTCAAAGTACCATTATTTACAGCTTATGATACTATACACAAATGACCCTAAAAATTCTCCTAGAGAACTATAGCGGCTAACACTTTAAGCAAAGTGGGTGGACACAGGATTAACAAAAATAAAGCCAAACCCCACAGTATCCCTCCTATATACAATTGACAAATGGACTGAGAAAGAAATCAGGAAAACAACACCTTTCACAATAGCCTCAAATAATATAAAATATCTTGGGCTAACTCTAACCAGTCAAGTGAAAGACTGGTAGGATAAAAGCTTCAAGTCTTTGAAGAAAGAAACTGAAGAAAATATCAGAAGATAGATCCCCAAGCTCATGGATCAGTAGGATTAACAGTAAAAATGACCGTCCTACCAGATGTCATCTGCAGATTCAATGAAATCCCGATCAAAATTCCAACACAATTCTTTACGGACCTGAAATGACAATTTTCAGCTTCTCATGGAAAAAAAAAAAAAAAAAAGGCCCAGGCCAGCTAACACAATCCTGAACAATAAATGAACTGCTGAAGGCATTTCCATCCCTGATTTTAAGGTGGACTGCAGAGCCTACGGAATGGGAAAAGATTTTTACTTGCTCTATATCCAATAAATGCCTAATATCCAAAATATATGAAGAACTCAAGAAACTAGATATCAGAAAGCCAAATAATCTGATTAAAAATGGGGTACAGATATAAACAGAGAATTCTCAATAGAGGATCTCAAATGGCTGAGAAACACTTAAAGAAATGTTCAAATTCCTTAGCCATCAGGGAAATGCAAATCAAAAAATACTTTGAGAGTCCATCTTACAACTTCAGAATGGCTAAGGTCACTGTGAGGACGTAGAGCAAGGGAAACACTCCTCCATTGCTTGTAGAAGTGCAAAATTGTACAGCCACTATGAAAACCAATATGGCAGAACCTCAGAAAATTGGGAATCAGTCTACTTTAAGACCCAGCTATACCACTCTTGGGCAAAGATGTTCCATCCTACCACAAGGACAATTGCTCAACTATGTTTATTGCAGCTTTATTCATAACAGCCAGAAACTGGAAACAACCTAGAGGTCTGTCAACTGAAGAATGGATAAAGAAAATGTGGTACATCTACACAATTGGAGTATTACTCAGCCTTTAAAAAAAAAAAAAAAAAAAGACATCATGAAATTTGCAGGAAAATGGATGTAACTAGAAAAAAAAAAATCAACCTGAGTGAGGTAACCCAGACCCAGAAAGACACACATAGGATGTATTCGCTTTTAAGTGGATGCTGGCTGTGAAGTAAATGAGAATCAAGCTATAATCCACAGACCTAGAGAGGTCAGGTAAAGAGAAGAGCTGGGGGGGGGGGGGCAGAGCATGGATCTCCCTGATAAAGGGAACTAGAATTGACTCTGCAAGTGTACTGGGGTTGGGTAAGGATGGGAGCAGGAGGGAGCAGGTGGGAGGGATGGAAGGAAAAATTTCAAGAAGAGATAGATGGAGTTCGGGGGGGGGGGCTCTGAGGGGCAGTGTGCAAACCTTATACAGCAGAAACTTCATGGAAGGGCTCCATAGCCGATTAGCGCCGGGAGAGGGATACCCTCCCAGAAGCTTGGAAAAGCCGGAAGTGGGCCCAAGACAAGCACCACAGCTCACCAGGAACTGCCCTGAACCTGCGAGTCACAGGGACTGAGGTAGGCAGGCATAGAAACCCCCTGGATCCCAACAGCGAAGGCTGAGGTAGGCGACGTCTGCCTGGGCCACCAGGGTTCCATAGTCAAGCAGCGCCCGCCGGGAGAAGGTTACTCTCCCAGGAGTGTGGAAAAGCCCCGAGTGGGGGCAAAACAAGCGTCAGTGCTCACCGATTCCACCTGGTTTCCGCGGGCCACAGAGACTGAGGGACAGGAACTTCCGGCCTCCATCGGGCGGCTGGGGACCTCAGCTTGGGCCACAGGGCTCCATAGCCGATTAGCGCCGGGAGAGGAATACCCTCCCAGGAGCTTGGAAAAGCAGAGAGTGGGCCCAAGACAAGCTCCACAGCTCACCAGGAACTGCCCCGAACCTGCGAGACACAGGGACTGCGGTAGGCGGGCATAGAAACCCCCTGGATCCCAACAGCGGAGGCTGAGGCAGGAGACTTCTGCCTGGGCCACCAGGGTTCCATAGCCAAGCAGCGCCTGCAGGGAGAAAATTACTCTCCCAGGAGCTTGGAAAAAACACCTCTCAGAGAGAGCTGGTCTTCAAGGAGTATTGATACAGAGGCCTGCAGGTGAGAAAAGCCATAGCCAGAAAGTAAGATCAGCTAACATCAGAGTTAACAAGATGGCAAAAGGCAAGGGCAAGAACCTAAGGAACAGAAACCAAGGCCACTTGGCATCATCAGAACCCAG
>CM052704.1:36662119-36701561 GCA_028551405.1 Uromys caudimaculatus
GGTGGGTGGGAGGTGGAATTCCCTCATAGAGGTAGGGATGGGGAGGGGATGGGGGCTTCCAAAGAGGAGACCCAGAAAAGGGGAAACATTGGAAATGTAAATAAAGTATCAAAAATAAAATATAAAATAAAATAAAATAAAAAAGAAAGAAACTTCATGGAGTCTATGAGGGTGTCCCAAGGGAGGACCCCTAGTAATAGAGGACACATAGTCTGAACTGGTCATCTTTTGTAACCATGCAAGACTTCTAGTGTTGGGACTAGGCTATTTTCCATTGAGTTGTTGGCCAAAGAGGTCCCATGGAGATTCCCTAAACAACCCAGACTGATGCTAAGACAAAAGATTACTCCCTGAAAACTGACAGTGGAGCCTCATTGCCAAGGAAAACATCAACACGCCTCATTGAATGTAGAGAAATCAAGTTGGTGTGAAAATAGAGCCTTCACTCCTAGGTTCTAGTCTCTTCAGTGTGAGAAGGAACTCTGTAGGCTGTGGAAAGAGAAGCCTGGACCCTAACCAAGCCCACGAAACCCTCTATCTATAATCTATCCCTCCTGCAAGATGTTCTGCAATGGTGGCCCAGAGCTTGTGGGAATGGCCAACCAATGTTTGGTTTAAATTAAGGCTCACACCATGAGGGAGCACATGCCCCGCATTGCTCGGATGGCCAGAAACCAGAGACTGGATAGCCCAGGGACCTAGGCTAGAGCCAATCACAACTTGCAATCAATCAATCAATAAATGAAATAATTCCTAATTATATTCTGCTATACCCATAGATTGGTGCCTTGTTCAGTCATCTTCAGAGAGGCTTTCTCCAACAGCAGACAGGAACTGGTACAGAGACCCATAGTCAGACATTATTCAGAGACAGAGTCTACGTTGGAGCTCTCCATTGGGTCACTCCTCTCAGAGAACGGGGAGCTGCAGTGAAGAGGGGTAGGAAAGATTATAGGAGTCAGGAGAGATGGAAGACACCAGGAGAACATGGCTCACTGAATCAACTAAGCAGGGCTCACCTGTGCTCACAGAGAATGAAGTGAAAGGTATGGGCCTGTGTGGGCCTGCATGGGTCTGTACCAGATCCTCTGTGTTTTTGCTATGGCTGCCAGCTTGGTGTGTTTGTGAGACTCCTAACAGTGGGAGCAGGTGTTCTCTGACCTTTCTGGCTGCTCTTGAGACTCCTGTCCTCCTATTGGGTTGCCTTGTCCAGCCTCAGTGTGAGAGCTTTGCCTTGTATTAGTGTATCTTGTTTTGTCTGTTTGGCTGTCATTTCTTGGAGGCCTGCTCTTTTCTGAAGAGAAAATGTAGGGGAGGTGGTTTTGAGGCAGAGGTGGGGTGGGGGGTGGGGCTCAGAGGAACAGAGGGAGGAGAAACTGGTCAGGATGGATTGTATGAGAGGAGAATCTACTTTCAATAGAAATTAAAAAAAGAAAGCTGCCATGCTCACTGGGAGTTCAGAAAGGGGACTATTTCAATTCTGCCTGTAATTCTTGGATTTCTTGTCCCAAAGGCCCCTACACACTGTTTGATGTAGAAAAAGATCAGTTCCATTTTTCTGATTTCTCTGACTATTTACTCATTGTGGTCTTACTATTTTATCACCCAGGATTTGCAGCCTCTTGGCACATTGCTTGAAGGTTTGGCTGTTGCTTGAGTGAAGCTAGAGTTTGTGTGACTCTTTGTCCCACACCATAGTCTTCTCTCGGCCCATCTCACATTTGCAGTGCAACCCAGTCAGATGTCCCAACACTGAAGAGACAGCAACTATTGGCAGATATTACATTGTTTGGCTTGGTTTGGTATGGTTTTTTGAGTCAGGGTTTATCTGTGCATCACTGACTGTCCAGAAATTTTCTCTGTAGACCAGGCTGGCCTGGAACTCACAGAGATTCGCCTGCCCCTGCCTCCCAGGTGTTGAGTTTAAAGGCACATGCACGATTTCAATCTGCATTTGTGAGAAGAGACATTTTTCAGATTTGAAAAGGAAAGAATCAGAACTTGAATACCCATAGTATAGCTTTGGAGTTTGAGCTCTTAACTGGCATGCTAGCACTGAAAAGTGATGCTTTGAGCAACGAGGACCAGATTATGACAACCAAAGTTATCTGCTGGGGTCCAGCCTCGACACAGGATCACAGTTCTCAACCAGAAGCAGGGATATCTATCTAGAAGGTGCATAATGAATATACACGGACTACTTTTTGGGTACAAGCTGACAGGCAATTTTTCAAGGCTTAAAGCTTCTCTCTCTTCTCTCTCACTGCTCTCTTTCTCACTCACTAGTTCGCTCACAGCTTGAGGCTGCACACAATGCATTCTCCTGTGCGCTCTGCTCTTCTCCTGTGTGCTTTTCTTTTCTTGAACTCTCACACTCCTACACGCCTCTGTGCATTCCCCTTTCACTCTCACGCACTCTGCACACACAGCTCACACACACCACGTGCACTCTCCTTTCTCTCACACACACTCTCCATGCACACCTCCCGTTCTCTCCTCACTCACTTGTCTCATGCTCTCTCTCTCACTCTTCATTTGCTCTCCACATTCACCTCACATACTCCTCACTCGCTCTCTCTTCAGCCTTTCTCTTGCCCCAGTCTTTTACTGATACTCCAAAAGCAGGTAGAAAAAAAGAAACACTGTATAATCATTGCCAAATCGAATTCAAAGGAATAACCACATTCCACAAAGAATTAAGAATTACGATTGTTCCCCAAAGTTTCAAGCTTTCCCTGTTCCCAGGCCTGTAGCCAAAATAATAATAATTGCAAACTTATCATTATTTAAACTTTAACTTTTGACTTATTATATTTCAGAGTTCAGAGCTCCAAGGTCAGCTATGTGCATTTTCCTGGGAAGCTCTAATGATAAATGACATGGGCAAAGCTGCCAGGCAGTGGCCAGAAAGAATCAAGTTAACCCTTTAACTCAGTACTTCCCCTAGCTTTCTGCTTCTGCACATTGCACACAATGACTCTCCTAAAAGTCCCAGTGTTTTGACTTAGTTTTACTAGTATATAATTTTATGTATTCTATACTTTCTTATCCAGGAACCACTCTCAAATGTTGTGCAAAACATATTTCATAACTTCAATAGCTTTTTCTTTCTTGGGGTTTCGGGGTTGTCTCTTTCATTTTCTAATAATTTCTTCAAACTTTCTTTGCAAGTCAAGCATTAATCTGGAACTGCCATTGTGCAGTTATTGCATTGTTTCTGAGAACACACAGCATGAACCTGGGCCATTAGGACTGTGCTGTGCTGTGCCCCATGCCTCAATTTTTAATTGTTTAAGAATCATTACATCAAGGAACATCTAGTTTGACAGAATTCACCAGAGCAGAAGGAGAAAGAAGTAGGAAAGTCAGATATAATAGAATAATTATGCACACCAAGGGAAGTAGTCACGCACAACTGAAATCTATACAGCCATTTTCCAGGGCTAGGGTTAGGAGAAATGCAAACAACTGTTTTTTACAAAGAGCTGCCAGGGGCTTCTGAGATGTCTTCATCCTGACCTACTGCAGGCAGTCCCTGTCATTGTGTGCTGTCCCCAGCAGTTATCCAGTGGGTGGAAGAGGCACCCTCACACGTGAGGGTACATCACTTCTGTGGCAAAAGGGCAGAATCTGAACAGGAAAGACACTCTACTGGATTATATATTTCCTCATGGGCTACTTTGAAAATGAAAGCACCCTACAAAGATTTCCTTATGTGTGTGACCCTGTCTCAGAAGCACCAGAGACTTTGCTCCAGCATTGATGTGCCCCATGGAGCATCACAGGCTTATATCAAATGCAAATGTTGTCATGCGAGCCGGTGCAGACTGGCTAATAAGAAGCAGTCTTGGGGTATCTGGAAGCAGGAAGCAGTTTTGTAAAATGCAAACTCATCCCTGTTTTGTGCAAGTAAGATCAGCTGCTGAAGATGTGGAAATTAGTCAGGCCCTGTGGATAAGGAAAGCAAAACCAAGAGTTTCACTCAGTTACACTCTTCAAAAATTGCATCACGCCGAGCACAGCTGTTTAGTTTGACCTTACACAAATAACATTTTAAAGTGCATGTCTTGACTGGTGATTTTTATGACACCCTATGCACCTATTTTCATGGATCTTTATGGTCCATGTGACACGTGTAGACATACGATGAAACAATTGACAATATGAAAGAAAGAAACGTATTTTTAATTTGTCTTATTCTGGTAGATGAATGTTGGTTTACCTACATATTCACTATTAATGTGTTTTACCTGATGTTACTTCTCTCTAGGAGAAACATGGCTGACAAGTCTGGCATGGTGATGGATATGTGGATGCCATTAACACAAAGGCTTTTTACACTTCATGACTTGGACAAACAGGCCGTTCTTCAGGGACAGATCTTGAGAGAGAAGACCAGGTCAGAAGGTAAAGAGGTAGAAAAGTTTGGGATCAGGAGGTCCTGCCTAAGCTGTCTTATGCCAAGCAAGCTTTTTAATAAGTACAGCATCATACGTACTGTTTCCAGAGGAGAAATGGGGCAGAGTTCACAGTAGGCCAGTTAAGCAATCTTGTGCCAAGGAAACACAAGTCAAGCCTCCATCTTCTGCACTGTTCTCAACATTATCTTCCAAGCTCCTACAAAACACCCCACAAAGCTCTTAACATCCCAATGGCTCTTCTAGCTCAAAGTTCCAAAGTCCTTCCACAGTCCTCCCCAAAACATGGTCAGGTTGTCACAGGAATACCCCACTTCACTGGTACCAATTTGTCTTAGTCAGGGTTTCTATTCCTGCACAAACATCATGACCAAGAAGCAAATTGGGGAGGAAAGGGTTTATTGAGCTTACACTTCCATGCTGCTGTTCATCACAAAAGGAAGTCAGGACTGGAACTCAAGCAGGTCAGGAAGCAGGAGCTGATGCAGAAGCCATGGAGGGATGTTTCTTACTGGCCTGGCTTGTGAAATTTCAGAGGGAAGATTAAAGACTCTTATCAGTGCCATGGCTATTTTGATTGTGAAGATTCTGTGGTTTTGATTAGCTGGGGCTGAAGGATTAGCTGTGATTAACAAGATACCATAACTACTAAAGCAAAACCATTGCGTTACTAAGACTATTGATGCTGGTTAGCTGGAGGTGGGAATTAGTGACGATTGGGCAGAGATCAGCATCAATGAGGTGAAATCGTCTGAGAAGTGTTTTCTGAGAGCACAGAGGCTGCGTTCCAGAGATAGCCAGGGTTGTACCTTGTGCTGTGGCTGGACTTGGTAATGTGTAAGAGTCATCTCATGGTACTAGCATCTCCAAACACTGCTGTTTTCCAATACAACTAGGTTTACTAACAGCCTCTCACAGTGCCCAGGCTTCAGCTGCTTTTCATGACTCCTTCATGCCTTCAAAATCAGTACCACCTGGGTGACTCTTCCCATGGTGCCAAGCCTCAACTCGAGAGCATTACTGACCAAGCACACAGCAGTCTTGGGACTGATAACCTCAACCTCTTCACAAGAAAAAGCTAAGTTCCCAGGAACTTAATTCCTCTGAAATCCTGGTCCCAGCCCCAGACTGACCTTGCTAAATCTGCTCCTAGGCAAGGACACAAAACTAACTGGACTCCTTTGTATTTTCAGTGGGGCCTCTGAAAAAGGCTTGGATCTGTCTTGCCAACACCTACAGCCTGCTTAATCTCCTTCCTTAGTTCTCTCTGAAGCTGCCCTGTGCTCTCATCAATTACAATGCTTTGGATATTTGTGATTTTTAAAGTAACCTCACTTTAAGTCTCCAGAGATCTGTTCGAATCACTCCCAATCTCCTGGATGTGCCCCAAGGCCACAGTTACCATGTTTCTTTCCTACTCTCAATCTTCCCACTGTTATCGTTCGATTCGCATTTTCGGATTCCATCTCACACTCGTCTTACTTGACAAATGTTTTGGAGGCAGCCCTCTTACAGCACGCTGTAGCCAGACAAAATGTATTTCAGCTAAATTGTTTTTAACAAAAGGTGGTTAAAATAAGTTCATTTGTTTCTCCAGAAAGCTTGTTAAACACTTCGAACTATCCTTCCCCCCACCCCAATCAAAATAGCCATTTCCGTTTGTTCGGCAGTAAGGTTTATCTTCAGTAGTCATTCCTGAACAATAAGGCTGTAAACAACATAGTTTGGGAGAAAGATGGCTTGAGAAACCTCTCAAGCTGCTGTTCATCTGTACACATCTGTTGGTGGTTATTAGTCACAGGGAAATGCCTGAGAGTTCACAAGTTTTGCTTAAGTTCTCCAGAGTTCCTTCATGTTGGCCAAACGTTATTAGATCCTGGCCATGGTCTGAATGGCAAATGTCTTCCATAGACTCAAGTTTAAAAATTCCTTTCCCCAGGTTTGCTGCCATTTTAAAGACTGTGAAACCTTTAGGAGGTAACCCAGCTAGTGGTAGATTACTAAAGTTGGGGACTTTGGGGGCTATACCTGCCTCTGAGTTTAACAGGATATAATAGCCATAGACATATGTGCCAACATTATGGATGGAGCTACTTTCTCCCACCTTCCCATGATGACCAACCACAGCCCTCTGAAAGACGTAGCCAGCCTGAATCCTTCTTCTCTGAAGGAAGCTGCATTTGCCAGCGATTTTGTAAAAATAAATAAATAAATAAATAAATAAATAAATAAATAAATAAATAAATAAAAAAAAAAGGTAAATAATACAGACTCTGCTTCCTGCCATAATGACATTCATCAGGTTAAACGTGGTTCTGAGTATTCCACTTGACCTTCTCTCCCACGAGAATGTTGAGTAGAAATCACTGCAGGTTTTTCTTCCACTTTGTCATTCCACAGAAGTATCTGGCTCTTTATGGTATGCTCCTAATGAACTAGTGTGCCTGGCAAAAGGATTGCCCTGTTGTGTAGATAACTTCACTAAACCAGCTCCACTTACAAAGAAAGGCCACTGATAAGTCATAAACCTGCTGGGTTTTATTATCTAAATACAGCAACTGTCATTTCTCCTTAATCAGAGGAATAAATATTTGCCAGATCCATGCAGAGTACAGACACAGAGTGTAGAATGCTACAATGTAACTTGGGACACCATTTTTCCCAAGTTAATGAGTAACTGGGAATAGGATAGAGAAAACACTCATTTAAAATGTTACATGCTCACATCAAATGATTGACTATGACTCATTATTTTTTGTCACATTTTCCTGTTTTTCTACTCATGTGTTTACTAGTCAGACTCCGTTAGCTTACAAACAACACAAAACTGAACCTTATTAAGCTGAAGAAGAGAGTAATATATTTTTGTTTACATGCTAGCATATATATCAAGTAACTTGTACATTTCAAGAATTAACCACAAACCAGAAATTTTGGGGTGTGGCTCAGGACTAAATGAAAAGCTCCTTTCTTCTGAATTGGTTGTACGATTGTTGCTTTGGGATTTCAGTGGAAGATTGTTGTTCATGCTTGGGATGTTTACACAGTATGGCTGATAGCTATTGATCATCTATAAACCCAAGCAGAAGGAAACCAGAAACAGAATGCCAGGAAAAAAAGTCATTGGTTGTCTGTGAGTCACATGTCTGTTCTTTGAACCATTCACTGCGGGCAGAACAGTGTGGAGGTGAGATTACTCAGAGTCAGACCTTCTGAAGCAGCAGTCATATTGTACAGTAGCTTCGAACCTGTTGAGGACTCTTACAGAGTAAGCAAGGCAATATGAAAGCTTAACCAGAATAGCCCATGCTTCATTGAAAGAAGATGTTGGGGGGTTTGGAGGAGCCACAAGCAGTCTTAACACTAGTGTGATACTATATCAATGTAGATAGTAAGTAACGTCACTACTAGCTCTCCACTTGGTTAAAAGTTCAGACATTTCTCAAATCAGGAGATGAAATCGGTTGGAACTGATTACTGTAGTCCTGCGGATAGATGCTACTCCGGACTCGCTTGACGGTCATCCCCTCCCTTCCTCCTGTTCCTTTAATTTGTAAGCAGATATCCCTGATCCAGGTAAGGTCTCATCTTTATCTGAGTCATGATACTGTTTATTCTCATACCTTCACCTCCTAGAACTCAAGTCTCATAAATATTGAACTACATAAAGAGACATACAAAATATGAAAAATAACCAAAATCTTACATAGACTGATTTTCACATCTAGGTGTCTTTACCTATTCCTAGGTGATATAAAGCCACTCTTATCATCTTAATTTATTTTTTCAAATATAAAGCACTAGTGGAATATATATACATATATCATAAAGAAAGAAACATCACCAACAACAGAAAATTTTAATTCTCAACCAAATGTACCTTTCCAAACTGTTAAACCTACATTGTTATAAGTTGGAATATACACAAGCATGTACCTACCTCAGATATTATTGTTTCTTTGAATGTTTTTGTCCCAAATTCATATATAATCCCGATCTCCAGTGGGATGACATTAAGGACCCTGAGAAAGCAGTTAGCTTGTGAGAATTGTGTCATCATCAGGAGGGCTCGTGCTATTACAAACCCTTGAATATCTATAATTGTATGGATAGATCCTTTGGACACAGGAGGATATAAGAAGGTATTTCAATTAAAGTAGAAAATGTCCTTTATGTGCATATTGCCACAAGAATATTTTATAAAATGATAAGATTCATCAACTTAGCGGGTGAATTAGAAAAACGAAGGAAGAATATGTACCCTGGTGAACTCAGGAGTCTGGAGAGTGGCTAAAGGAGGATGAAATGGGACAGAGGTAGAGCGACCATAGCTAGAGATGACAGCTCGAGGTGTGCACAAGCTCAAGGGGGAGCAGATAAGCTGGGTTTTCTGAGAGAGGAATAGCAATGGGGGCAGAGGAGCACTCATTGGCGACTCCAGCACGGAGGTCATGGTGAGGTCTAGTGGGGACACTGAAAACAGACACCAAGAACGGAGGCCTGAGTTAAATGAAGAGTGTGAGGACTAAGTTTGTTTGCTGGGATGCTTGGGTGAACATGTGACATGAAACAATGTATCTCATGTCACCAACTGTCAGTGAAAGTGTTCTGGAAGGCAAGCAGCTTAAACATACATGCAAAATGTAAACGTGTCATACTAAAATCCTCCGGATAACTAGTTGGGATAAACACGTATTTAATATTTTGTTCTATCAGTTGTTCATTATCTCATATTGTTTTCACCATAGTTTCTTACATGACTTACTACCTGCAGCCCATATCTCTGGCTTCTGTTCCATGCCATCAATATCTTTTAAAAATTACCTGTGTGTTATTAAAGCCGCTCCACAACTTCCAAGCCAAACTTATTTCGGCTCTTCCTTATCAGCTCTACCTCTTTAACATTTTTCAATTCCACTTATTGAGCTGGTTCTTCCCAAACGCCAATGACATGCTCAACATACTGTTTGCCTCGTTTTTCTTATATTATGCTTAGAATGACCACTCACTTAGGCAACGCTGTTCAACAGTTTCCAGCCTCACACTTATCAACACGCCTCACAGAGAGCCGCCCCCTGTACGCCTGACTAGCTTCCCT
Organism: Uromys caudimaculatus; assembly: GCA_028551405.1. NCBI lineage: Eukaryota > Metazoa > Chordata > Mammalia > Rodentia > Muridae > Uromys > Uromys caudimaculatus. The sequence continues at coordinate 36,671,636 of CM052704.1, forward strand.
TCTCCGTGTCAGCCATTCTCCGGCACGCTTTCATCAGCCAGCAATGTATTTCCTTTTCTTAATCCAACCGTACCTTTCTCCCATCTTCTCACCTATTTTCACATCACAGCTGAAAGACGCAAGAAGACTTTTTTAGGGGAAGGATAATGCTGCAAGAACCTGATCGATCTGAATAGAGTGCCACGCCTTCCTACAGTGCTTAGCATAAGACAGGTAAAAATATCTGGAGAGGAGTGAAGCAGAATAAAGGAGATTTAGAAATTCTAGAAGGTACCCAGGAAATCCCAGCCATCACACACTAACTCGTGAACAACCGACTTGAGTGAGCATCCATTCCTGGGAAGCATGGGAAAACTGACATCACTGTTGTGTTTATAGGTCTGCAGTCACCCTTAATTAAAAGAACACTTTGTTTTTCTTAGCTTAGCATATACTTAGAACTGCAGATGTCAGGTTTTGGCACAGCTGAAATAAACTTACCAAACAGAAAATTTATATTCACTACTTGAACCAGATAGAACATTGGAGGGAAACAAAAATGAGCGTTAATGCTAACCATATTTTCTTCAAAACAGGCTGCGGATTTGTTGAAGAAAGCTGTTACCTTCACACAGCTGCCTAGTCCAAGGGATTGGTTTCCTTACTGAAACTAAAAGAAACACAGGACAAAAGGCTTTATCCATTAAATGGTACATAAGAGTAAAAATTAGAACTTCTTTGGCATGGTCTTGCATGTATATCTCTGGATTGATTAAGCACTGATAGAACTTGCAATCTGCCAGTTTAACAAAGCGCTTTCCTGTTTTCATCTATAGACCTTCTGTGCTTTTCTTCAGACAAACATCAGGCCAAATTTGCTTGCAAGAGATTCACCCAAATGCCACGTAAGCAAGGAGAAGCAGAGGTAGAACCTACCTCTTGCTCTATTGCTCCTGGTTGTTCATGAGTTTGTAAATCTCATTATTGTTAGAACAGGTACCATGGCCATATAGTCATTAAATGGCTAGTTCCCAAAAGGACATCCAAAACAACTGGCCTTTATTTCCAGCATCCTAGAGTTAGAAATGAGAAGATATCTGTGAGTTTGAACCCAGCCTGGTCTATACAGTCAGTTCCCAGCCAGCCATGGCTTTGTAGTAAGATACTGCTTCAATAAACAAACAATATAATTCTGTAGCTACTATCTCTAAGTGAAATCAGTAGGTTTTGATTTTTCCAGACTTCTCATTTTGAAAATGTCTTGATGAATTCGAAACTAGCCCTCACCTCCCCCTTGCGACCACCAAACTCATTTGTTCAGACTTCTCCTCTTTGCTCCCTATCTCAATGATAGAGAAGCTTTCTTCACCTTACCCTAGTCTCAGGTCACAGACTCAGCCCTGACACCCATGGTTAAGCCAGACTCAGCTTACTGAGACCCTCACAACAGATGGTACTAAAAGCATTGGGTGCCATTTGTCACAGCCAAGATATAGACTCACTGGCACCACTGTGAGATGCACGTGTTATAAACATCAATGAAGAATGTAATTTATAGTTATAGAAATAAACTAGATGTATGAAAAGTGGTTTTCTTATTATTGGAATAGAATTAAAAATAAAAAGTTATTAAGATGATTTCCTAATAGCATTTCCTCTGTTCATATAGGAATTATTTTTGTAATTCTTGTTTTAGCAATATTGTTTATAAAATTAAAATAATTTTTATTTATGTTCAGAATCATCCGAAACAAACAAGATCCTCATTTGATACTCCAAACAATTTTTTTTCCTTTATTTGCTTGAGACAGAATCTCACTCTATATCCTAAACAGACTCAAAACTCTAAATCCCCTGGGATTACAGGCATGCATCACTATGCCTGGATCAAACATAGAATTTTTAAACTGTGTTATCCAAACATCCTGATTCCTTATAAATACCATTTTTCTCATCAAAACTAAAGCACATCACTAAGTAATGACGTGAAGCAAACTTGACTCCTGGAGTGATTAGATTACAAAATCAAACTAAGCCTGTACCTGTTTCAGTGCTGTAGAATGTACAAGAACTTCCCTGCCTTATATTGAAGATGCAATTTTGTCCTGGTCCTCTGAAACAGAATGGCCTGCTAAACATGACCTGAGCCATAACAACACCAGTCAGCATGTCAAAGTAGATGGGGAAATCTCATGAAGGCCCACACTCATACATGAAGGTTTACAGACAACCAATGGCTGCTGAAAGAAAGAGAATCAGTCTTCTCCAGAGATGAGTCCTCTGACATACACATGATGAATTGATATTGATATGTATATCAATGATTGATATATAATCAATATATCTATAAAATGCACAAATATATATATACAGTAATTTGAGAAAGAGTAGAGGAACATGGGATGAGTTGGAAGGTGAGAGGAAGAAATTGAAATGAAATAAATATATTAGTCATGTATGAAACTCTCAAAAAAAGTTTACATTTTTAATAATTAAAATTAAAAGTATAAGAGAAGGGCCTGAGGCTCACTGGGTTGCCGCCAAGCCAGATGACCTGAGTTAGAAATTACACAGTAGAAAGAGAAACTTGACTCCTGCCCATTGTGTCCTTATCACCACCTGTGTCCGTGGCAGGTGTATGCAGGCCCACGCACCCACACACACATGCGCGCATACCCCTACACAACAAAATAATGATAAACATAAAAGAAACGTCCAAGAGGGACTAGAGAAGTAAAATCAAGAGAGAACTCATGAGATAATTGTAAGTGACCTTGTAAGACTGATTGCTGGGTGGGACAGGCTCTGTAAAATGTCTGCACACTGAGATTTGTCTTTCAGTGTTTAAGGGCAGTATCTCAACCCTTGGTTTTCTGTTAGCTGGAAAAAGCAAAACATCTTTTTGAACTCCCACTAAGTTACACGAACCATCACCAGAAAATTTGACATGTTCCCTTTGGGTTGAAAATAACCTGAACATTTGAGGCCATGTGTGCAGGGTCACATATTAATGACTCCCACTCGAGCCAGACCCTGAGAACATATGACAGTTGACATCAACAACCGTCGCTGTTGTAGTAACATGCCGATAAGAAAAACAAACAAGAAATAAAGTCTGGACTCTGCATTGGGAATGCCAGTATCAGTCGTGGACAGGTCTGACTCTAACACTGGGAGTTGCTCGGAGGAGACACCTCATAAATGTCTTTAGCATAGAGAGCAATTCCCTTCCTTCTTCCACATCTGAGGAATAACAGACACCCTGTCTGTTGTTTTACAGAGTAACTGCAAGATGAAAAGCCTACACTTTTTCATTCCAACCAAGTTCATCTCTTACAATGGGCTAAGTAATGGAAATTAGCTGTACAGACTTGGAAGGACCATAGAAATAATTACAAAAGAAGTCACCCGTGACTCAATGCTAATGAATCTTTTAACCTTTAAGCTCTACTCTCCATATTTCATTTCCACATTGTAGTTGTTATGGGTTTTAACCTTATATATAATTTAGATTGAATACTTTAATTCTACATAAGAGTGACTGTTTATATCAATATTTATTTATACTTCGCAACATATTTATTCTCACTTCATTCTTTACCCTCTCATGCTTTTTCTTCTTTTTAACTTTTTTCTTTGCAGCCCACATGAAATAAACAAAAAGTTTTAGTTTTTTTTCTTTAGTTCAGCCTTGATCCTAAAATGTTCTCCTCATTTGCTGGATTGCTTCAATTTGCCTTTATCCAAAAAAAAAAAAAAAAATGATTTATTTCACTTAAAGTTTTGGAAGATATCTTGACATCATATGAAGTAATTGGAATGTCTTTTGGCAACTAAAGCATTTGTTATATTCTCTAACTCCTAGCAGTCCTATTGAGAAGGTGGCCATTTTTACTCCTTTGAGTTTACTGTGTGTTTAGCTTTGCTCTGATGGTTTCCAGGTTTTCTCGGTCCAGTGTTCAGTAATTAAATTCCTGATGTGTAGTTATCATTGCATTCTGCCTACTTGAAGGTTTCAAGAGTTTGGGCATTTAATTCATCAGTGTTATTTGCATACTATCCTCTCTCATCTTTTTATGGAACTTTTATTAAATGTATCATTCTTTTTTTTTCCAGTTCCAGTCTTATCAATTGAGCCTCAGGATAAGCTGATTCTGGACTCCCATAGGTATAGTTTGGATTGACCAATCTAGCTGTTATTAACACTATTTTGCTTTAGGTAGAAAACACAATTGGTTTCTAGCTCATGGATATTCAAAACCTTAGTAGATAGAGCTTAGAACATCAATAGTTCTCAGCTCAATTCCCCAACTAAATGCCACCTGGCTATAAATTCTGACAAATGACTTGATGTGAAGATTATCAGTAAAATTCAGAGTTTGTCCTACCACTAGTAGGGTTGGCCTCTAAAACTATATGAAATTGTCAGAGTTTTCACTCTGCCTTTCTAGAGGGGAAATTCCAACTCTCTGGTCTTCTACAGAAGCCCAAAGTCAGCAAATACTCCTGAATAACAGATTCAAGTTTCCAATCTGTTGCTCTAGGCCAATGCAACCACTAAAATTGCTACTTTAGCTTCCTCTGCCCCCAGAAACTTTGTCGGTCCTTAGCCCAATCATTAGCTTGCCTGCACAGTCAGCAAACGTCTCTGAGAGTTGGGGCAGAGAGTGCCAGGAGAGAAGGCATTGGAACATGTACAGCTCTTATTCTGTACTGTTAGTTCATGACTACTCACCCCTTCTGAAACCATTTGTACAAGATGATGGCTGCAATGGAATACAATGTTGTTTGTACCCTCCCTCCCTTCTCGGGGGTCCCCAAAAGCCCAGTAGTTTTGTGACACTTTGCAAATGAGATCATCTATTTATGCTGGCAGCAAACTGAAAGCAGGGCTTGAACTTTTCATCAGCTCATTGACAGCCAAGAGGAAGGACAAAGCTTTAATGTTCCCATGTAGGTGACTGAGATATCAGGAAGAAGAGATAATGTGGGAACCTAAAAATTAATCATAATAGAAAAGTAAAAATTGTGGATTCTGTAGAGCTGTAAGAAGTCAGATAAAAGAGCCCTTAAGGATGGGAAACTGAGACCCATGGCAAGCATGTGGGAGGATGGGGCTGTAAATTATAGTGTTATTATTTTTAATTAGTGAATTATCTTTCCTAAGACTTATTTTTATTTTATATGTATGAGTGCTTTGCTGTCATGTATGTCTGTGTACCACTTGCATCCATAGTGCCCAAGAAGACCAGAAAAGGGCATAAAGTCCCCTAGAACTGTGAGCTGCAATATGGTCACTGGGAATTGAACCAGGTCCTGTGGAAGAGCAGCCAGTGCTCTTAATCATTGAAGCAATGCTGCAGGTAGCATAGCCTTCATGGAAATATTTCATCATATATAAATAAGTCAGACCTGTTAAACAAAATGTTTGATAAAAGAAAACTTGTTTCTTATAAAAAAGAATTTCAACCATCCAAAATAATACTGAAGATTCACTCTAGAACAGTCTAGAACAAACCCTTTGGGATATAAAAATACTACGCATTTCATTGTGCAATAGAATATTATAGAGAAAGTTAAGTCATGTGATTGATACACTGATCATTGTATGTAGATTCTGACATCATTTGTGACAAGACAAAGAGTTGCTATGAGGTCAAACACCGGCCTCACCGCAACTTCTTCTAACATCTTGATTCTATCAGCCCTCCAAGCAGGAATAGCAACATGAGACATTAATCTACATTCCAGAACGTTGGGGGAGCAATGACTAACAATGAGTGATAAAGGGGTGTAAACTGGATGAAGAGGAAAGAAGACAATTTCAGTAGGAAGCAGGATCAAAACATTTCATTGGGGGGGGGGGATTTAGGTTTGTTTTCAGAGTTCCAAGTTACACAGCACAGAGTGTTTTGTCTTCCTCATCCAAAACACGTAATAGCGGCAAAGAATACACTGGCCATAAACTAAAGAGAACAGATGACCATATGGATAAAGTGAAGCTGCTTCCTATCCATAGCAATTCCTGCATTATCTCAAAGAGTATAGCACAGTTGGGGTTACCACAGTCTAAAATAGTTTATGACATCTTTGAAAGCAACTAAAAAAGCAGAGTCTGAAGGGTCCCCAACATGGAGCAATGAAACATGTTTAAGGTTATGAGGATGCTAACAGTTCTGCTTTGATCATCCCATGTAGTTCACATGTACCAAGTTAGTATCCTATACGTAGTAAATATAAACAATGTACATCAATGAAAATGGAGTATGTACGTATGTACTGTGTATGCATAAACCTATCAACTCATCTTATACATCAAGAATAACATATGCAAGGGGCTACAGAGATGGCACATTGGTTAAAAGGACTTGTTGCTCTTGCAGAAGACTAAGATTTAGTGCCCAGCACCAGCTGGTGGCTCACAACTGCCTGTAACTCCAGTTGCAGAGGATATAAATCTCTCTGGACTTTCTGGGCACTGTACACATATAGTACGTATGCACGCATGCAGGGAAACACTCATATATGCAAAATAATATATATAATTAAAAATAACATATTAAATGTATTTCCCGTGTTGGTCTCCTAAAAACTGTGCTGTTTGAAGGTCTTTCCTTTCAGTATGTACAAGGTGACTATGTTCTTTTTAGACCTTCTTCGTTATGTATATGTAGGCCATCTTCTGCCACACAACTCCATAGACCAGGAGTTGCAAAGTAAAACAAGCTTCTATTTAAAAAGAGAAATTTAGCTGTTTGTAATCAGTATCATATCTATCTTTCTTTCAACTCACCAAATATAATGATTAAATACATTTTCAAAATTAGAATAATTACACCAATCGTCCTTTATGAATTTGAAGTTTGAGAATCATGATTTCAAACAGTGTATGGCTGTTTTCCAGTTCTGAAAATGCTTGGCTTTCAGAAGAATGAAGAGAAATGCAGAGGAGCAATCACTGGATTGAAATTGACGTCCCTGGTGGAGGGCAGCTCCCAGGCTGAGAATCTGTTGTGGTTTTCACATCCATTAACTGTGAGAGCCTTTGCAAATAGCATCCACATGTGCACAGTCTCGGGAGGATTTGCTCTCTGACTTGGCCAGCTTGGGAAGCAGACAGGCATAGATTCTGTAATGAAAGAGCATCCAAACCAAACTATAAACCTCCCAGGCTGGTCATCCACTTGGGACCAAAAAAACCTGATGAAACCCAGTCACTGTGCTGGACAGGGATGGCCATCATACAAGGGACTCTGAGTTACAATCTGTTAGATTCCATGAGCTGCAGGAACATGGCTATATAAGAGTGTGCATAGATTCTGCTGGTTAGTAGTTTTTCATTAAGAAAGTGGACTAAAGGGAGGGAGGCGGAGACCAGGCTTACTCACTAAGTCAGAGATTTCAAAATAATTGCTAACACTTGCATTCCGCCATGTTCTGTTTTTAGTTGCGAAGGACATTTATAAACACTTATTCAGTTGAACATCTGGAACTCCCAACACTTCATCTACAGAAGGACACTCTCAAAGATAACTCAATGACTGGTAACTTGGTATAACACCATATTGTTCATATACAGCCTCTACATATGCCTGGCATTAAAACCTTGAAGAAATTACCATCAAGTAGTGAGCAGCAGGGAGCTGGGGTTGCTTTTGGGATGTTGGAAACACCTTTTTAAATTTGGGTATAGTGTTCATTGCTGTATTCAGTTTATAAATGGCCACTAACTTATGATCAATTGAGTTTTTTTTTTTTAATATATAGTCACTTAACTTCAATTAAAAAGTTTAGTACAGGCCAGGCAGTGGTGGCGCACACCTTTAATCCCAGCACTCGGGAGGCAGAGGCAGGTGGACTTCTGAGTTTGAGGCCAGCCTGGTCTACAGAGTGAGTTCCAGGACAGCCAGGGCTACACAGAGAAACCCTGTCTCGAAAAAACAAAACAAAACAAAACAAAAACAAACAAACAAAAAAAGTTTAGTACAAAACAATTTTAATGGTAATACATGTCCTGAAAATTAGAAGGAAAACATTTAATCTCTTAATGTTTTAAAAAATTATACATTATTTCCACCCTGCTCTCTTGTTAACTCCATATCCTTCTGTATGCCTCCATTATTTCTCAAATTCATGAGTCACACACACACACACACACACACACACACACACACACACACACACACACTGTTCTTGGTCCATTTAATGGTGCTTCTGTGTGTGGACATGTGTTTAGAGTTGAGCCCTTGGGATTGGATAAGCTATAAGGGGGCTCACCCCTGGAGAAGACTGATTCTCTCTCTCTTTGAAGAGCCATTAATCACCCATAGCTTTTCATCTAGGAATGTCTGTTATGAAATATACTGGGGGGGGGGGGGTTGAGGAGAGTACCTGGAGGGCCCAGGCCAAAGTGTTCCCCTGAGAATTCATGCCATGTAACAGATCTGGTCTAAGGGAGTTTTTTATGAGGCAATGGGAGAGAGTGAGGCCTGGAGAAGGGGTAGAGGCAGACAGACAGGAGCAGAGTCATGAGGGTAGAGAGGGACAGAAAGTAGGACAGAAAGGGGGAAAGAGAGAGAGATAGGCTGAGAACTCATGGAGAGAGAGGGGGTGAGGGGAGAGGGGAGAGAGGAGAGGGAGAGGGAAGGAGAGGGGAGGAGAGGGGAGAGGGGAGAGGGGGGAGGGGAGAGGAGAGAACTGGGGTAGTGAGCTGTCCTTTTATATGGCACCCATACCTGTTGGTGGCAGATGATGACATAAGCAATTGCTAGGTCCCTGGAAGGAGCCTAGCAGGATGATCTGTAAGTAGCATTGTCCTCTGAGATTTTTGCATCCATATTGGCACTTCAACTGAACTACATCAAAAGAAGTGACTGTTTTCACCTTCTCTAGAAGTCAGTTTCACTCCAACTTACCCTCCACCATGGGATTGGATGAGAGGCCTTGGGATGGGAAAACTGGTTCTTTTCAAAACATTGACAAATTATTGGAGCTTGTCATATAGATCTGAAAGTACGAATTCTCCACACATCATTGCTATTTTAAGACAACTGAAAAGCACAAAAACCTTAAGGTCCGAAAAGATGAAAATTACAAAGTTGAAAGAAATAGGTATTATTACGACCATCTCAAGGTACAGCGGTTAGCCCAGACCGGTGCTGCTTGGCATGCCCAGCCCCAACAGGGATACCTATAATACAGCTCACACATTCAGGGAACATCAAGGAAGGGGAAGGCAGAAAAATTGCAAAGAACCAGAATGTTAGCTGGTAAATCCTGTCTTCTTGACACAAGAGGAAAGCTGCACCCATGAAATCTCACACTATGGCCACTGAACAAGACCCGAGTAATAACCACACCAGTAGACATACCAAAGTGGATGGATTTTCCCAAGACCCTGCCTCTAGATGAAGAATGATGGGCAAGTCATGGCTTCTAAGAGAGGGAGAGTCAGTCTTCTCTAGAGAAGAGCTTCCTTCTTGGTTATCTAACCCAAGTGATCATTAATACATTCACATACAAGCAACATTATATAGACTCAGTAGGAATGTACCTATCTATATACTCATATACATATACATGTGTGTGTATGTAATAATAATTAAAGACAAGGTAATGAATTCAAAAATGAGTGGTAAAACTTCCTAGGGAAGCTTATTCTTGTCTCCATAAGGTTTTTGCTCTTCTACAAGAGAAGATATAAGATTCGAGACATGGATGCTATCTGTGCCCACGTGCGTGCTTTGTCCTCCAAGGAACTCAGTTCAAAGCTCAGTTGAGCTCAAGTTAGCCTTCAGTGGCATTAGGAATTCTATAATTGTCCTACCTGGGCACAATGGGCCATGGTACACAGCCTTTACCACTGACCCAAGTGGCAGCTTTCAGGCAGGCTTAGCTATTGTTGAACCTGAACTTCCAGTCTAATCTGACTTGACGGTGGTCCATTTCAACTTGCTGGGCACCTGAGAAGAAGGTTACTGTTTACAAGTGTTCTCCAGCCCCAACTCTTACAACACAGGATGCAGAAATGCTCCATCATAGAGCAATCCTACACTTCAGAATGATGTGGAAACACTGGGCAGAAACACAGAAATGGTTTAGAGACTTACAAAAACTTTTGTAACTTAGAAATGCCATGTCTGCAGTAAAAAAAAAAAAAAAATGTCACATGAGATTTCGAAAGACTAGTTATTACAGAAGAAATTATTTTTAAATATGAAGACAGAGTAATTGAAATAGCAGAGAGAAATGATTGAAGAAAAAGAACAAAGACTTAATGACCTGGAGGTTTTGAGAGGAAAGGAAAAGTTGGAGAGAATACAGGAAGAAATGTTAATCCTAATTTAATCAAAGATCTTAGAATGTCAGTTAAGCCTTGAAAAATACTGAAAAGAACATCACACTTAGATAGGATATGATGTAAAAAAAAAAAAAAACCAAACATAAAATAATCTTAAAGAAAGATTTAAAAATCAGCACATTTCATACAGGGAATAAATACATTTATTTCTCATTAGGAAGAGGCCAGCAGGAGACAATTAAGCAAACTTTTTCCTTTAAGGTCAAACAAAATAAAAGCTTTGACATAGACCCTTATCCAGCCATCCTTTGGAGGCAGAAGACTGGCTCCAGAATCCACAGGGATACAAGCCTTAAATACAGATGTCAGAGCGTTTACATACAACCAACACAGACTCCTCCAAGCTCTGAGTCATCTCTGCATGACTTAAGGTAACTAGCACAGTGTGAAGGTCATGTAAACACCACCGATGTGCATAGCTGAGAGAGTGGTGAGAAGCTGGAAGTGGATCCAATTGACACATTTTCCCCTAAGTTTCTTTTATTTAAAGGTTGTCTGAATCTGTATATGAGGAGAATCAACCCTCTAAGCTAAAATACCTCTCAGAAAGAAAGCAAGGAAGACCTATCCAGATAAGCAAACATGGAGAAACATCACTAATATATTTATTACTCTATAAATAATATTAAGATAAATTCTTTATGCTAAAAAATACATAATGTGGCTGGGCAGTGGTGGCGCACGCCTTTAATCCCAGCACTTGGGAGGCAGAGGCAGGTGGATTTCTGAGTTCGAGGCCAGCCTGGTCTACAGAGTGAGTTCCAGGACAGCCAGGGCTACACAGAGAAACCCTGTCTCGAAAAACCAAAAAAAAAAAAAAAAAAAAAATACATAGTTATTTTTATAAACAAATGTAAGGTGAGTTGCCTATACTAAATTCATAGATAAATGCAAAGGAATAATTTATTTCCTTAAGATTTCAAAATTAAAGTGATTTTGAAAATATAAATAGTAATATACTGATGAATCTTTATAATTTTAAAAGAAAAATACATAAAATAGAATGAAAATATGTCAATCACCTCAATTTTTCTATTGTCTAACACATATATGTTTCAAAATACTGCATTGTGTACAATGCACATACAATAAATGTACGTGATTTTAATTTATAAATGAAAATAAATTTAATTCCTTAACAATTGTAAAGTAACTTTACAAACAGAACTGGAGACAGAACTCTACAAATTAAAAATGTAGACGTTAAGCTTCAGGGGCAGCGGAGTCTCCCTGAGCCCTCGTGAATGCTAGTTAGGACAGGCAGCATAAGCTCCGTAAGGCACGGGAAATGCCTACAATGCAGAACTTTCCCAAGGAAGCAGAGGCCAAAGGTTTTTTGGACCAACAATGGGCTGGGCATTCTCACTGATCTCCTGGGACACTCTGAAACCAAAGCTGTCATCATGACGAGGTGACAGATTTGCCTTTCAGAACTTAAGAGCAGGACTCAGAACAACACAGTTTTTATAACCATCTATCTCTGCCCTGGATCTAAGTTCAGGATAATACGTGCATAAATAACAAGGCTCTCAAAGGAATCACATTTGCCATGCAAAGCATAGCACCATGTCAAACATCTGCCAGATGTACCAAAAGGCAGGCAATGCATCACAGGGAAAGCAAGCAGTAGAATCAGAAACAAAGGTGCAGGATCTAAAGGATAGCACAGTGATCACGGGGAAAAGTAAGTTATCTTAGAATGGAAGAATAAAAAATAAATATAAGCTGTGCAAAATCCTGCGTGGAATAAACAAAGCAAAGCAGAAAAGACTGCTGAATTTGAAGTTATAGCAAATTAAAAATACACAAGTGAGAAGTGAAGGGAAAATGGGCAGACTCACAGGATCAAAGGACAGAGAGCGTGAGGCTTCATGGGTAATTACAGTCTCAGAAAACCTGAGCCCACAGCTCAGTTGCTGGATGGACAGAACACTGCACATCTGCCGAGGAACACAACTCAGCAATAAAAAGGAATGATTGAGGGATTGTGCAACTCCATAAATACTTCTCAAGACGGTATGCTGAGAGAAAGAAACCAGATGTTTTTAAAGACTGTATAGCTGTAGTCTATTTATAGAAAACACAAACAATGGTGAAAATGGCAGACTGTTACTTGCCTGAGAGTGACCGTGGGATGGACATACCAAACCGGAGCGCAAAGACTGTGTTCCTTGATTTCTGCCTATGCCTTTGCTAAAAATAGTAAAATTCTGTTACTGAATTCTACTGTCTATATAAATATTTGTAAATGTTCATAATTTAGTTATAGATGTGTATTAAATTAAATTTAAAATTGATATTCTTCAATTTGGGCAAAAGACAAATGTGAATGTCTGACAAAATAAGTGAAAATTAATGATGGTGATAATAATAATGATACCCATTATTACTATGATTGTTATTGGAGACAGGGTCTCACTGTGCAGCCCTGGCTGGTCCAGAACCGGCTATGTAAGAATGAATAAGGAAATTCCTGAACATTCACTAGTGATACACTTAGAATATGCAAAAATGAGTATTGGCGCCATCCTTGGGAAAGGGCACATCAAAGATCTAGTCTCTCTGTGTGCCATGGGCTAGCCCCTAACCTGGAGGCCTGCTTTAGCTCCCTGAGTGCTGAGGTTACATATGAGCACAACCACATCTTCTTAGTGAAATGGATTGAACATTAATACTTCATAACCTTTTATTCACTGTGTGTGTGTGTGTGTGTGTGTGCGCGTGCGTGCGTGTATGTGTGTCTGCATGTGCACCCATGTGTGTTGGTGCCCACAGGATCCAGAAGAAAGTTGGATACCCTGCAACTGGAATTACCGAAAGTTGTGACCCACCCTATAGGTGCTGAGAATAAAACTCAGGTCCTCTTCAAGAGCAGCAGGTGCTTTTAACCACTTAGCCATCTCTCCAGCCCCTATTCTCAATCTGTAAGTCTCTATAACAGTGGTTGCCTTCTTTTAAATCTTAAATGAATTTAGACCCTTGTTGAAACACAGTCTAGGAACTGAATAATGTTAGGTTATGAGTACTTGTGAGAAAACTCCTAAGAAACCAAGACAAGAGTCTTGGGACATCAGTTTTTTCAAAACATGGAATTGTTCTTGGAATGTGTTTTTGTGCCCCATCCAGGTGTACCGGATAGGAATGAGTTTGCTTCAGATTATTTATCCCAACTGGCTCTTGTTATCCATTTATATGGCTCTATGGAAAACATGTTTTTGCCACATGTGTTTTGCCCACCATGTGCAGCTTGACGTTGTGATTATACAGTTTACTCATGTGACTCCTCTTAACTCTCAGAGTACAAATTGTCTGATGCTCTGAATAAAGTTGGCTATTGTATGGGACTTTACTCTGGTCAGCTCCCTTCTCCCAGTACCACCACCAATTAGAGCAGTAATCAGATATTTACATAGCAGGCAAGATAAATGAAATCAGAGATGCTAAGACTTTCGGACCAAGCAGGCTCTATATACTCTCCCTCTGCTGAGGAGACTCATTCCTTTCTCTTACCGTTCGGACACATTTCATTTCATCAGTTCTTCCGTTGGCTCATCGTCAGTCCCCATGTCCTTTCCACGTGACACATCCTGAATCCCACAGGTACATCCATAAATTTCTTTAAAACCCCAAATTACACTTGCCAGTTCCTACAGGAAAGGCTCCACCCTATCTTTGTTCTTCAACACTCCAAACCCAAAACCTCATAGCCAAAAAGTAGGCATCAAAAATAATCAGACATGAGTCTCCAAACACTTGAGCAGCACAGCAGAACTAAAACAATCCAGAGGCAAAGACAAGCCTGCAGCAGCCCAAAGATCATATGTTATATTGTAAGTATCCTGACTGGTTACGTGGTGTTTTAATGTCTTGCTGTGAGAGTCCAGACACAGATGTCCTTTACTTGGAGGCAGGTGTGCACACAGCCAGAAGAATCCAGGGACTAATGACACTGGGCCTGAGCAGAGAACATCCTTAAAATGAAAGATAAGATATTAAGATAAATATCTCAGCTAATGTCATCCCCATGGGGTCCTGGGAGGCTCTTGCTTTATACCCCACAAAGGGGAGGGAGACCCTGTCCAGACCATATCCAGAGGTTAGGCATGGCCCCCAGTTGAGGGATGTGGCCACCCACCCATCTCCAAAATTTTAACCCAAAATTGCTCCTGTCTAAAGGAAATACAGGGACAAAGAGTGGAGCAGAGACTGAAGGAACTGCCATCCAGAGTCTGCCCTACCTGGGGATCCATCCCACATGTAGACACAAAATCCAGACAATATTGCTGATGCCAAGAAGTGCTTGCTGACAGGAGCCTGATACAACTGTCTCCTGAGAGTCTCTGCCAGATCCTGACCAATACAGATACGGATGCTCGCAGCCAACCATCGGACTGAGCACAGGGACCTCAATGGAGGAGTTAGGGGAAGGACTAAAAGATCTGAAGGGGCCTTATCTGGCATCAATGGGAGGGGAGGCCCTTGATCCTGTGAAGGCTTGATGCCCCAGTGTAGAGGACTGCTAGGGCAGTGAGGTGGGAGTAGGTAGGTGGGTGGGGGAGCACCCTCATAGAAGCAGGGTAACGGGGGAGAGACTAGGGGGTTTGCAGAGGGGAAACCTGGAAGGGGGATAACATTTGAAATGTAAATAAATAAAATAGCCAATTTTTAAAAAAGATAAATATCTCCAGGACCAGAAGTGGAAGGGGAAACTAAGGAAGAAAAGCCACAGAGTTCAGCACTATATCTGAAAGCAAGAGAAGCTGCCAAAAAGTCCTCCGACACAGAGCCATTGGACTAAAACTTCACTGAAATTCAGACCAGGAGCTGAAACTAGGATCTTCATAATAAAATGAATCTAATGATCAGATTAGGGTTGAAGCTTAAGCCAATCTCCATATCCAAAATGAGGAAAGGAAAGGTGGCCCTGTAGCAACATGCAGGCTGCCTACAATGCCCAGGCAAGCCTGGTTGACAATGTTTATTACTGCCAGATGGGGCCGGAAGCTGGCCACAGTGGTGATGATTAACAGAGAGACAGAGAAAAACCAGAGAGAACATACTTTGACCCAAGATAGTCCTCTATACTTCCAACCCCCAAGATGGTGCTGAGATGCAACGCTAAGAGAGCCAGCCAGCAACTCCAGCAGTGAGGAAATCCATTCTTCCTAAACAAGATCAAATGCCACCCAGAGTTCATAATCTTTAAATAGTAGCTTTAGTTAAGAGTTATGCCATAAAACAGAAAGTAGAGTGACTAAAAGCAATGAAGTGAAAAATGTAAATAAAACAAGCAACCTTACATTGATTAGAATAACCATGGGGATTGTTTGGTGAATCACAAAATGTTCTAAATTAAACTGTGCTGAGGATTCCTTAAGTATTTAAATGTGTTAAATATTAAGCCAAACATTCACATTAGTAAACTTTAGCATATGTAACTGTTATCTCTTAAAGCTTTAAATAAAAAATAAAAAAGTAAAACTGCAAACTAAATATAACAAGAATTTCAAAAAACCAAGGGCCAGAGAGATGGCTCAGCAGTTAAGAGTGCTGGCTGCTTTTGCAGAGAACTCAGGTTGGTTTCTCAGCACCTACATGGTGGCTCACAGTAGGGGATTGGATGCCCTCAGATGCCCTCTTCTGGCTTCTGTGAGTACTGCATACACATATCTGCACATATCTGTGGAGCATACACATATCTGCAGCCAAATACACACATAAAACATAAAAAAACTAATTTTTAAAAAAAGAAACAATTACTGTTTCCCATCAACTCTGAGACATACAGATTCTTGTTTTAACTCTCTGGAATCAAGATGCAGCTTACAGTCAATGGTAACTCCATCTTCGCCCAGAGAACCCAACAAAGAATTTCCTGACATCCACTTGGTTGGATGGCAGGCTTCCTTGATGCTACATTGAAACCATCTTCGATGCATTACATTTATACCATTTTGTTCTTAAGGGAGTAAATTTGATGCTAATGAAGAAAATACTTGTAGAAATAACAGCAACAGCTCAGTAGTTTCTCATGAAGTCAAATTGAACCCTGTAGGGACACCAACTAAGGAAAATGCTGATCATTAGACCCTTCTTTAATTTTTATTGTTAACAATAGAAGGGAGAAGTGCCAAAGCCCAGAAAAAGGCACGCTTTCGGAAAGTGTAGTGAAGTTTAAGCCCCAGGGCTTCTTATTTCTGCAGGTTTTCTTCCAAGGGACTGTTCCTATTAATTTTTCATAAGAAGGATCTCAGCATTGCACAGCTATGGATCTTACAAATACTGTCTCCAGCCCTGTTCTCAGCATAGTACAAAATGTTTCCAAAGGACACTTGGCTGTTGGGCCAGGTTCCCATTAACAGAGGCCGTGCCTCAATGCCCCAGACACTGCTGCTAACTTCCCACGTTACATAATTCAGTTAGAGGGATGATACAATTGTGGACCTTATTAAGAAATCTGTTCAAGGGCTGGAAAGATGGCTCGACAATCTTGCACTTACAATGCTTGGTGAGGACAGAGGTTCATTTCCCAGCACTCACAACCATCTGTAACTCCAGCTTCAGGGGATCTGGTGCCGCCTTCTGGTCTGTGGGCACTGCACACACATGGTGCACATGCACATACGCCAGCAAAACAATCCTAAATATAACATAAATAAATAATTGACAAGTAAATAAATGGTTAACATTTGATAATCAATCCTAACAATAGATTAGAATGTTCAAGGAGGGACCAGTCCTTCAAGGCGTCTAACATCATTCGCATTGGGACATCAGACAGGAGGACAGAGGCCACTTAAACTTCTATTAAGGCCAATCGGCTACAAGTGGCTGCTCACTTTTGCAGCTGGAATCTATGACATCACATTTTTGTTAGAATTTAAATAATTGTTTTATTATTACATATTGTCTTATTCAGGGTTTCTATTCCTGCACAAACATCATGACCAAGAAGCAAGTTGGGGAGGAAAAGGTTTATTCAGCTTACACTTCCATGCTGCTGTTCATCACCAAAGGAAGTCAGGACTGGAACTCAAGCAGGTCAAGGAGCAGGAGCTGATGCAGAGGTCATGGAGGAATGCTGCTTACTGGCTTGCTTGCTTCTCCTGGCTTGCTCAGCCTGATTTCTTATAGAGCCCAAGACTGCCAGCCCACGGATGGTACCACTCACAAGGGGCCTCCCCCTTGATCACTAATTTAGAAAATGCCTTACAGCTGGATCTCATGGAGGCATTTTCTCAACTGAAGCTCCTTTCTCTGTGATAACTTCAGCTCGTATCAAGTTGACACACAAAACTAGCCAGTACACATATTTAAAGCAGTGCTATTTAATATACAGTCTGTTTTCTCCTGTTTCTCTGACTCAATCATTTTGGAGTATTCGCAGTTTGGTTGGTTGTTTTTTGTTGTTGTTTGTTTTAGGTTCCTTTATTCAATTTTCCTCTTGCCTGCAAGAATTAATCATGTTTTACATGCTTCAAAAAACAAAATATTTCCAGTAAATATCTTCTAGAACATGTTACAGGAATTTTTTTTCTTTATTTGGGGTTATAAATATTGTTGTTATATAAACACACACACACACACACACACACACACGCACACGTGCACGCACACGCACACACACCTCCCAGATGCAGACACATGAAGGGTTACCACACCATGAAGAAGCCAAAAGTTTAGTCTTATATATTGAATCGTAACACATCTCATATATCACATGTTTAGGTCCAGTGGGAATCATATTGTGTTTCTCACACATGTAATAGAGAATCAAAAATGAAGGGAAGGAAATCACAAGCAACAAAATCAGAGCTGGGTGTGGTAGCATGCTCTTGTAATCCCAGCACTCAAGAGATTGAGGCAGGATGATCTCCACAAGTTCAAAGCTAGACAAGGCTGTGTTGAGAACACCACCCTAGCAGATGGTGAAACTATGTGGTAAAACTCTGTTTGAATAAAGAAAATTAAGTAAAAACGAGAAAAAAACCAAGAATTTAATAAAATGTATGTTCAGATATCTTTTTCCTAAAATATCAGATAAGAAAAATAAAACACAAGATTAATATATTGTAAATATTTACTGAATTTTTTGATTTAGATTTTATTTATTTTATGTGTATTAGTGTTTTCCCTATGTGTATGTGTGCCACATGTGTGCCTTGTGCCTGAAGAAGCCAGAAGAAAGTGTCAGATCCCCTGAAACTGTAGTTACAGATGGTGTCATTCACCTGTATATGCTGGGAATGGAACCAAGTCTTCATAAGAGCAACAAGTGCTCCTAACTGCTGAGTCGCCTCTCTAGCCCTTGGAGTTCCTTTTAATCCTTTGTCTATAGATTTCACCACTTCTCAGGTCACCAGAAAACCGAGGAATGAGTGAACAGAGGGAGAGCTATAGTCCAACACAATCCTAAGTATCTCACACAGCCAGGAAGCACATGTGCAAGTGTTTATCAGAGATCCATGTGCATCTGAAGACAGAATGGATGGGGTATCTGCGGGTCATGGGCTTCTCTTCTCAGCAGTTAGGCTACACAGGCTTCTCGCCATCTCTCCAGCTTCTCTACCCAAATAAAGAAGTTTTGTCCCATTACGCATCCAACATCACCTTTGCGCGAGGGAGGATGCGGGTTGTGCTAGTCTTCTGATGATCTGTGATTTTTCTTTCCATCTTCATAAAAGTCTCTTCCAAATGCTTCATTTCATGGTTGATAGCTGTTAATGGGACTTTGGGTTCATAGCCAGTGTTTGGAGGAAACAGGAGAAAGTAATAAACGTGCTATCCAGTGGACACATTCCCCAAGTCACCATGCTCAGGCCACCTAAAATCCTGACCATAGTCAGGTCAAAGTGAGCATTTATAGACTAGATATATCTCTACCTGTAGGCTCCTTCCACCTGCATGAAGGTGCCTCTAGCAAATTCCTTGCTGGAACTGAGGGCAAAGTAATACATGGCATCAGAAAGCTGTCGATAAACTGCAGCCAAGCATCTGCCTCCTCTGTTGGTCATGACACTTGTGAGTGCTGACTAGATATGCAGAATGGGGGTCTCATGTTGGAGACATTAGGTCTCTCTTCAAATGAAGACTCTTATAGACTGGTGAGTCTCGTAAAATGTGCAGCTGGATCCAATTCCTGGTACTTTTTTGTTAAATTGTCAAGCCTCCCTCAATACAGGTTATCTTGTTTTAAAAAAAAAAAAAGAAATGGCAAGCCTACATAACACCACATATGTAAAAAGCCCCAAGCTCAAATAACAGTACTTATAGAAAAAGCCCCGTTTGTGTGAATTCAGTGTTGGATTTTCCCCCTATGGGTAATCTTGAAAACTCACAACATCAAAGACATACTCCAGCCTCAGAGCAGAGCCTTCCTGTCTTGAAACAATAGCTTTTCTTTCTGTCTCATGTTTTCTGAGATGTCTCTTGAAACCATGTTCTCCTTACCACTTATGCCTCTGTGGACACATGAAGGCAACGGGGGGCATGATGGGAAGCCACCAGCACAGCAGTGGCCTGCTTGGCCTATCAGAGAGTGGCCAAATTCCAAATGCTGAAAAGCCTAATAAAGATTCTCAAAAGTCTAGGAAGACTTGGGGGAAAAAAAACAGAAAGAAAAGACAGAAATTTCAGACCAGAATAGTAAGGATACAGACAAGGGACCAGTGTTTCCGTGATGGGCAGTCAGTGTCTTCCAACTTCAGAGGCTCCCGTCTGCTTTTTCAATAATTGTTCCCTCTTGGGGACTCATACCCAGAAGTCTCAGAAGTGACTTGATGCCAAAATGCACTGTACAACGACATTAGCCAAGGAGGAAGATGGCGGAGGGTGGAGGGGTTGGGATCAGAAGGTAAGGAAAACCATGGAGAAGACACGCGAAGATCGGGATTGTATTAAATGCCTCGTGAACCATGGGAGAACGAGCAGATTCACAGTGCACAGAAAATTCGAAGCTAAGAGAAAACAAAAGCCATGAAAATTCTATGGAACATGTTTGTTTACAAAAAGTGTGTGGCCAACAATATAAACCTGAACTATAGCTATATATTCATTGAAATTATGAATGTCAATCCAACAAAGATTACTATGAAATGAAATGTCTTCAGGAGATGGGGATATGTATGTACTATATTAAATGTATATGCATATACGTGAAAAGAAAGCACTAAGCCATATGTGTATCAATTTTAATTTCTACTGATGAAATAACTAACTACCTCAAACCAAAAGGGGAGATCAGCAATGGCAGTTATGAAATAAATGCTGCTTACCACTGTGGATTCAAATGACAGCAGAGTCAACAGACTGGCTCCAGTGAACGATTCCTGCAGAGGAAGAACTGGAAGTGAGGTAAAGCCTGACGCAGTTCATAGAAAATCTATGTGCCTTTTAAAAGCTGTGTATAAAACTTTGGGAAAAAATTATATTTAATTAAATTATTTTATTTAAAAGTGAACATTCCTATGATAATTTTAAATCCAACTACAGTTAGGGATTCTCTCTCCTACCTAGATTTTTCTCGGATTCTTCCCAGTGAGCTTGGGCAGAACTGTGTGCCTCCTGGGTCAGAGAACATGGGCCCTGCTCTGAAAGCAGCAGGAATCTGTGGGAACTTAAGGCATGCAGACACTCAGGGCTCATCTCACAGGAGAACAGTTCTGCATTTTTAACAAACTTCCCAGTGTTGGAAGAGATGAATCTCATCAAAATATACAATACTTGTGTGTGAAATTCTCAAAAAAAATAAAAAAGAACTAAAAATTTTAAAGGAACTCTTTGAATGACTTCTATCCATACTGGACTTTGAGACATGTTGACCTACATCTTTGAGTTAACATCCTCATTTCCAGGGTAGGTTTGTTTGGTCCTCTCTAGAAGACAGGTTGCTCTCTCTCTACCTTCCTATGAATTTGTGGATAACCCCTTAAAGGAAGGCATCTTAAATGTTTTCTGTTCATGACCCCTTTCTCTCTGGAACATTTTCGTGACCTAGGATATGTATATAAAATTAGAATACAACTCAAACATTTACTAAAAATATAAGAAAATTAATTTTAAAGCAATGGTTTGGCACACATATGTTTTAATATTTATTTAAAATAAAAGCAAGTTTCATATAATGTGCTTGTTTGGTTTTTTACATGAATAATTAAATCTTGGATGAATATTTAATACTGTAACAAGTACAGAATCTCCAAGATATTTCAGAGTTGATTGATGTGTTTTTAAATGAATCTATGATAATTTCATATTCTATATTTTGATCATATTCATCCCTCCTCCCCCAACTCCTCCCAGATCCACGCCTCTTCCCTAACCACCCAACTTTGTGTCCTCATTTTAAAAATACACATTCAATTCAGGCTTATGCTGCCCATATACTCTTGGGCGTGTGGCCATCCACTGGAGTATGGTTGATATACCAGGGGCCACCAATGCTCTAGGTTACTATACACAATTTGTGGGCAAGACCTATTGCTGAAGACACAATGTACTTGAGTCATATTACATAGAGAGATCAAGTGGGTACTGACCTTGAAGCTTCACCCTCACTAGGTAGCTTTTGTAGTGCTGGAAGGTACTGTGTATATTACTAGAGGAGAATAATAATCATAAATCTTACCCAGATATGAATCCTATCAGCTACAATAGTGACTAGCCTGGCAAGACATGCCCATGGGTGCAATAGTGTCACAAGTACCATGCTTGTAATTTTTCATGACCCCTACTTTCATTTCATGACCCCATTTGGGGTCACAAACCATGGTTCAAGAAGCCGGGCACTAGAGGAGGGTTTCTTGACTTTGTCACTTTGACATTTTGGACACATGAACTCCTCAACTCCTTGTTTGAGGCTGTAACTATTCAGACAAGGAAGAAGATATTCTAGAGAGATGTGTATGTCCTCTCCCTTCAACTAATAAGACAGTGGACCAGAAAGAATTGAAATTTCCCCCAACAAAGATGGTGCTGAAGCCCTGATGCCAGTCATAGGTAAAGCTTGTCAACTGAGAAAAGATTTCACATACTACTGACAACTTATCAGACCAACTTTACAATACACAGGAAGATGGAAGTCAAGACAATGATGGGCCAGTAATAGGTGGGACTTGCCTGGGACTGTCTAACTCATACCCTGTATTTAAACCTAGACACGATGCTTGGACCTTGAAGAAGACGAGGGCCACTGCTGAGCCTCTTTAGTCTTTCGCAAAGCAGCCACAGTAAATAAGCCCCCTTTGTCTGTTTTACACTAACACGTGTCTCTTTACTTGGTATATTGGTAAAGTCAGGACAGGCAAGTGACCCAGGTTTGTTAGGACTGCAAGGACTTGACCCTAAAACTCCCTGCTAAGCTTAAAATGGTCATTGTCTCAATTAGAGGAGTTTTTTGGTAACAATTTGCCCAAATGAAACTACCATAAATGATTGGAGATACATATGTACCTCATTCTGTTTTAGATTACATGCTTATTTGGACAAAATTGACTGCTGATGTCATAACTGTAATATCTAAGTCCTCCTGCAAGTGCTACAAGTGATTTGCATGAAAGCAATAAGCAGAGGGCTTCCTGTTGAAAGGGGCCCAGTCCAGGTATGCAGCTCTGCAGGGTTTGTCAGAGAGAGCCTCAGCACTGACATACAGTTAAAACCCACTTGGCCATCATAAAGGTATCTGGTCTACATACATACATCCTATCTTGAAATTTCTAACCAATGCTAATTCCTGTGCGTGAGATATGAAATATGCTGATCCTTTCTTCTGTTTGCATCTCAGAATGCTCAACACTTGTTACTTGTTAAATATGTGACAATACTTAACAAAACCCCAAGTATTTATTGAACCGTTTCATTTTATTTTGTGCATGTGAGTGTTGGCCTGTATGTCTGTGCACCACACACATGTATAGTGCTTATGGAGATCAAAGGAGGGCAACAGATACCCTGAAACTGGAGTTACAGACGTTGTGAGCCATCATCTGGATGCTGAGAATTCAGGTTCTCTTCTCTGGAAGAGTAGCCAGTGCTCTTAGCCCCTGAGCCATCTTGCCAGCCCCCAAGTATATCTTTAGCTCATTTATGAAACCATTAATCAAGTACAATGAAGGGAATGCAAATAGCTAAAATGGAGAGAGGGATTATTTTTCATTTATTCACAAATAAAAACATTCAAAATGTAAACTACATGTTCATACCCTATCAACTGCCTATTATAAATGAATACACTGCTCACCAGAACGTACAAAACCACGATCCCCGGTCTAGAGGAGGTGTGGGGTGTGCAGAATCATCTCAGTGACTCTGCCAAGTAACCCACTTGTGGCTGAAGAAAGTACAGCAGTGGGCAGTTAAGTCATCTCCCCCAGGTGACACACAGAAAGTGTAGAAGCACGGTACGAGTCCAAGACTGTGTGATAAAGAAATCTGTGTTCCCAGCCCTGAAAGAAGGGAGAAATCAATCAGTCCTGCTATGTGGGGCTGACTTCCTGACCTCTGATATAGGAGGAAAGGACGTAAAAATGGGGGACGAGATGGACATTTCTGCGGGTTGTGAAGGTTGAAATGGACATCTTACACGACTTTAATGTTACTCGTCATCAGACGTTGATAAGGAATCAAGGTTTGAGCAACATATTTTTTTTCCAAATGTTTGATCAATAGGCTATGAAAATGGTAAGAGTTATGTTTCATTATGACTAAGTGGCCAATTCAAAGATATCTTAATAGTTTTCCTTAAAACAGGGTATTATAATACCAGAGTGCATTCTAATGAAGTTCCAAAGTGCGTGCTATTTTCAAACATCTCCAAGTGACAGATTCTTTTTACTGAGTACAAGGAAGTCCGGCCGCTTCAAATGTGCCTCTAATTTAGGAAAGTGCTTGCTTAACAGTTTGCATCCAAAAAAGGAAAGGAAGCCGAGGTAAAAATCCATCCCGCTGAAGTCAGATGTTGCTGCTTAGGTGTCCACTACAATACCTGCATTTTCTCAAATATCCACAGATTGATTTAAATTTTAAGCTAGATTAGACTTATTTAAGGGGTTTGAGTTTAGCTACATTTGAAAGACAACTCTAAATAGAAATAATAGTAAGAGGAGGTGGAGAGATGTGGAGAGATGCCGCAGCTCTTAAGGCTGCTTTTGTAGAGGACCCCATGGGCTTGGTTCCCAGCACCCGCACAGTAGAAGATCCCAACCATCTGAAACTCTAGCTCCAGAGGGTCTGGCGCCATCTTTGGGCCTCGGGCACCACTCCATGCATGCACATACACCTCTGGATAAGGACTAGGATTCATCAGAGACCACAGATTTCAACCAAAGTAAAACTGCTATCCTCCCCCCAGAGCTGAAGCAGTTCCCTGAGGTTACCCTCATCTCATTTCTAATGACTAGAGATACTCTCTGCCTCAGGCCTTTTTCTTCTACGAGCACATAACCAAACTTATCTTCTGTGGTCAGAGATGCCTCTCCGGGGTTCCCAGGCATCTCTCCAGAGCTTTCTAGAACATCACACAGGCCCCTCTTTGAATTATCCTGGAATCTGGGTAATCTTTCTAAACCCTCCTGCTCATCACAGAATTAACTAGAAAAGCTGAAAAAGTGTCACGGTCCACTAAACTGATTAAAAGATGCTGCATTTAAATTGGCTCAGACCGAGAGGTCATGGCATGAATGCTTCTCTCTCTCTCTCTCTCTCTCTCTCTCTCTCTCTCTCTCTCTCTCTCTCTCTGTGTGTGTGTGTGTGTGTGTGTGTGTGTGTGTGTGTGTGTGCGCGCGCGCGTGCTTCCCTTCCTACCTCATCCCCCTTCTATCTTTCCTTTCTTCACCTCCCTACCTCCCTTCCCCCTCCCTCCCTTCTCCGTCCTCCCTTCCCCCTCCCTCCTTCCCTCCCTCCTTTTGCTGCCATGGAGCAGGAGATTGAACCCATGCATGCATAGCACATGTTCTACCAAGGACCCACACCCCAGCCACACCCCAGCCACACCCCAGCCACACCCCAGCCACACCCCAGCCTTGCATCTAATTTTACCAAGGATCTGTTTAAAGATTTAGCATTAAAAGCTTGTTTTGGAGTTTCTGTATTTAACATTAAAATGTTTGGGAGTTTCTGTGAGGACTTTCTCTCAGTTAGTGAACTATGGGCATCTTTACATGCCCTAAAAGTGAGGGAAATACGCTTTTGACGTTCTAGGCCATATCCATTACATTACTTGTCTCTAACGAGATGAGAGAAATGTGGTAGTTTCTATATGTAAATTATTATCATTATTATTATTATCAGCATTATCTTTATCATCATTACTATTCCTCCTCCTTTTCTTCTTGTTAATTTACCTAGAGTTCCAATACAGGCAGACTTCTGGTTCTTCTCAGATGCTTAATTATTGACAAGCCAAGTGCTATTGTGAACATTTCTATAATCACTTTCATTAAAAGAGGTATTGAACTTTGAGAGAGAAAACAAAATTCCCAATGAGCAAGGCTTTCTCCCCATGTTCTGTTTGAGTACAGTATCCCCAAGGAAGAAGAGAAAAAGCTGTGGGTAAAGATTAACAGCATTTTCGCTCTTAAGAGATAAACAGTAATCTCCGTGGAATGCGCTCCATTGGCAAGTTAGCCTTGTGTAGCTTTGCTGTGTTCTGAGCTAGCAAGTAAAAAATGCTGGAAATTGTGAACATGAACATTTCTCCTTCCATTCGGCAGGCAGTCTGTAATCCAGAAGGAAATGCTCTAGTAGGTCACCTTTGTCTCCTCAGAGATCTGAAAGAATCCTTGCAACTTAGTCATTAAAAATTTCCAGAGATAGGTGATATGGGAGGAATTTTCTCACATGAAAAGAGTAACAGTTCAATAGGATCTATTTTGTTTTAAGCTAAATCAGTTTGATGGGTGAGACAGTAAAGAATATCACTACTTAAGTAAGAGTTCCTCCCTGGGTGAGTGGACGAAAGGAGAACACTATGATAAATATTAGGACAACACACATTGTCCGGACACTTTGTAGAAGGTTTGGAAATGCGGAAATGCATGCCAGATACATAATGAGGAAGAAAACAGAAGCCTTATACGTCCTGGATGTCAGGGCCGTGGCTGCGAGGCAGAGCAGCAGAGGGAGGATGTATGCTAATATTGCAACAAGCACAGCAGGCAAGTGAGACCCAAGATCAGATATGCAACCGTCCAATGTGAATCTAACAAGCTCCACGTGGATGTGCCTTTGTCTGTTTTCTCCCCCTTTCCCAGAGGTTCTGGGAACAAGTAATGTGATGCAAAAATAATTTTTCCCAAGTTTAATGAGGCAAAAAACACAATCAATTAAGAAGCTGGCAAAAGACATCAAGAGATGGTTCCTGGAGGAAGATTAAACAGGTAACAGGCATGTGAAAGACATTCGGAGAGTATAGTTGGTGACCAGGGCCTGGAGCTGGGGACCCCAGTGAGGAGATTTGTTTAAAGGATATATATTTGGTTAGAGAAAGGAAAAGTCTCAAGAGATCTGTTTTCATGAGTGTAGTTATCACAATGAATTCTGTGCTTGAGATTGGCTGAGAAAGCAGATTTTAAGTGTTCTCATGAGGGAGAACCTATGTGTATCTGAGATGACGCACGGGTTAGCTCATCCAAGCCACAACAGAGCACATCTGTTGTGAGTGGAAACATGCTATACATGATTACTTTGTGGATTTCCATTTGGCTTTGTATAATGTAAGTTAACAAAGGCCCAGAATAAGAAAAGAAAATCCAGTTAATACCATTACCTCTTAGAGAAAGGGAACTGAAGATGATAGTAAAGTCATCATTGCACCTACATGCTAAAGAAATGGAAACACCAACAGCTGTCGAAATTGAGGATCAAAACAGGTGATTTAAACACCACTAGTGGGACAGAGAGGTGCACCTGCTCTTAGCAACAATGCCCAGCGTTAGATCTTAAAAGTTAGTAACCTTGGGGCTGGGGATGTGAATTAGCAGTTAAGAGCATTGGATGTTCTTGAAAAGAACCTGGGTTCAGTTCCTAGCATCCACATAGTGGCTCACAACCATCAGTAAATCTAGTTTCAGAAACTCCAAATCCCTCTTCCGACCGCCTTGGGTATGTCAGGCATGCATGTGATACACAGGTATACATGCAAGCAAAACAGTCATAGAGAAAGTTTAAAAGATAATATTGTTTAAAGAGAGGCTCTTAAAGACACTCGGAACCCAAGTGTAAAAGGCCATTTGAGCTGTGCAGGAGCACATAGCTCTTAGGACAGCTGTGTATAAGTCATATGAAAGGTAATCCGTTTACGAGGCTAGGCAATGGTTCCGTTGGTTGTTGCAGGCATGAGAACCTGGTTTTACGCCCTCAACGCTATTATAAATAACTGGGTACTGAAGCACAGCTGTAGTACCCGTGCTAGGGAGGCACAATGAGGATACCTGAGGCTTGCTGACTTGTTACTGGACCTGAGTCCGTGAGCTTTAGGTTCAGTCACAAATACAGTAGAGAATGACTGAGAAAACTTTTAACATTGACTTCCGACCTCCACATACATGGGCATCTACCCACACATCTGCTCTGACACGCACACACGTGTACACACACACACACACACACACACACACACACAAATGATGACAGCTGAAGTCCCTTTACTAGAAAAAAAAATCAACAAATTCTGTCACCCTATGTTCAGTTATTGACCAAGAAAATATGTTTCCCTTTTTATCCCTAGAAAGAAAAAAAAATTAATCAGTAAAATAAGTGGTCATGTGGTGAGGAAAATAAGCTTTGATGTCCTTCTGTGTGTGTATGTGTGTGTGTGTGTGTGTGTGTGTGTGTGTGTGTGTACAAATGCTCCTGATTGACTGTCATAATATAATCAAGAAGGAGTTAGAACAGCACAGCGTCACATGGCATCCACCTGACACTGTCACATTTACAGCATTATTAACTGACTCCATGAAACAGCGAGCACCATAATCATTTTATTTATAGAGCTGCAGGAGACTAGAAAAAGAGAGACACTAGGTTTATTGAGGGGCTACTATGTCTGCGAACTTTCTTGGAATCAGGCAATCAGAAGAAGGGCTGGGATGTTCTCTCTGAAATGAGAGTAAAGAGGCTGAAACTTGGAATCCTGGCCCTGAAGAGAACAGCAGGCTGACAGAATCGCTTTGAACTAAGAAGACAACATATTTATTTGAACATGCTCTTCTGATCTATTTACCAGGTAACCCACGAGGCAGGCATTTGTATCTTATTTGGGCCTGGGGTGTACAGTGTATAGAGATGTGTAAGTAACACGTATATATGACAGAGTTGGGGAGTTATTAACAACAGACTCAGTAGTTTGAAAGAGCTTATAGTAGACAGTCATAGTGGATTTTAGTCAGTCATAGTGGATAGTAGTCAGGTATAGTGTATACATGACTAGTAGACATGTTTAGGATAGAATGGACATTTATAGTGTACAGCAGACAGGTATAATGTATGGTGGGTAGGTATAGTGTACCTTACATATATAAATTGTAGAGTGGGTAGGCGAGTAATCAGATATAGTGTCTAGGGGCAGGTATACTGCACAGTAGACAGGGATCATGGACAGTGGACTGGTGTATTACGGAGTAGATAGGTATAATGTACAGTGCACAAATCCAGTACACAGTGGCCAGGTATAGTGCATAGCCTTTGTCAAATTTTAACAGGAAAAGACATGACACATTCCCCAAAGTTCTCAAATAAAATCTTGCTTTTTTTTAAAAAAAAAAACTAATAGATACCATGTTCTTTTAAAGCTAGGTACACAAAGCAGACCCACACTAAGGAAGTGCCACATACAGTATACACAAGTACTTCTTTTTCATGGTATATATTTGTGTGAGTTTATGTATGTTTGTGTGCATGTGGGTCTCCACCTGTGAGTGTATGTTTGTGTGAAAATGTGGGGGGGTGGGGAGGAAGGTGGTATCCCCATATCAGCAGGCATGTAGAGACTAAAGGAAAACTTTGGGGAATGGGGAATGCTTCATCATGGTTTCTAGAGATCAAACTCAGGATGCCATTCCTGCACAGCAGGCACTTCCACCTGCTGAGCCATAGATATGCTAATCTCAAGAGTGAAGTGATTTGTAAGAGCAAGAACAGAGCACATGGCCTTAGGGATATTTCACAGTAAGGAAACACAAGGCGATGTGGAGGTGGCCAGGTTGGTGAGAGTATTCACCCTCACTGTTGTCGTGCTCCCTCCCGTTGGGGGAAGCGCAGTGAGGGTAGAGTCTCCGGGTCCGGGGACCGCCAGGGGTCGGGTCCGCAGAGTACACCCTGGGCTTCAAGGATCACCGGCCGCAACCCTCTTCGTCGCAAATGCCTCGGGGCCTGACGCCGCCGGAGTGAGACGCCGGGGTCGAGCACCCCTGGCGCTGATGGAGTCCGCCAACTCGGTGCCCAAGCCGCTGCGCGCTGCCGAGCGCTGCCGGTCTCGGCCAGTGGCTTGGCCGAGGTGTAGGAAGGGAGCGGACCGAGATCAGCCGTGTCCTGCACCCCAAGAGTTACAGCTCCCTTAGACAAAGTTCTCGGATGCCAAAGTAGTTTCTAGCT
>CM052704.1:36701661-36732974 GCA_028551405.1 Uromys caudimaculatus
GGGCTAGAGACAGGAGTACTCTGGGGCTTGCTGGCTGTCCACCTAGCTGAGAAAATCCAAACCCCAAGTTCCCTGAGAGATCCCGCCTAAAAGGAATAGGTGAGAAATGATGGGGGATGCACCCACTGTTCTCTTCTGGTCACCACAAGCACACAAAGGTATACCTGGGCACACATATAAGCATATACTCAAATACATTAATTAATAAACAAATCTTTTTAAAAGTGGACCAGGACCAATGAGAAAAAAATAACAGAATATGATCATGTCAGGAGCTATATGCAAGTGTTTTACAAAGAGAAAACTCAGATTGTCAGAAATATGACCCCTGGGTTAAAATGGACATTCAATATTCAGTTATTTCTGTGAAATCATGTAATTAATTAAAGTTGGATTTCTGTTTACTGTATAATGAATCTTTTTTTCATATGCTGATTCCAAAATGTAACTTCATCCTATAAAGGGTTAAACTAATCTTAACTTGTGCCTAACCTTCCCCTATTTGAGCTCTAATCTCATCACTAATAATGAGAATAACTTTATTGATAAACAGAGCGTGTTAGATGACAACCAGCATTGCCAGCATCTAGTGTGCATCCATTAATATAATTTTAACAGCAATCTTTGAAGCACACCGAGTCCAAGGTCAGGAGAGATTGAAAGCACAGCATTGTGATTGACAGTGCACGGTCTTAACCAATAATTATGTCTCTAATTTACAAATCATCCCTAGCTTAATCAGCACATAAACTGTTTGTCTCCCTGACATTTGAATAGTACAAACACTAGTTCAGATACAAAGAAAAACACAAAGTCTCTGGAAGTAATCAATCATGGACAAACTCAATATGGAAACAGTGAAGAGGCTTGGTAGGTGGTCAATGGATTTGCTTCATGGCACAATGACAGACAATTTAGAGCAAGCATCCCCTCCCCCATTTTCCAGTCTCCCCGTTGTTTGGGAAAAGATGGAGTAAAACCTGATGTCTGTGGGAAGGGGAATTCCAAGTTTAAAGCACAGCTGAGCCCAGGAGCCTATTTAAGGATAAACGCAGCTCACAGGACCCAGAGAATTAAGCCAGCAAGCCAAACAAGGAGTGAGGACTTGAGCATCCAGACTCTGGATTCTGGTTGACCTGTGAGCACATGTCAGCAGCAACCAGGACCACAGGAATGTATGTGGTGATTGCTGCCCAAGAATTGGGGATAATTAAGCCTTAAATCTTTCTTCTTTCCTTTTAAAATAAATACACACTGTATTAAAGTTGGCGAAAGAGAAAATTATGGAGGGAAGAAAGATATAAAACTTAGATTAAAATGGTTTTAATGTATTTTTAAGAATTGTGGAGTAAGAAATGCAGGAAATCCTCCAGGCAAATGCGATTCCTGTGAGGACCTCCTGAGATCTGTCCTGTGTTCAGACCTGACTATGGCAGAGCCTGGCATAGGGAGGCACTCAATGTTTGCCTAGTTAATTAATCAACTGACAGAGGGACCAATGTGGTCAGATCAGGATCCTCAGCATCTACTCTACTGTGGCTCAGAGTATGGGGATTACATTGGGCGGACATGATATTTTAACCCTCGTGTTCAATCTGATTTCAGCAGATTAAAATGGTTTCTACCATGCCTGCTTTCATTTTCCCCAACATTTGAAACGTTTTTCTCTTTAAGTGAGTGCTAGAATGACACGCTCGCTCT
The DNA here is from genome assembly GCA_028551405.1 of Uromys caudimaculatus. Taxonomy (NCBI): domain Eukaryota; kingdom Metazoa; phylum Chordata; class Mammalia; order Rodentia; family Muridae; genus Uromys; species Uromys caudimaculatus. The sequence goes on from CM052704.1 coordinate 36,703,363, forward strand.
CATTCTCACCCTCTCTCCCTCTTCCTCTCTCTTTACCCCTCCATCTTCATCAGCTACTAATTAAACAAGTCCAACACTCTATCACTTCAGAGAGGAAATGATGACCCACTCACGCATGGACTTTCTTGTTTGTCTAGATGTCTGCTTTCTTCTGCCAGGCAGTGTATCAAACAGTTCATTCACCACCACTGTTAGCAAAACCTTCAAAAGCCAGCACACATCTAAGATTCTCTCCATCTGCCCACAAGCACATGAAACCCGAAGGCCGCAGAGGTTTCCTTGAGATGTCTCAGAAGATGCACAGACATCTCTCTACCTTAAAGGCTCTGACAGATATGAAAATCACACTCTAGGATGTGTATATACTTTTGGAATTGTGAGTCAGATAGTCTCATTATCTTCTCAGGGGCTCTCCAGGGCCCTGACAGTCATAACCAATCAAAGAAGAGGTAGGTAGTATGTGTCGGACTGGTGTGTGCTGCCTTTGCATAAGACAGTGGTTGGGTTAACCTGGGCCTGGTAACTGGTTCCACTGGAGCTGGTAACTGGTTCCATGCCTTGTAGAGAGCCCTGCTCCAAGAGCAAGCACCCTGTTCCTTCCTGCTCTCATATCCCAATGTAAAGAAGACTGACCATCTTCTACAAAATCTCTCTTTAGAATATTTTCATTTTATAAGCCTGGAGTTGAAGGTCACAGTTCAAATTGTTGTTGATTTTACTTCAGTTCATTGTGGTTGGTTTCCTAATGTAGCTCAACTATGACAATATGATTGAATGTTACCTGGATATTAGGAGAAATGTTTAATTCAGTCAATTCACACAGAGAGAGGAGATTAATATGCCATTTATTTCTGGCTAGCATGCATTACACTTATGTCTCTGCCATCACTACTGACAGCTAGCTATAGACAGAGTACCCTTCTTAGTCTAAGTTCTGTGTGTTTTTTTCCCTAAATTTTCCTTACTTTTGCTTAACTAAGTCTTGGTTTTGAGTGATTTGATCCCTGACAGATGCCTCTCTGTCGCTTCCAGGAGAAATACATAGGAAACTGAGGTTTGCCTCACTCCCCCACAATATATGTATGAGCCTTCTTCTGAGACTCTACTAAATAAACAATTCCAAAAGTATATATACATCCTAGAGTGTGATTTTCATATCTGTCAGAGCCTTTAAGGTAGAGAGATGTCTGTTAGGGACCATGAATTGCTCTGAAGAATTATACCCCAAACTCAAATAGTATGCAAAAGCAAAGAGCATTTATTGAACAAATTCCTTCATACAGGGATCCAATTCCATCAGGACGGAAGGACCCAGACCTAATTCGTAGATTTCCATTTTAAAGTCAAAAAGAGGAACATTAGCGAGAGGTAGGTGATCTATATCCTGATTGGAGGGTTCTATCTCTGGGGGTCTGGGTAATGCTATGATTAGTTAGAGTCTTGCTTCAAGCATACTTGACTAACTATTCTTGCTTCATTCCAAGGAGGGATAGCTCTTGGCCTCTTGGCTACAAGATTGGCTAACTCCCTTTGCATGCTGGGGAGGGGTCCCTTTTACATAAGCCTGTGGTTGTTCTAGTAACTGACTTGCCCAGTTCTGGAAAGTAGAAACCCAGGCCTGGTCTCCTGAACTGTTAATTTGCAGCCTGTCATGGTGTCATCTTGGCTCAGGCCAATTCACTCCTTTCAAACCCGTCATATTTTTAAAGATACTTAGATATTCTATGATTAATGGTACACAAAGTGACATTTTATTGATTCTTTCACTGATTTATAAAGCTAAAAACATAGTTGAATAAGTCCTCAACCACCAGTTTACTTTTCTTGAAATGAAACTGACCAAAGGAATATAAAGTCTCCAGGAAGATGTTTTAACAAAATGGAAACTAGGTTGTGGCTGCCTGAATGAATTTAACATTATGCAATAAGACACTAAGAGACTTTTTTTTTTATGTAAAATCCAGCTGATGTCTCTGTTGTTTGATCTTCATGTCTGTATACTAGATGTCTAAATCATCAAACCCCAACTCATGTTTCCCCAAGGGAAGGAGACTAAGATGTAATGTCTGCAGGAAGACTTGGAAAAGCTTAACACAAAACTAAAGTCCCATGGGGAATATGTTGAAAACCATGAGAAGCAATTGCTTCCTGTTCATACAGTCAGTGATTTTTGAGGCTGTCTGCCTGTTAAGACATCACATGCCCCAGCTTCAGTGCCTTCTGAAGGCAGCCACTCTCAAGGAGGAGTCCTTGCTAATTCATTATTTTGTTCCTCTTCTTTTGTGGAGAATGGTTATGTTTAAAAGTCTGCACTAGACACTGTCTGAAGTAGAATTTGGTCAGCATTTATTTTTAACCCTGACACCCCAAATTTTAGATAAAAGCTTGCCAAATACTAAGCAAGTCTAAATATAAGTTCCCAATGTTTCTTTGCTGTAGCTAGTTCCATGTGGGTAAAGCTATCCAACTTCCTAGAGGTCACTTCTGGGATAATGTTAATGAGCTCGGAGAGTTGGGTCCCAGCTCCTGTCTTTTTGAATGAGCTTTTATAACCGTCTCTACTATAGAATTTCATAATTTGACTGAGGAAACTATAATATGATGGACATAGAAAATACAATTCTTTCCAGAGAAATTCTTCTATCTACTGAGTTAAAAGCATTTTACACAAAAATAAAAATGCAATTGTAAGAAACAAGAGCTGCCTACTCAACCAAAGGCTGTGAAGAAAGCTCTGTGCAGCAGAGGTAAGACTGATGGGTCGTGGGCACTAGACCACCAGGGTGCAGACACAGTGCTCATGAGTGAAGTCATCCAAAACATTAACGTTTTTAAAACTAGGGGTGAAAGGTTTGAGATTCTAAGAGAAAGTCAAAAATACAAAAAGAATAAGTAAGAAGAGCTACAGAGACCCAGAGAGAAAGAAGTTGTAGCATGGCAGAAGTGACAATACGGAGAAAACAAAAATATTCGGCACAAGAGAGGGTTTATGGGGTAATAATGTCAACTGTGTTATTTTTTTCATCATGACTTAAAGGAAAAGTTTCATTTCACACATGGTTTCAAAGGCCAATGGGATTTTGGTACACCATAGACGGGAAGGTTGGGGAGCAGCAACTATCCATATAGCGGCTAATTAGGAAGCTGAAAGCTGCTGGAAATGGGCCAGAGTGTTCTCTCTATAGAGGTGGTTGGATGGATGGATGGATGGATGGATGGATGGATGGATGGATGGATGGATGGATGGGTGGGTGGGTGGGTGGGTGGGTGGGTGGATGGATGGATGGATGGATGGATGGATGGATGGATGGATGGATTGATGGATGGGTGGATGGATGGGTGGATGGATGGAGTAATGAAGCAATGGAACAATGGATGGATGAAAGACAGACAGACAGACATGACTGATAGATAGATGTGGGAACCATACCTCCAGACAGAAGAACTGGTAAGGTTGAGTGCAGTCAAACCCCATGAATCTCGGTAGGAGTGGGGCCAACTCCCTGCCTAACTCTACCTGCCTAACTCTAAGACATCATCATGACACCCCACTGAGGACCATGGCAATCAGTCATGTAGTATAAAAACCTGGAGGTTCTCATGCTAATGAGGTATCTAGATTGTCCCTGAGTACTCAGTCAATGAGCTTCCCTTCCCTCAAAAGATATTTAATCCCTGGTTCACCCTGAGTAAGGTGCATGCACTCACATTCGCAATCAAATAAAGCATTTTGAACAAGCAAGGACTACCTCTTCATCAAGGATTGCTGTGAGGGCGTGGAGGGGGTCAAGCTTCTTGCAAAGAGCTTCACCTAAATCTCCTAGAGAAGGCCTTCTCTCTTTCAGCCCCTCCCGACTCTCAGAACTCGTTCATAATCAAACCTGGCTCTACCCTCATCCTGGGCTCGTTCTTCCCCTACCTGTCTTGGTATGTGAATGCCCTGAGGGGAAGCATGGGCCAGGGAGCTCCCATTCCCAACACCCAGCAGTTCGCTAATGGCACCTGGGTATACTGGAGACTGAGAACCACAGCAATCATCCCAGACCCCATTGTTTCCCACTCTGGGAAAACAGGGACTGCAGACTGGAGAGCGGGGAGTGTTCTGCATCTCCTGAATGGCGAGCTAATGATGCTCTGTGTACCCCAGCAGTGAGGCAGACATGTAGACACACAGACAGACATACAGAAAGACAGACAGGTAAATGATAGATACATAAATACATAGATAAATGATATAGATAGATGGATAGATAGGTAGATAGATAGATAGGTAGATAGATAGATAGATAGATAGATAGATAGATAGATAGATAGATAGATAGATAGGTAGATAGATAGATAGATGATACATACATATATAGCTAGATACATGATAGATGATAGATGCATACATACATTATAGATAGATGATATAGATGATAGATTGATAGATAGATACATACATATATACATGATAGATGACAGATGATAGAGATAGATAGATAGATAGATAGATAGATAGATAGATAGATAGATAGATAGACAGATAATATACAGAAAAATAAGCACTAAAATGTAAGCCTCAGAGAAACACTGCAGATTCCAACTAGAAGCATGACTTTTTCTTTTCCCTACAGGGTCTTAATTTAAATCTACACCACTTTCTGTTTGGGATCTTGTCTGAGAAGATGTGAAATGAGGAAACATGGAGATGTCCCTATACAGTTATGAAAAGAAGGAACGCTGATCCTCTGGTTGGAGAAGGAGGAGCTTAGGGCAACATGTTTTATTGAGGTTAAAATTTAGCTCGCTGGCCATCATAGCACCCTCTTTCCTTTGGTAAGTTAACTCGCCCTTATCACATGATTTACCCATAAGCATTTAAGCTATTCATAGGTCACACAAATAGTTAGGAATATTAACGTATTTAGACTACCTTTGCTACTAAGAGCTGTGGTTACACTCTGTTGCCTACTCTATCCACTGAAGCTTTAGACAGTGGGTTAGAATTGCTTAGTAACTGGGCTCATACATGCACAAGAACAAAATTATAGCATTTACTAACATAGCCTCAAATTGGGTTAATAGTACTGTGGACTCCACATGTACTTAATTAACAGAAATACTAGAAGAATTTTATATCTCATAATAATACATGATTTGAAAAATATCTATCGATCTTGGGGCTGGAGAAAGGTCTCAGGAGTTAAGGGCATTGGCTACTCTTGAAGAGGACTTTGGTTAGGTTCCCAACACCCACACAGCATCTCAGAACTGTCTGTCACTTCAGTTCTAGGGAATCCAAAGTACTCTCTGGCTTCTGAGGATACTGCACACGTAATATACATACATATATGCAGGCAAGCCCTTATATACACAAAATAAAAATAAATCTATAACAAAGAATGTTCTTTGACAAATTAGGGCATTAACACTTAACAACTCTATATTTTACATTCAGCAAATGTACAGATGATATTTGTTCACTTAAAATTTCATATTTACACCTTTTGAATGAAGCATCTTCTAAATATATATCTAGTAAATTAACTGCTACTTGAAAGTTATGACTTTAAGAAATAAATCTATCCAGTCACTTTTACATGCTTATATTAGCATATGCTTTCTAACTATACTTACTAAGAATTAAACTGTATTTAAGAAAATAACTTGGATGTCTGTGGGCCACGTTGCCACCAGGGACCATGTTAATGTCAGTGGCCTGTAAATAGCCACCTGAGGCCATGTTGATGTACATGGGCCATGCTGCTGCCAATGCTGTTGGGGTCTGTGGTCCACCTGCAGTTGGAGGCCATGATGATGTCTGTGGCCTGTGTTACCACTGAAAGCCATATGGATGTCAGTTGTCTGTGCCACCACCTGAAGCCATCTTGATGTCTGTGGGTTGTGCTGTCACCATGGCCCATGTTGATGTCTATGGTCCGCACTACTGCCAAGGGTCATAATGGTGTCTGGATGACCATGGTCAGAGCTGCTGCCTGATACCATGCTGATGCCCATGGACTGGACTACTGCCAGAGACTATATTGGTGTTCATGGCCAGTGCCCCAAAGAGAATATGTTGATGTTCTTGACCTGTGCTGCCATCAAAGGGCTACAATGGTGTCTCCGGCCTGTGCTGCATCGGAGGTCTGTAGTCTGTTCTGTCACCAGAGACTGCTGAGGTCCGTGTCACATGCTGATGCTGGAGGCTATGTGGATGTTTGTGATCCATGCTGTCGCCAGAAAGCATGGGAAAGTCCACAATCCATGCTCCCACTGACTGCAAAGGGCCAGGAAGCTACTTTTGTAATAGTATGGATGACTGCCGACTCATAGTTGAGAAATAAAGTCATAGAAGGCTTCCGCACCAACCCCTACCTCCCACACGCCCTCTGAAAAAGTAACCGCCTAGACAGGAAGCTTTCAAAGAGAACTCTTAAAAATCATGATAAGGATGCTGACGTGTAGCTCTCCACAACTGATGGCTTCCAGTGAAAGAGCAGGCAGGAAGGACTCAGGTTTCCTTAAGCAGCAGGCCACTGAGAGCATGACCATGCCTTAGTGAACATATGGGGAAACCTTATTGGACTTGTGGGGGAAGGGTTGGTTTTGTGGTTTTGATTTTCTTTTTCTTTTTTCTTCTTTGTTTGGAGGGGAGTGAGCTCCCAAGTTGGGAAGGCAGACCCTGGAGGACTGGGAAGTGAGTGTGAGCAAGGTACATAATGTGAAATTCTCAAATAATCAATAAAAATATTATGCTGGAAAAATTTTTAAAGGGAAATAACCGGCCAGCAGTGGTGGCGCATGCCTTTAATCCCAGCACTTGGGAGGCAGAGGCAGGTGGATTTCTGAGTTCAAGGCCAGCCTGGTCTACAGAGTGAGTTCCAAGACAACCAGGGTTACACAGAGAAACCCTGTCTCAAAACAAAAAAAAAAAAGGAAATAATCTGGTAAAACTGAGTTGCAGGACAATGATTTTTCAGAAATATTAACTGTGATAATGTTGCTTCTCTGTGGCTGCCTTCCAGTGTGGTAGGAGCACTACTAAGTTGTTTTCTTAACTACTTCCTTTCCTCTTTAACCATGGAAGTGAATTAGTCACTGAGATTGAAAGATGAGGAGTAACTGGCACTGAAGGCCAACAGGAAGAGTTCTTACCTCCAAAGCCTTCCAGTGTGTGAGCTTCAGAAGCTCATTCTTGTGGTATGCATTTGGGGGGGGGAGGCAGCTGTGGTTCTGCAACCTCTGCTTCCTCCCTCTCGGGGTGTCCAGATGCAGCCACACACTGGGCTGGAAGGATGAAGCAGAATCCAAAATGGGTGAAGTTATGCAGGATCCTGGTCCTGATGAATGCGGGGGGTGAGAGGGGTTTGGGGAGGACTTCTCGGAGGATCTTAATGTTACACCTCTTTTAGGCAAAGGCCTTCTTCTTTGATCTTTAATGAAACAGCTCTCTGAGATGATCTTAGCTTATGTATATACCTTTATTCAGGGTGGGTACATATGCAGACACTTTATTCAGAGTAGACCAAAGTTTATATAGTTTCAGGAATATCCAGGGTGGGCAAAGGTCATTGGTTGAAGGCAAAGGTACTGAGATGCCTCATTAGCATGAGGAGGCATTCTAGGAACCTCAGGTACAAGTCTACATGACATTCCACAGGTAGAGGGTACAGGGGTTTCAGGCTCCCCAAACAAGGTCAGAGAAGGAGAAGCCCTGCTAACAAAGGGAGTCCACCATTTTGCACCAAGTTCAGGGCTTTCCCATAATCTCAAACTTCAGCCTTAGCAGTAGGGTTTCCCCACAACATTCTGTTTCGAAATATCCTAGTTTTAGATTGGACTAAAGACATTTATACAGATGTTGTTCTATTTATAGGGATGGGTATATGTGCACCACCAAGATGTAACCCAAACTGGAGAAAGACCTGGAACACTTAAATAGGGATTGCGATGGTTTTCCTACATAAATTAAGGGCTAAAGAAAAGATATAACAAAACATAGTAATTCTTTTATAGTTCTTGTGTGTATGTATGGCTACAGCTGACCATTTGGATCTGGGAAACCCACCGGGATGAGGCTGATTCTCTAGCATCTCTTCATCCAGGCGGAAGCCTTGTGAGATTTATCCATCTGCACCAGAACGCGAACTGGTGCTGTTGCTGTGAGGATCTCCCTAACTTACACTCTGAAAGACTGTCTGATCCAAGGTGGTCAATCCTAAACATACATACAAGCAAGAGTAGATAGGTACAGCAGAGTGTTCGTGTAAGAGTAATAATTAAAGAAGAGGCCAACAACTGGATAGGGAATGAGAGAACTCAGAAGGAAATGGAGCAAGAGGGGGTATGGGAAGGATGTGAATACAGTATGTATCCATGAAATTCTCAACCCCATTTTAATTTTAACATGCTAATCTGCTAGGTGTAGTAGCACACACTTGGAATCCTGGGATTCTTGAAGCTAAGACAGAAAGATCTCAGTTTAGGATTAACCTCAGGTACATAGTACAATGCAACTTAATGACAAAAGTTACCACAGAGTGACCACATCTGTAGAACTCAGAGCATCTTAGCAGTCTCATGTTTGTGACCTGTTTCTGATGGTTTGCTTACATGTGCTAATTTTAAAAGGTTTTATTGTGTTTCATTTAGTTTCCAACAGGGTCTCATTACAAAACTCAGACTGACCTAAAACTTAATAATTCACTCTGTAGCCCAGGCTAGACCTTGCCTTCCTCTGGAATGCTGGGATGATGGGTCTACAACAACATTTGTGGCAAAAGGTTTATTTTTGTTGCAAAGAAGTCTACTTGGACTTGTATTCCATGAAGCATGTCTCAAGACCGTCCTACAAAATATCCACATTGATTAGCTTTATTAACTTAGTGTGATTTAAAATATGATTAGCCTACTGTTAAAGAAGTACGCTTTCATTAAAAGATGCTTTCACTGCTAGTAGACTGGGGTATTTGGGGTACCGATCTGCTTTGGGTCTGTGCATACAGACACTCCTTAGAATGCCCTCAGTTTGTTGTTTTATCATATTCTTGTAAAATTCAGAAAGGCTGTGATGAAAACACAGAATTACTATCAGGACTTTAACTCAGCATACATCTTAAAATGACATCTCAAGGTCACCAAGCCAACATATCTCAGTCAAGACACCCTCTGCTCCTAAAGAGAGTCACAGGACAGCGGACATGCAGACCCAGCAGAGCCACTAGGGTGCTGCCCTGCCTTCCTTTATTTCCTGGGGGGAGGCTTGCTTGGCAGTGCCTCCTTTCTAGCACCAATTGCTTATTTATGATGTCCCAATGAGCCTTCTCTTACACTTATTATGGGAAAATAAAAAGTAGCCCTGTATGACGTGCTTAGCTTGGAGAGGGAAACAAAAAAGTCATTGTGCTTTGTTTTGTCAGGGACCAGACAGAGGAGAGCCACATTCCTTATGCCCATAGTCACAGAGCTTCACCACAGAGAGATGGAGGAAGGGAAAATATCTGCTAATAAATACATAACCCACTCAAACATTCATTGAAGGAAACTACTGGGCCAGGTGTAGTGACACAGGCCTGCCATCTCAGCACATGGGAGGGACCAGGAGTTCACGGTCATTGCTGGCTCTGTAGTAGCCTTGAGGGCAGTCAGGGTTCCATGAGTGTCTGTCTTATAAAGCCTAAGAAATACGGGGAAAGGTAGAAAGGAAAGGAGAGAAGGAAGGAGGAGGGGGAGAGGAGGGGGAAGAAGATATTAAATTATTAGATACATTACTATACTTCTATTATTTATGATTGATATTTTGAATTTTTTTGACAACACCACACTGTCTAACCAGAACTTTATCAAAGTAGAAAACAATTAAACGGAAAATTCAATTCCAGTCAGTCTCTAAATAGTTACTGGTGAGAAGAAAGGATGGGGCATCTGACTCAATGGATCTTAATTTGAAACCAATGTCATTTTTTAATCTCAAAAAGTATTTTTTCTTTCTTTTTTATTGAAAATAAATTTCTTTCATACAATATATTCTGATACAGTCCCCCTTCCCCAACTCCTCCCAGATTCTCCCTGCCCACCCAAATATACATCTTGTTCTCTGCGGTTAGAAAACAAATAGGCATCTAAAAATAATGAAAAAATAAAAACAAACAAACCTGAATAAGCCAAACCAAGGGAAGCAAGGAACCAAAGAAAAAGCACAAGAAACACATATAAACAGAAGAGACATACATCTTGGCAAACACAGAAATTCCATAAAAATGTAAAACCAGAAACCACAAAATATAAGAGAAAGATTTGTGTCTTTAAAGACCTAGAAGAGCTACCTTCTACCAACATGCATCCAACTTGTGAGTTTGAATGTCTGACACATCTGAGATGGGTCAGTGATGGGCTGGAGAGTTCAAAAGAAAAAAATCACAAATAGGGCCTTCACCAGCAGGGACAGAATACACTTTAGGAAAGAGAGAACAGAGTCTGGGTTTCTCTCTGTGCTTATTTCTTCAGACTAAGATAGCCAAAGGGAAGGGGTCTGTGCGGAAATGTTAAGATGACTTGAGACACTGGAATGTGAAGAGGAGTTAAAGGACTTAGGTACAGAACCTAGAGATGCAACTTAAGCAAACGACCCGGAAAAGAGAGAACACTTCTGTTCAAGTGTTCGAAGCTTCCTTGCATGGCAGAAAAGCCAGGATTACTCTACCAGTGTCAAAAGGAAATAAGATTCCAAGGAAAGAATGTAAGAGTCGGGGCTGTATCAGTCGGAGATGGCTGATCATGTAGTCCAGTCTCTTTTGCTTATTTTCTTTCTTTCTTTCTTTCTTTCTTTTTTTCTTCGAGACAGGGTTTCTTTGTGTAGCCCTGGCTGTCCTGGAACTCTGTAGACCAGGCTGGCCTCAAACTCAGAAATCCGCCTGCCTCTGCCTCCCAAGTGCTGGGATTAAAGGCATGCGCCACCACTGCCTGGCCTCTTTTGCTTATTAATGACAAGATAATGAAAGAAATGCCCACTCCCCAGAGGAGTGAAGCCAGCTTTGGGCATTGCGGACTTAGATGCTTAAAGAGCTGCGATCTGTTGGTATCCTTGGCTTTGGTCTCTCGGTGGCTCACCAGGCTGGAGAGGACATCTGTCAAAGAGACACTTATCCTCAGTGCTGTTAGCTATGATTCCTGAAATACCAGAGCTCAAATAATTAAACTTTCCCCAGGAATCCCATACGGAGGGAAGAGAGGGCTGAAGCCAGAGAAGGAAGCTGCCTCCTACAGAGAGATCTCACACAGGTTCAACAATTTGTGAGTCTGCCATGCATGAAAAACAGAGTTCAGATAATGGTGGCTTAGTGACAGGCAAGGGCCACACCTTGCCCAGGACTGCTCATTATTCACAGCTCTTGTTGTGTATTTAAACATAAGCCTCACATTCGCATCATGAAGGTGGCATCGCAGAGTCTCTAGATTAACTTACTTGTCCCTCTTCCCATGTGTACTCATTGAATAAATCTATTTTCTCTTATTTTCATTATCATTTCCTTAATTTGAATACTAGGAATGGGCAGCTGAACCTGGCTTGTTAGGTTTCCAGGTCTGAGCCTCTACTCCAAAACTTTGATAATAGTTGATACATGAAAGTCAGGAGGTTCAACAAAAGCACCAAGCTTATCTGAAATTATAATCACAGAGCAGCCATCTCTCAGCCCACATAGCATGATGTTTTGAAGCATGTGTGTATTACAGAAGGGTTAAATCTAGACAGTTTATATATATATTTGTGTGTGTGTGTGTGAGTGTGTGTGTGTGTGTGTGTGTGTGTGTATAATTTGTATATATGCATGTATATAATTGGAATATACATGCCATGGGAAGAATATGAAGGTCAGGTGACCAATTTCTGGAATCTGTTCCCACCTCCCACCTATGCATGGGTTCCAGGGATTAATCTCGAGTCATCCACATTCTTTAGCAAGCATACTGGGTATTGAGTCCTCTTGGTCTGAGCCTCCTGCCAGTGCCTGCTGTACAGAGCCACAGTTTTTGATTTATATGCACCTGCGGTTTCAGGAATATGAAAAGAGGCAGACTCTTCTTAAGATTGCTATTCTTTTGAAACCTGTTTACATAAGCAAAGAATGCAATACTGGAAATGAATGTCCCAGTGACTCTGAACTGAACAGGAAAAAGAAATCTCTTTCCAAAGAACTCAGGACAATGTCAGCATCTTCTCTTGGAGAATGTTCTTTGTTCTGTGTTGTTTTGTTTTTAGGCCCATAGCATGAGAATGAGCTTGTGCTTTCTCAGGCTGGTTTATCCTTTCTGACTCTTTCCTTCAGTCTCAATCTCAAAGCCCACGAGGCTCAAGATTTCAACTGATAGCCTACACTTCATCCATCACATGCTCTTGGCTAGCAGACTTGTATTTCAAAGTTAATTTTGTGGCTTAAAGACTTGTGGAAGTTCTCTGTTTGACATTTCTAAAAATGACTTTACCATTAGTTGGTTTCATTGTTTTCTTGAGGGGAAAATACCCTCATCTTTTAAAGATGCTGGTCAAAACTTGGCATTACACTTCTTTGTGTGAATCCAGCTTGGTGCTTTTAGAGAGAGCCTGTAACCCACACCAAACCCTCCCACACCTCTATTTTAAAATCAGTGCTGCCCCATTTCCTTCCCTCCCAAATCACTTGGCTATAATCATAAAATCCTGACTAAAAGATATATAATAATAGGATAGCAAAAATCAAATAATTACATTTTTATGTAATTTGCAAGGCAAAAATGCTATTGCACACATGCATATGGTGGAAAGATATAAAACTGTAGTAAATGGATGCCATCATCCCTTACGGAAGAAGAAAATCTTAGGATATTTTGAAAAATCTCATCAAAATATTTACTTAACAATTGAGTAGAAATGCACCATGGGAGTGTAGACAAACACGGCTCACATCCTAGCTCTCTATTCTTCAGCTGAAGACTTTTCAGAAGAAAATGGTACTGTTTTTCTTCAAGTGTTCAAGTGGACTCAATTGCTTCCTATCATTCAAACAAGATAACAAGGCACAACAATTTCAGAAACATCACTTTTATATGTATTCTTCGGTGTTTATGTGCCACCACCATTGAATAATTAGATTTCCCCCTAGTGCCACACATGCACCTACATGGCATGCAGTATGTACATGTGGGTGTATGTGGAATGAAAGCCATCTTCATGTAATCATCAGGTCTCTTTGTAGTGAATCCAAGTTTGAAGACACACCATCTACACTGAAATATTTTGAAAGGCCTATATATAATTCACATAGTCTTGTTTTCTCAGGTGCCTCCAGAGACAAGAAAAATAAATGTCCTTCTTCAAATGTTCAGAGATACAAAAATAGCATCAAGCAAAGCCAAGTTACAATGGTGCTGTGATGGAATGTATTTGTGGTGCTTTGAATAAGAACAGCCCCTATAGGCTCATGTATTTGAATGCTTAGTCATTAGAGAGTGGCACTACTTGAGAAGGATTAGAAGTGTGGCCTTGTTGAAGTAGGTGTGGCCTTGTTGGAGGAAGTGTCACTGGAGGTGAGCTTTGAGGTTTATAAAAGCCCAAACCAGGCTCAGTGGTCTTCTCTTCCTGTTGCCTACAGATTCAGATGTAGAACTCTCAGCTAATTCTCCAGTATCACATCATCCTGCATGCCAACATGCTCCCCGCCATGATGATAATGGACTAAACCTCTGAAACGTGTAAGTAAGTCCCAATTAAATGCTTTTTCTTATAAGAGTTGCTGTGATCATGGTGTCTTTTCACAGAAACAGAGCACTGACTGAGACAAGGAGCAATCTATTGCTAGGCAATGTGGTATTTATTGGAAAAATGTGGACTTTGGGACTTTGGATTAGGAAAGCAGTTGATACTCTAGTGGAGCTTAACAGTAGAAATGTGGAAGACAGTGGTGCTGAGAACAATGTCAATCATGGTACTCCTGCTCAAGAGGTTTCAGAAGGGAAGATTATTAGTGTGGTGGTTTGAATATGCTTGGCCCATAGGAAGTAGTACATTTAGGAGATGTGGCCTTGTTGGAGGAAGTGTGTCACCATGAGGGTGGGTTTCCTATGCTCAGGCTTTACCCATTGTAGAAGACAGCTTCCTCCTAGCTGCCTGAGGATGCCAATCTTCTCCTGACTGCTTTCAGTTCAAGATGTTGGATTCTTGGCTCCTTCTCCAGCACCACGTCTGCCTGCATGTAGCCATGCTCCCTGCTATAATGATAGTGGACTAAACCTCTGAATCTGTAAGCCAGCCTCAATTGTTCACTTAAATAAGATTTGCCTTGGTCATGGTGTCTCTTCATAGCAATGGAAATCCTAACTCAGACAATTCGTAAGTGGTCTAGAGATATTTTGGTAAAGAATGTGGCTGCTTTCTGCCCTTGTTCAAAAAATCAGCCAGAGGCAAATTGAAGAGTTATGGATTACCAGCTTTGGCAGAGGAAATTTCCAGACAGTCTAGAATTGACTGTGTTGCTTATGCAGATCTATAATGAAAATGAGCAATCTGAGCACAGAAAAGTACAAAATGTACAGTTTGAGAGTAAAAGGGACCCCAGTAAAAGCAATGTTGGAGCCAAGTCCAGGGCTCAAGGAGATAAATGTTTAAAGAAATGCATAATGCTAAACAGAATAAAGGGAGTGGTGACCTCAGGGCAAGGTCCTATCCATCTAAGCTTCCAACTTGTGAAGAGGAATTAAAGAAAAGCTTTTAAGCAGTGAAGGAAACATTAACAACAGAAAGCTGATGTACAAGTAATTGATCAAGCCCAGCAGAACTTGGTACCTTCAGCCATGTGGTTCTGGCTTTAGAGTCAAGAATATAAGAAAAGAGTCTGAAATCTCACTCCTCAGCTAAGGAACCACTGAAGCCAGGTGTGTGACTCACACATGTCCCTGCACGGAAGCCAAGAGAGGATACTGTGTGAAACTGTAAAGATGAAGCCTGGATTATGTTGGAGAACCAAAAATGTTAGAGATACCAGAGGCATAGGATATCTGCCAAGGATAACCTGCCAATGATGTAGAATCAGCCCAAGAGAGAAAAGGGTAGGTGTTACAGTCAACAAAGCTAGAAGACGTTGGAGATCTGAAGTGCTTTGACATCAGACACGGAGATGTGTTTAAAGTTTGCATTGCTTGGTTTTGATCTGGCTTTGGTCCAGTATTTTCTCACTATAATCTTTATCCTCCCTTTTGAAATGGAAATGTATATTCTGTGCCATTGTATGTTGGAACATCTGATCTGCTTTTTGTATTTTGATTTTACAGGGGTTATAGTTAAGAAAATGCCATGAGTCTCCTTAGAGACTTTGGACTTTGGACTGTTAAACAACATTGAGACTTCCATAGACTGTGGGGGATTTTGAAGTTATACTGAATGCATGTTTGCATTAGGATATGGCTACAGGACTCTGGGGACCCGAGAATGGAATAGGGTGGTTTGACTAGGAATCTCATATAAGTGAGTCTCAGAGAATCACATATGTGAATGCTCGGTCATTTGGGAGTGGCACTATTTGACAGGGATTGGAAGGTAAAAGTTGGAGAAAGTCTATCACTGGGGATGGGCTTTGGGGTTCAAATTCTCGGGCCAGGCTCAGTGGCTCTCTCTTCCAACTTCAGAAATCTGGATGTAGAACTCTTTGCTACTTCTCCAGCATCACGTCTACCTGCATGCTGCCATGCTCTCCCACATGATGGACTAGACCTTTGAACTGTAAGCAACCCCCAATTAAATGCTTTGCTTTATAGGAGCTGCCATGGCCATGGTATCTCTTCACAGCAATAGAACACAGACAAAGCTATTAACCCTCACCTGAAAATACTGCAGAGGAGAACTGCTAAAGCCTGTGTCCACACAGGACAAGCTGTGTTCAAACTTCAAGTGAGTCAGCTTCCTACGGTTGAAAGAAGAGAACAGGACACCACTGTGGAATGGGAAGTTCATCTCTGGCTGTATCAGGTTGATGTTCCTGCAAAATACTGGGGCGTTCTTGCTGACCTTGGATTCTGCAGTGAACCACATATTTTCCCCCCACTTTTACTACTGTCATTATTGGTGGATTTTGTTTTGTTTCTTAATCCCACTGTTAGGTATTGCTTCTCAATATTCTTAAATCTTTGCTTCAATGTCTTCTAATAATTCATCAGTTGGTCTCATCATGGCCAGTGATCACCAACAGAGAGAATAGACTCATCCATAGAAGGCCATTTTTCCACAGACTCACTCATTTACAGCTTTAGCCCTTGCCTTCCATTCAGAATCATAGACATTTTACCTCGATCACATTACTACTCGCGAAGTAAGACTATTTATTTTTCCCTTGGAGATGGATGTGTCATGTGATCATGGTTTAAGACCCATCCCCCCTTTTTTGCTTATTTGGAACGATTCTTCAACATGAATAACATTTTAACAGTTCCCTAATTAGACTACTGATTTTCGCCTCCACCAGAACACTGTATAATGCACTCTCAGCTCTCAACAATGCCCTTTCATTAACATCTAGCTCCATCTGTTTTCCTGTTAAATTAGGGGATAGTTGAAGTGTTTGTCAGGGCCTTGGGCCATTTTATCCAGTGGCCATGCTGTTTTCCTAGACTTGTCTCATCTTTCTGGGTTTCATGACTTGTTTCAACATCTGTTTATAGAAAAAGACTACAGGGGCTGAAGAGATGGCTCAGTAGTTAACTGGATATTCTTGCAGAGGACCAGGCTTTGGTTTCCAGCAACCACGTGGTAACTCACAACATCCTATAATTCCAGTTCTGTCAATCCAACACCCTCTTTTGACCTCTATGTGTACTACATACATGTGGTACACAGACACATGTAGGAAAACTATTCAAACACATCAAATAAAAATAAATACATTTTAAAAGAGAGTCTGCTTATCTATAGCAAGAACATCATGCGGCCTTTAATAAACTGACCACATTAAACACTGAGATGTCTATATGGTAAGAACACCAGCTCATACTTTTCAGGAAATAACTAGACTATGGTTTTACTGAAAACTACAGTGAAAAAAGGACAAATCCACAGAAGGAGTAGACTCATCCATAGGGGACCGTGCTTCCACAGACTCGCTTACTGCTTTAGCCCATCCCTTCTGCTTAGAGTCACAGATATTTTATCTGGATCACATGCCCACTCATAATAAAGACTCTTTCTGTTTCCCTTAGAGATGGATGTGTCATGTGACCATGGTTTGATTGGTGGCACATCTGGGACTCAAAGTGAAAAAGCAGAGCCTCCCATTGCCTCTGCCTACACTCCATTTCCTGCAAAACAGATGTAGAAACGAGTCATGGAAACCCAGAAAGATGAGACAAGTCTAGAACACAGTGTGGCCACTGGATAAGACTGGCCCAAGGCCCTGACAAATACCTGGAACCATCTCCCAATTCTACATGAAAATACATGAAGCTAGATGTTGTTAAGGCTCCATTATTATAGGAGTTTTAAGGAGCTATGGCAATGACCTCATTCCTTGGTCATAGCACACATACCTAGTTCTGATAGCTCCATGTTGTCATTGCTCTCAAGAACTAGGATGTACTTTCAACAGAATGTCTGGATCTCAAAGCTAAAGGCTCTGAAATCAGGCTTTGGTGCAACCTAATGGGTGTGTAGATAGAAATGACCTGAGGGAACCAGTCTCAGGCCACAGACCTAATCACAGAATTCATTCCTTTCTAAACCTTCAAGTAAACATCTTTCCTGATTAAAATCAGCCTGAGGGACTGCCTGTGACCCTTTATAAATCTGTGTCTTCTCTTACCTCATGCTTTAGGAAATGAGATCTGATGGTGATGAAGTCATTCCTATTAATTCTTTTATACCACAGCTATCCCCTATCTCTGTTGATGGAGGTCAGTATGTCACTGTCAATAGTGTGCTGTTTATTAGACCACTGGTGGACATTTAGACTTAGTCCTCATCATGAGGCATTCACTAGCCTCGGTGTCTTATTATTCAATGTCCAAAGCCATATGCATGGTTTTTGGGGACATCATCCAAGGAATGTAGGCTCTGCCAGTTCAGGTGTTTGTTCTCCTTGGTAAATGGTGTAGCCAGACATAGAAAGCCAGTGAGTGAGCCAAAGATTTACTTAGAAAAGAAAGTGCCTGATAAAGTGAAAGCAACACTCCTGGGACAATTCAAGGGCTGGGCAGTTGTTTCGTCAGGGTTTAGATGTCGACGAGATGGAAGTGTTTAGGAGAGTTTGGCTATTTTCATCTTTCATAATTAAGTGACATGGTGCTGGAGTAATGGCTTAGCAGTAAAGAACATTGCCTGCTCTTTCAGGGGACCTGAATCAATTCCTTATGCCCACATAGTGGCTCACAACAGTCTATAATGCAAGTTCCAGGGTATGGAGGTTCAACACCTTCTTCTAGCCTCTGTAAGCACTGTATATACAGAGTACACATACATACATGCAGGCAAAACACCCATAACCTACAAAATAATAAAAAAATAATTAAGTGATAGCATATTATATAACAGAGTGGATATGTATATCTTATTGATCTGAAGATATAGGATATGGATACATAGTAGGAACAATTTTTCCTTCAATATAGGTCAAGTACTAGCCAGGGATGTCATGTACCAATGACCTTATGTGCCTTTTCAGGAACTGCATGATTCAGAACATTTTATTTGGTGGAGATTTTCAACATCTGGCTCATCTGTGAAAACCAATCCCTTTCTTTTCTTACTGGATGAAAGGGTTGGGTGGTTTGTCTCTGTGAATGTAAAAATGGAGTGAAGAGACCATCATCACTGACCCCTGGGCCTTGACCCTTGACCTCCTGCCCACCAACCCTTTCTCAAAAGACAAAGAACATTTCCAGTTATTTGTTAGCAATATACTTGAACAGATTATGTAACATCTTTTAGCCTCGGTTTCTTGCTTACAAACAAATTCCTGTGTTGCAGAAGCTAGCATCAATTTAATAGTAGACAAAAAATCCCCAGTAACATTCCTTTCAGAGATAGCTAGTACTGTCTTATTGAAGAGATCTAACCTTCCCTTATCATGTAATTGTTGTAGAAATATTTAATCTCAATCTTTGGCTTCTACCCTGCTTTTGAGTATTCAGTTCCTGAATAAAAAATATCCACAACTTTTATATTTATGGAAGCCTAAATCAGCACTACAGCTGGGCAGATATATATCCTCTAGGCTATTAGAATCTATTTCCCCATCATTAACCCCAGTTTGTAATTCATCCCACATGGAACCCCATGTTCCATCTGGGTAGCTCTTAACTCCAGTTGGCTAGTCCCCATGAACATATTTTTTATGTCTCATCATTTTCATGACTCATCTACCCCATGGCAACTTCCTCCTCTCCACCTTCTTCTCCCTCCTCCTAATCTCCTCAGACCCCAAGCCCTGGGAACCCCAAACCCCACTTATATCTCTTCTGCCCAGCTATTGGCTGTCAGCATCTTTATTTAGCCAATAGTTTTAAATTGAAGAGCAAGGTCACATTGTATGTGCAGATTCTCTTGTTCCTGGGAACAACCATGTCTTGGGGGCCAGTATTTATTATTACAATACGTAGCCAAAGGTCAAACCTCAACACCACACTGAATAATAAAATTTTGCATTTGAGAAGTTTTAATTCTTTAGCTACACTTTGGTTTGAAGTGAGAGTGCATGCCCCAGTCTTTTCGTCCATCAGTCCTAAACTTTCCTGGGGAAAATATGCCCACATGATTCTGATTCTTCAAAATAATTTTTCCATTCCTCAGGCTGGACATTCCCAGTGCCTCTAACATTTCCAGATGTGATAGACTCAAGTCATTTACAAAGATTGCTCCTTTCCACTGTATGGTTCCCAATACTCAGAGTTCATGACATAGGACCCAAACCAAAGCCATAATCCAAACCCCAAAGCTCAAGTGGTGGCCTGACGTCTATTTATGACGGAGATGAAGTGTGTTATCTAGTATATCACGAACCTTTAGCCTCTCAAAATAAACCTGGCCCAGAGGCAAGACTTTACATATAGACAAGATGCTCTATCTAGGAATTCTAGAAAACATGGTTTTTGTTTGTTTAGGGCTTTAGTTTGGCTAACACTGAAGCACAATCTTACCATGTAACCCAGGCTAGCCTCAAACTTGCAATTTGCTTGTCTCAACTTCCTAAGTGCAAGGATTACAGGTATATGCCACCACACCCAACTAGTCAGCTAATTTTTACTTAATATCTGAAATAGGGCACTGTAGCCCTGGCTAGCCTACAACTTGCTATGTAGCAAAAGATGGCCTTGCACTTCTGTCCCTCCCAAGTGCTGGGATTACAGGCGTATGCCATCATGGTCAGCAGCACATTTTCATCTCCTGATGCCTCGGTTGATTTTAAGCACTAAGTGTGACTGAATGTGATGACGCTGCTGGGAAATCACCCCGACCTTCCCTCTCGCCCCTGGTCCTTGGGGATTTCCATTAAAAGAACTCAAATGAGACCCACAGAATATAGTGTAGAAAACATAAATTATTACAGAGCAAAGTGGGGCACCCTCAAGGAATATGAGGGGACAATAAGAAAAGGAACAGTTATGCAGGAAAACACATAGGATGAAAATGGAAAATTATCTGAAAGCCATTGTGCCAACTGACATGTTGGTAGATTTTATATTTCCTCAAGGTGTACACAAGAATTGGCTTTCCTGGAGGTGCTTTCCTACCCATGTGATTGACAGGTCCAATGGTTTTAACTCTTTATGGAGAAGAGAATCGTATGTGTTTGTTCCTTATCAAAAACATCCAGCTGT
Organism: Uromys caudimaculatus; assembly: GCA_028551405.1. NCBI lineage: Eukaryota > Metazoa > Chordata > Mammalia > Rodentia > Muridae > Uromys > Uromys caudimaculatus. Next base: position 36,724,180 of record CM052704.1, read on the forward strand.
ACAGGAATCATTTGATTTGGGGGCATCTCAGAATGTCATGTCTCTACCCAGGGCCAGAGATACCACTCAGACCCCATTATTTTGACCACTAATCAGAGCTGCTGGTTGTGAGAAAGAGGTACATCCTCATAGACCTTCATGCCTACTAATATCTGGCTAGCTGCATCAATTATTAAAACACCATATTTGTTGTAGGTTCAGTCAAATAAACCTTTGGATAAATTTGGGCAATGCGCAAACATCTTTAATTTTTCCTGATTTAAAAACCCCTGTGCTAGCTCTCTTTCAGATAAGCCTCTATTGAATGAGAACAGGAATGTGGAGATACCATATAGATGCTATACAGTATGTGTCATAAACACAGATTTGCTCTGGACTCATGATTTACCATGTCTTTTGAGATTTCTGTTTATAAAATGAGGAGCAAACCATTGAATCATGGGAGGATCAGCAAAGTTAGTATGACACATTAGTCAAACAGGTAATTATAGTGGGTTACGGCCCTCAAAATGGAATAGCTAAGCCATTTGCTGTGGCAGTAGCATGAATACAACTCCCCTGCAATCATCCTTTGAGGTATTTGAAAGGAAGTCAAACACTAAATGCTTAAATATTTATAAAGGTCACCTGGAAACTACTCAATTTTATAACATGAGAGTTACCGTCACCAGACTGTCTCCTGGAGACGAATGAATAAGACAGTCCCCATATTCTCTTAACTACCGCTGTCCTTAACTACACACGCATAAATCCACACCAGAAGCCAATTCAAACATGATGTGCTGTTTCTAGATAAAGATACTGAGAGACAAATTATCTAACAACAACTTGATTCTGCAGATGAAGTAATTCGTTTCCTCTATTTCAGAACTGTGTCCTGCCGTGATAATAAATTAACTGGTAGCTGCTGGATCTAACTGAGAAACATGGAAACGCTCACATTGCCAAGCTTACTATTCATTCTGTGCTGATGATTGGGGAAGGGAATTTTTAATTATATTTGTTTTATTTGTGGCTATAGCCCCATCTTACTTGTCTGCAGTTATCTTAAATCTTCATAAAGCCCCTCCCCCTTTCTGGGAAGGCAAAGCCTACTTTTTAACCAAGCTTGCAAATTTCTTTGTCCTTCCATTGGATCAAATTCTGAGCCTGAAAAAGCAAAATGCTGTTGAGGAAAAAAAATCTTAAAACCAACTTGACCGAACCCAAGCTTGTTTCTAGCTCTTCCCTAACCGCACGGGAAAGCAGAATTTTCTGTTGTTCTCTTGTTAAATATGATGTGGTCACATGCTGCATCTGGTCTTACAAAAGGCAAATCTTGCTTAAAACTCTTTCCCTATTCCCATTTTTCTTTCCCAACACTGATGACCTCATGTGCTGTGAGAGAAAACAAGCCTGTCCCTTCAAAGCAGCCTCACACTCTCATTTGGGAGTTTCCTCTCTCTGTTTAAATGCTCAGCTTCTAAAGTACAGCCCGGACATCCCTCAGCTGTCTGCCGAGGATGAAGGGCTTCAGAATATAACAAAATCATTATTTCTCAATCAAATAAAGAAATGGTGTCTGTGTTCAAGGTGCTACAGTCCTAGTGTGATGCCTCTGATACAGAATACAGGAAGTGGGGACTCTAGTTAGAGCCACCATTGGCAGAACTGCATGACAAGATCACTGCTAGTTCCAGGAACCATGTGAGAGCTGTCTGCAACGAGAGGCATGATTTGGGGGAAATGACATGAGAAAAGAGAGGTTTCCTGAAGGAAGAAAAGACCCTGAACAAAAAGATGGATCTAGAAAGCTGTAAAATATTGTAATTAGTATGCTTACTCTGCTTTTCTTTTCTTTTTTAAGATTTATTTATTTATATTACATATATAAGTGCTTTATTTGCATATATGCCTGCGTGACAGAAGAGGGCATCAGATTCCACCATAGATGGTTGTAAACTACTACATGGTTGCTGGGAATTGAACTCAGGTCCTCTGGAACAGCAGCCAGTGCTCTTAACCACTGAGTCATCTCTCTAATTCTGCTTTTCTAATTCAGAAAGAATCTGAAGGAGAAACCGGAGAGGGCTCAAGATAAAAGCCAGGTTTGATCTGTAATGTTGACCCCAAGTCATACAGTTTTATGTAAAAATGCTGAGCCACTGATGAGCTTTCCCATCAGTCAGAAGTGTTTAGTGGCATGTAAGTGGCAGCTATATATAGAATGAATTAAGATGGGAAACGTTTTAAAAGTTAAAGCCTTATCTTAGATATTTGCTGCCTGACCCAAATGGCAGACACTGGGAGCGATAAAGAAACTGTGGGTGAGGAAGAGAACAGACACAGAAACACAGGGAATGTAAATGATACAAGATTTGTCACCTTCCTTCACTAGAGTAGGTGCTGTTGAGACTCAAAGAGAGGGGGAGAGAGAAGAGGGAAGGAGAGGGAGAAAAAGAGAGATTTACATTCTAAATACAAGGCACTGTTGGGGGATGGTTTTGTGCACTGTGTATTCATACAGATAATGACGTCTATGCACAGACATCTGTTTGCAGTCCTTGGCTTGGTCAAGCATCTCCAGTCTCAATGTTAAGTACAGAATGTTTTCCATCACCTCTGATTGATGAATAAAGAGAAAGTCAGCCAATTAGCTGGGCAGAAGAGAATTTGGGGCTTCTGATCCCAGTTGGGAGTCCCAAGGAAAAGAGAGAGGTCTAGGAGAAGGAAGAGGAGAGAGGGGGAGAAGAAAAGTGGAGAGACCATGTGGATGGACCAGGAGGATTTGCCATGAGATCACAATGAGAGAGCAGTCATGAGGACACATGTGGACCTAAGTGAACCAGGGCTAGACTCAGATGCAGGTAAAGGACCACATAGTGAAGAAGCAGGCAGCATGGGTTAGAATAGCTCAGAACCTGCCCAGCTAAGTGCTTGCAGCTCATTAATAGAAATGCCAGGTCTCTGTGTCATTTATTTGGGAGCTAAAGTGGACTAGAACAGGCATAAAAATCCCCTGTAGTTATTTGGGAGCAAAGGGGAATGAAGCACCCCAGCTCCAGAGTCACAATTACAAGGTAGTCTTTACAAATTTATTTCATGGATAACATTGATACCAATCATACCACATTCTCATTACTAAAAGGAAAGGAATTTTCAGGAAAATAGCTAAGAGAAGTTGATTCAAAACTAATCCATGGCTGGTCATGATGGTGCATGCTGTTATCTGAACATGCAGGAGGCTGAGCCAGGCAGTTGTGGAGTTCAAGGACAGTATAGTTGCTAGGTTTTAGCATTGAGTATGGGCTCATACCCAAGACCACTGTAACAACCTAATAAACATGTGACATATACATGACTTCCAGACAAATGATGCAGGATGGATTCCATCCTTGAGTCTGAGTTTAACAATGGATTCAAATATCAAAAGTTACATGTGTAAAACCTAGATTAAATTGAATAAGAATGATAAGAAACTATTTTTTATATGAAACAATAAAAATGATGTGTTCTATTCCTTGCAAATGCTACATTTCAGAAGTAGAGAAAGAAGTTAAGGACATAATTGAAGTACATAGAGGAGAATAAACAAACTCAAAATTAAAAACAAAAACCAAAAAAACCCCACAGTGCTGGAGAGGATGGTTCAGCAGCTAAGAGCACTTGCTCTCCAATCATGGAGACCATGGTATGAACTCTTGCACCCAAGCAATAAGCTGAACAGTGTCTGTAACCACAGCTCCAAGGAGATCAGAGACAGGAGGATTATGGGGCCTTGCTGGCTTCCAGCCTAGCTGAGAACATGTGAGCCCTGTTTTCAGGGAGAGGCCTTGCATCAGGGGAAAGAAACACACAGAGACAGAGGACACCTGACTTCATCTCTGTTTTCTGTGTGTGTACATATACATGTACATATACAAGAAAACATATGGGCATGCAAACAGAGAAATCTTTTTTCAGAGTTCATAGTCTAGATTTGCATATCTTTAAATATAATCTGTACCTACATTAACATGCTCGCTATGCTTATATCCTTAGAGAATTGTGAATTTTGAATACTAAGACTGCGTTATAGGCATTCTATCCCTCTGACAGGAAAACTGAAACTGAAAAAGCCAACCAGGTTGCATTCTTTATTCAGTTTCAAAATCATTAAAATAAACTTCATTTCTAAAATTAAAATCTCTCTCTCTCTCTCTCTCTCTCTCTCTCTCTCTCTCTCTCTCTCTGTGTGTGTGTGTGTGTGTGTGTGTGTGTGTGTGTGTGTGTGTGTGTTTCTTGATACAGGTCTCAGGTAGCCTGTATCAACTCCATAAACTCATTATGGAAAAGAATAACCAAGGACAACCTTGAATTTCTAATCCTCTCTTCTCTGTGCTGGGATTACAGATATTTACTGCCATATTCAGTTCATGTAATGCTGGTATCAGACTCTGGGCTTTATGTCTGTTGGGCAAGCTATATTCCCAGTCCAAACTTATTCATATTTTAATGAAACAAATTAAAACCACAAACAAGCTTTGACTATGATGGTCCTCAAAGATGTGAGGCTCAGTCCCCTTTGTCCTTTGTCTCCTATATGTGTCTTCATGGGTCAGACATGTCCAGCTGCTCTATGCCCTCTGCAGCTTCCCTGCTCCTGATCCTGTGCTGCTCATATGGGCCTGGAAAGTGATGGCTCCTCAGCCAGGGCCTTTACCACAGCTGATGAGTATGTACGCTGTTCATTTACTACATCAAAGAATGGAAAGAGCCACAGGCCATACCCTAATGTTCTGTATCGAAAGCAAGCCCAGGAGACTCCAGTCCGATGACTCAGAGACACTGTACACTGCAATCATCTCATTTAGAGCATTGTGAGCTAACAAAAACAGATTAAGTAGAGTTTCCTTCCATGGATAAACAAGAATTTGTTAAAGTACCCACACCTAAGACAGAACCAATCTGAAACTCAGTTTAGAAATAGAGATGGCATTTTAAGAATGGAGTGGTTTCTAGATGTACTTACTTAAAATGATGTAAGAATGATGGTGTCCAAAATTTGAGTCCTCTTTTATTGCTGAAAAGATGTGAAAACATGTATAGATGTGAGGTAGCTTTGTGTTGTTGAGGACACAGGACATCATTACCAAAGCACATTTGGGAAACGACAACCATGTCTGTCTAGGATACCCTCGCCACACGAAGTAACATGGTGGTGTGGGTTAGACTTGGCATGTGCTCCTTGCAAGCATTACCCCCTCCCCCCACTTTACTTCCACTTAAATAACCTTGGACAGGCAAGAAAAAACACATAAGTTGTTTATTCTGGGACATTTGTGGGAAGGCTTTCTGAATGTTGGCTGCACCATTTTTCATCTGTCTCATGAAATACAACAGTGAAGTTGGACGAAGAGCCAAGTCCATCAGCCTAACTTTAGCCATTGTGCCTGTAGGTACAATTAGATCTTTTTGTTTGGAAGGCGTGCTTTTATATGACTCTGTAGCATGCACTGCTGAAAGCAAGCATCAGTGAATGCCTTGGAGTGGCTTCTAATGAGAAACAGATTTATGTCAGCAGAATATGCTTCCAATTGAAGTCACTATCTCTTTCTTTTGTTCTACAGTTGAGAAACTGCAGTACTGTACATGATCTTCTCTATATCCTCAGTGCATATGACCTAAAGTGAATTACTTTATTCTGCTAAATTTGAGCACTAGTTGGGTTCAAATCCTGCCTTTCTCTGCTTGAGGTAATGCAATTTAACAGTTTTAATCTTCCACAAGCTTAGTTGTTCTGCCTGTTAAAACAACAACAAAAATAAACATTACAAATCCAATAAAATATGTCCTGTAAAAGATACAGGTTCAGCATTTAAGGTAGATGTTTAACCTTCATGCTCCCTTCCTGGTATTCTAAAAACCATCCTATTCTCTGGTTCCATGATACCCAAATTTCTTGTTCACCATAGGCTCCCAGCATTTGCATATCCATTTGCATACCCAAACAGCACAATTTACTTAGAGTCTATGAAACTCTGGTGGAACACAATTTACCATTAGCTATTAGTGCCAAGAAAATATCAACATCACCCACTCCTTTAACCTTAGCCATCACAGCTATTGGTTAGAAACTGTTCAAAGAGAAAATTGCCAGGCAAGTACTCTGAACCTTCCCTGGAGCCAAGCAGAGACCTGCACCCTAGTGTGAAATGAGAGTGTTGGTCTGAATCATGGCCAGCTAGGATGTGGTCGCCAGTGTACCTCTGAGACCCTGAAGCCCCCTGTGACTATAAGAGTCAAGCACAATCCACCTTAATATCTGCCTTAGTGAGCAAGTGAGTATTGTTGCCTTCACCAACAATACTCAGCAATAGGAAACACAGTCTAGGAGAATTAGCACAGAACTACACCTCGACGTTCTGTTAGGCTGGTGGACCTTAACACTACAAAAACCTGGTGCTGATGACAGAGCCCCTGGAGGATCCTGTGTCAGGGAGTGACATGTGGACCCTATCTGTTGAGCTTCTTGTCCATCTAGCTTCATGTGTGCATTGTTACATTAGCCTCACACAGCAAGTTCTCCTCAACGGTAGGCAGCCCACTGCTATTCCAGGGCTGTGCTCATTTTATCCTGGAGGGTTTTGGACTCAGCTTAATTATGGCACATTATTGGGCCATGACAAGAGTCTGAGGTGAGTATATCCATGGTGATTCTGCCCAGAGCAATGTAGAACCCAGTGCCTCATCTGGAGGTAATGACTGTGAACAGGCATCTGGCTCTGCCCTATGCCTTGGGAGGGGTTAGAGGTGATGTACTACCCTTTGTTTTTATTCTCCAGACTTTCATAGTGCAGTACTCAAACTTCAGTTTGGGAATAGCTTGCCTCACTAGTTAATGTATATTAAGCTCATTTTTCTGTTGCTGAGAGAAAATACCATGACCAAGAGAGATTTAAGGAAGAGCTTACTTGAGCCCGAAGCTCCAGAGAGCAAGATGTCCATAATGGCAGAGAAGACATGGCATCAGGGACAGGAAATAGAGAGAGCGAACGGAAATGAAGCAAAGCTATAAACTCTCAGAGCCCTGCCTCCCAGTGACATAATACTTCCTCCAGCAAGTTCCTAAAAGTTCCATTACTTCTCTGAACAGTGTCACCTACTGGGGAATCAAAGTTTCAGAATCTGAGCCTAGAGGGAACATTTCCCAATGAAACCACTATAGATGCTGGCACAGCAATAACCCGACGAAGAGAAGAGTCACAACAAGTCCTGAATTGGGCAGTCTAGTACTGATAGCTAAAGTGATGATAGCATCAGAGAAAATGGGCAGTCTACTTAGGACTCTGGAAGGTCACACGCAAGCCAAGCCAGATTCTGAAGACAGGAACTGACACTCAGTCTTTTAATGAATGGACAATGTTATGTACCAAGAATCATCAAGGACTTCAGAGGATAACAGTCTACCTAGTGGTCAAACTAAGGCTCTAGAAGCAATTCATACATCAATGAGTATGACAAAGCTCTCAGATGTGTTTCAAGCAGCTGTCTTAAAAGTGAGTCTCCTAATATAAATGACTGAGGAAGAAACTGCAATAAAATTAGAAAGTATCAGTGGGTGTGGTGAGGACTTCTACCTGCCTATAATTACCTAGGAAATTAATGACTTAAATCTTCAAAAATCCAGATGTGCAATCCAGATATTACTAGACAGTAACAGTATAACTTTCACACTCCACTTTCAGCAAAGAATACATCATCAATGAAACATCTGGGCAAACAACATCTAAGAACACTCTGCTCAACAGCTGGAGGGCATATATCCTCAATCAGCACATAAAAAACTCCCCAAGGTAGATCATATGACAGGCCACAAAACAAATCTTGACAAATCTTTCAAAAACTGCAATCATATCAAATATCTTTTCCAACCACAATGAAAGAAAGCTAAAAATCAATGAGAAGAAACAGCTCTGAGAGCTACATGGAACTGCACAGCTTATTTCTGAGTCAAGAACAAACTCATGTACACATAAAAACATTAAAATCGATGGTGGACATAACACCAAGAAGGACACTACTGGCCATCAATACTTGCACAAAAAAGCAGAAAGCACTGAACTTCCTGCCACAGGCTATAAGGAACTAGGAAACACAGGGAGTGGGTCAAATTTTTTGTAATAAGATCAGCTCCCTGGCTGCAGACCTATTACAGAAATTTTGATCCACTCCCTGTGCTTCCTAGTTCCTTATGGCCCTGTGGCAGGACTGGCAACCAACAGATTGGGAAAAGATCTTTACCAATCCTACATCCGATAGAGGGCTAATATCCAATATATACAAAAAACTCAAGAAGTTAGAACCCTATTTAAAAATGAGGAACAGAGCTAAACAGAGAATTCTCAACTGAGGAAACTCGAAGGGCTGAGAAGCAACTGAAGAAATGTTCAACATCCTTAGTCATCAGGGAAATGCAAATCAAAACAAGTCTGAGATTCCACCTCACACCAGTCAGAATGGCTAAGATCAAAAACATAAGTGATAGCAGATGCTGGCGAGGATGTGGAGAAAGAGGAACACTCCTCCATTGTTGGTGGGATTGCAAGCTGGTACAACCACTCTGGAAATCAGTTTGGTGGATCCTCAGAAAATTGGACATAGTACTACCTGAGGACCCAGTTTTACCACTCCTGGGCATATACCCAGAAGACGCTCCAACATGTAATAAGGACACATGCTCCACTATGTTCATAGCAGCCATATTTATAATAGCCAGAAGCTGGAAACAACCTAGATGTCCCTCAACAGAGGAATGGATACAGAAAATGTGGTAC
>CM052704.1:36733074-36781812 GCA_028551405.1 Uromys caudimaculatus
GAACAAAATACTCACAGGAGGAAATATAGAGACAAAGTGTGGAGTAGAGACTGAAGGAAAGGCCATCCAGAGACTGCCCCACCCGGGGATCCATCCCATATACAGCCACCAAACCTGGATGTTCTTGTGGATGCTGGGAAGTGCTTGCTGATGGAAGCATGATAAGCTGTCTCCAGAGAGCCTCAGGCAGAGTCAGACAAGTACAGAGGTGGATGCTTGTAGTCAACCATTGGATTGAGCATGGGGTCCCAGATGGAGGAGTTGGAGAAGGGACTGAAGGAGCTGAGGGGATTTGCAGCCCCATGGAGGGAGCAACATTGTCAACTGGCCAGACCACCTGGAGCTCCAGGAGACTGGATCACCAACCAAAGAATACATATGGTGCTGGCCACATATGTGGCAGAGGAGGGTCTTGCTGGACATCAGTGGGAGGAGAGGCCCTTGGGCCTGAGGGTGTTAGATGCCCCAGTATAGGAGAATGCTAGGGAGGGAAGAGGGGAGTGGGTGGGTGGGTGGGGGAGGACCCTCACAGAGGAAGGGGAAGGGGGTATGGGGGAGGGGGTTTCTGAAGGGGAGACCTGGAAAGGGGAAAACATTTGAAATGTAAATAAAGTAAATATCAAAAAAATTTCTGTAATAGAAGAAATAATAAAGACAGGAGAAAGAATTAACGAAATAGGTACTAACAAATAGCCTCTCCCAAAGTCAGTGTAATTCAGTTCTCTTAAAAGTGAACAAAAGAGACAAGCCCTTAGCTAGACCAGCCCTGAAAAGATAAAAGACCCAAGCAAAAAACATCAGTGATGAAAGGAGAAATGTTAGAGCATATACAGCAAAATATCCAAAGGATTATTATTAACTCTTATCAAATATGATGCACCAGCAGGCACGGCAGCCTCTAGAAAGTCGAGAATCCCAGACACCTGCACCTTGCTAAGGCTGAAGCAACAGGAAGTCTGAGCAGACCAGTACCCAACACTGAGACTGAATTGATGATGAACAATTCATCAAACAAAGCCCAGGACCAGACAGTTTGCTTCCTGAGTCACACAAACAGAAAAAGGAAAGACATTGATTTTTCTTCAGTCATTCCAAAACAGCTAAAGGGGAGTGAATCCTTTCAAAAACATGTGAGAAAGCCAAGGCCACCCAGGAGCCAAAACTAGAGGAGCTTCAGGAAAGAGGAAGGAGGGAGGGAGGGGAGGGAGGGAGAAAAGGGTCAGGGGTTGGGCCTGTGGAGGGGAATAGGAATTGCCCCAGGAATGTCACACTGGGAGAAGGAAAGAGCACCAAGGGGAGCAAAGAGCAGAAAAGAGATTTACAAGTTGACAGACAGTTCAAGACTCATGGGTCAATGGTGGGCCGACCACACCTTCGCCTGGACTGCTTAGTTGTGCCCTCTGTTTAAACTGTAATCTCCCTTCAGGATCCCAGAGAGGGACTTGAGAGGGTCACTGGATAGCATTGTCCCATTTCCCGATGTGACCACATTGAATGCATCTTTATATATATATATATTTTTTGTTGCTTTTTACTATTAATTTGGTTATTTTAATTGGTTTCCCCAGGTAAGCTAGCTGAACTTGGCTTCTTGGAATACAGACCACAATCCCACACTAAACCTGGGGAGTCACAAAGCAAAACAAAAAGACATGAAAGCGCGGGGGCTTGGGCATAGGGAGGTTAGCAATGGGGAAAGACAGTCAGAGAGAGTGAAGAGGGGTGGGTGTGAGTATATACATAATATATAGATAATGTATATGTTATATGTATAATACATAATATGATTAAACTGCATGTATAATATGTATAATATATAGTATGTATTGTATTGTATGTATATATAATATACACATATGTATATATATACATATATATGACATTGATAAAGTAAATAAATATATAAAACTAGTAAGCCAAATCCCTTAAAGCACATTAGAAAGTGTATTGCTGCACTGGATGCAAGTATCAATCAATAAACTTGATAAATTACATGAACAGAATGAAAGACCAAACAAATGATAGGCAAAAGTCAACCAGTCCTGTCTCTTAGGTTCAACAAAACAGAGATACTATAAAATTTCCTGAACACGATATGAGAAGCCCTTAGCTAACACTGACTTTCTCTTAGATCTGAAGCGAGCCAGAGCTGCCCATTTTCACCCCTTTTATTCAACATCTTAAGTCCTATGAAGAAAAGTCAGACAAAGAAAGATAGTGAAGGACATCAAACACCCAAAGCCAATAAATAAACAAAAAGAGAAAAACAACAACTCCACTAAAATAAGACATTAAAACTAACACATTTACTGAAGTTCCAGAAAACAAACTCACTGTACAAAAATCAATAGCACTGCTGCACAGCAGTGACAAATATTCTGAACTGGAAATCAAGAAAAGCTTGCTCTTTACAGTAGCTATAACAAATAAAGTACCAATACATTTAATTGAGGATGAATGATTTCTAACAATGCAAACTATAAAATACTAATGAGAGAAAGTGAATAAAACAACACAAAAATTAGGAAGAGACCAACATTCTTTTTTTTTATTTTTATATTTTGATACTTTATTTGCATTTCCAGTGTTTCCCCTTTTCTAGGTCTCCTCTTTGGAAACCCCCTATCCCCTCCCCCTCCCAGCCTCTATGAGGGAATTCCACCTCCCACCCACCCACCCATCCATTCCCATATTCCCACCTTGACATTCCCCTTTACTGGGGCCTCTAACACCCTCAAGGCCCTCAAGGGCCTCTCCTCTCCCGATGGCCAATGAGGCCATCCTCTGCCACATATGTGGTCCGAACCATGGGTCTACAGATGTGTATTCTTTGGTTGGTGGTCTAAACTCCAGGACGACCGGGGGGAGGGGGGGTCAGGCCTGTTGACACTGTTGCTCCCTCCATGAGACTGCAAACTTCCTCAGCTTCTTCAGTCCTTTCTCCAACTCCTCCATCTGGGACCTCACTCTCAGGCCAGCAGTTACTGTAAAGTGAAACTTGGGCATTCTGAACTTTTGGGCTAATATCCACTTATCAGTGAGTACATACCATGTTTGTTCTTTTGTGACTGAGTTACCTCGCTAAGGATGATATTTTCAAGTTCCATCCATTTGCCTGCAAATTTCATTAAGTCATTGTTTTTAATAGCTGAGTAGTACTCCACTGTGTAGATGTACCACATTTTCTGTATCCATTCCTCTGATGAGGGACATCTGGGTTGTTTCCAGCTTCTGGCTATTATAAATATGGCTGCTATGAACATAGTGAGCATGTGTCTTTATTACATGTTGGAGCATCTTCTGGGTATATGCCCAGGAGTGGTATAGCTGGGTCCTCAGGTAGTATTATGTCCATTTTTCTGAGGGTCTGCCAAACTGATTTCCAGAGTGGTTGTACCAGCTTGCAATCTCACCAACAGTGGAGAAGTGTTCCCCTTTCTCCACATCCTCGCCAGCATCTGCTGTCACCAGAAAACCAAATAACCCCATCAAAAAATGGGGAACAGAGCTAAACAGAGAATTCTCAACTGAGGAAATTTGCAGGACTGAGAAGCACCTAAAGAAATGCTCAACATCCTTAGTCATCAGGGAAATGCAAATCAAAACAAGTCTGAGATTCCACCTCACACCAGTCAGAATGACTAAGATCAAAAAAAAAAAAAAAAAAAAAAAAAAAACTCAGGTGACAGCAGAGACCAACATTCTTAAAGCAGAACAACTGATATTATAATGTCTACGCTACACAAAGAATTAACAGATTCAGTGTCATCCTCAACAAAATACCAGTGATAAAGTTTACAAAACAGGAGCACTACCTCTGCTCACATAAGACAAGAATGCCCACTTCCTCCAGGACCTGAAAGTCTTCCTTCCAACAGGGGCTGTGTGGGAGACAAACTAAGCTAAGTTAATAAATCCTGGGGTGGTGTGGGTGAGGGAATAGGATCCTTATGTGGAACTGTACAACCCCAATGTCGTAACCACGTCACAAAGGGCCTAAAACTGTTGGGTGGATTTTGTTGAAAACAGATGCTTGACATGGACCTGGCGTAATGCCTCATTGATTATTTATGAATTCTAAAAGGTAACTGATTTTTATAAGGGAGAGAGGATTTAACAGTTTGACCAAATGACAGCTGGACATCTGGTTATTATGTAACACAAATAAATGTTGCACAAGATCAGCTGGAATTCTTACTCCAAAATGTTGAACTTTAACTAGAAGACAGGAATCACATAAATCAAGATTATGAAGAATTCTTAAAAAACACATCATACGAACTCCTCAAGAAGTCAATGTCAGAAAAAAATAGGCAGGCAGGAGCCATTCTATATGGAAGGAAGTGGAGTTGTGGAAAGCAAATGTATAAATTGACTGGTGTCTAGAAAAAGTAATGGACTCTAAACTAAATTTTTAAAAACTAGTGAAATTTTTGAATATGTGATGTCTATGATTCAGTAATTTTGAATTATTATTTATTATCACTTATTTTCCAATATGTATTAAAACTTAAATAGGAGAATTCTTTAGAGACAGCTTTTCTGATTGTGTGTGTGTGTGTGTGTGTGTGTGTGTCCTTCAAACACTGTCAAGCCCCTGAACAATTAAGCTATGTGTTGTTTTATGTTTAGTTTATCCCTATAGCAAAGCAAATAAACAAAGAACATGAAAGACCAAGGAAACCCAAAATATACAATATACCCAAGTAGCACAGACCTTGCCTGGATCACTGATGTGCAAGGGAACAGAATCACTCACACACACACACACACACACACACACACACACCCTCCCAGCCTGCCAACATTGAGGAGTGTCTATGTGAGGAGAGGACCACCTACTCAAGGGTGGCACCGCCCAGTCAGCTGGTCCTCCCACACCAATTAGCAACGGAGAAAGCACCTCCACAGTCTTCGAATCAACCTGATGGAAGGAATTTCTCACTAGAGGTTCCCTCTTTCCAGGTGTAGCAAGTTGGCAACGGAAGCTGAACCTATGTCAATGGACTATATAGCCAGTAAGATGAAATAAACCCTTTCTTCTCCCAAGTTGTTTTTTGGTCAGTTTTTATTGTAGCGATGGAAGCTAAAGTAGGACAGGGGTCATCCCCCATTTCTCTGTTCTTCTAAATTACTGACATATTCATCCTGCAAAACACATTCAAAATTATTGACTGCTGGTATAAAAATCAGTCTTTCTTCCTCCTTCCCACTCTTCCTTCCTTCCTCCCTCCCTTTCTCCTTTTCTTCCCTCTCACGTGTATAAGACTAGCTACCTGTGAGTATCAAAATCAGCAACAAGATCTATGACCTGACCCAGTGCTCACAGCCACACTGCTGTGACCAATTGCAAAGCCACGTTTGTCCCTAACCTATCACAACATCAGTGCAACAGACAACTATCAGAAACTAAGACACCAAGAGATAGATACAGACTTGAGAGCTCACACAGAGACGTGGTGCACTGTTCTTGGTGAGACAGAAAAAGTCAGAGATGGACCTAATTCTTAGAATCACTTGAATCTCAGTAGTGTGAAAGCTAAAGACATGAGAAAAAGTCCCAGGCAGGGCTGAGGCAGAGCATACCTTCTGTGTTCAATTGGTCAAAACTGGGAAAGGAAGGGTGAGAAGTCTCCTTGAGAGAGGGATTCTCCCCCTTAGTAACTTGGTGCTAAAAATGTTAAACCCATTTCACTCAAAATTTTTTATGCCTGTAGTGTGTAAATATCTCAGACTGTCTAGGTCTTTGGCCAAATTCATAATTCACTTATCAACAACTAAAAAAATATATTAGCCCTTGAGGATCTAATTGAATCTTAGGCCTGACTTACACCCGGGGGATGTAAGTGGAATCTGGCTCCGTTTGTGCATTTTTTTGTTGTTTGCAATCCACGGTCAATAATTGCTTACATTGTTTGGACGTGAATTGTCACACCCAAGAAGTCTAGTTTTAGTAAATGGTTAAGGCCTGGATCAAGGGGGCCAGTGTGCCCTTGAGGCTTTCACTACGGACCTTGAAATGTAAGAGAAATGAGAGAAGAAAATCCACCACAAAGGTGCTTGTGCTACAAGATAAAAATCACACTTTTCAAAAGTGCAATACTATGGACAAAAAAACCTTTCACTTTCTGTCAGAAGTTTGTCTTCATGTGTAGGCTTGTGCTGGCTTCAATCTTGCCCACCTGCCACACCTGCATACAGGGAACAAGACCTAGCATGAAAGCCCGCTGCAGGAGAATGTCAGCACTGTGCTGGGAATATCAAAGCTCATCTGGAGATTCCCTTGAATCAGGCTTTTTCTTAAAATAAGGGGCACGCCTCCAAGATCCTGTGGACCCACACGGCATGACGGAAGAAATAGCGCGGAGATGTCTCCCCCTCCAGTTTCCAATCCAGGCCATTGCCATCTCAATTTTGTGGAAGTCTTTCTTGCCTCTCTCTGCACTTCTCTTGCCACCGCTTCCACAACCCTCAGCCCTCCTGCTTCCCCACCCAAGCCACTGCTGGCTGGCAGAGCTCATGGTTAGACTGAGAACACACTCAAAGGCTGACGTTCCATCACACACCACAGACATGACCCTGCTTGCTGCTGCTACTGCTTCCTCCTCCTCCTCCTCCTCCTCCTCCTCCTCCTCCTCCTCCTCCTCCTCCTCTTCCTCCTCCTCCTTCTAAAGATAAAATGTCTCTACTGGAAGAAAATATTTCCTTATGGAATAATAATCAGAACTTGAGATGCTCAGGAACATGAGTTATTTCTTCCTCTGAATGTTCTGGAAATCCAGTCAATTATCATTAGGTAGTCATAATTATCACTCTGAGTTGGAATTCAAAGCACATTTCTCAGAGGTCTGAATTATGTTATCCATATGAGTACATAACCAAAGTTAGAACTGCAGCATTTATGTGCAAAAGGAAATACAATTTTAATTTGAGGGTGCAGTAAGGTCATCACTATGAACAAGAGTTATGTACTGTTGGATGTTTTTCTCTTTTTAAAGAGATGTATTTTCTCTTTCAATGTGTGTGCATGTATGAGTATGCAGTGCCTATAGAAGCCAGAAGAGGGCATCAGATCCCCTGGAGCTGAAGTTACAAGTAATTGTGGGTGCTAGGAATAGAACCTGGACCCTCTGCAAGAACAGCTAGTACTCTTAACCACTGAACTATCTTTCAAGACCCTGAGTTATTTTAAGCTGTTTTTGTTTGCTTGTTTTTTGTTTTGTTTTGTTTTGTTTGCTATCTTTAGATATACGCATGACAGAACCAAGCCGTCACTCCAGGGCTCCTTCAGACCTTCAAAACTAAGAGAAGAATCCCTCCATTAGAGTCCCCTACTGTCACTGCCTACACGTCAGTTCAGAGCCTAGAAACACAAACTGTTTGATTACTTATTTTTCAGTGAATCCACAAAATTGACTTTGTGTTATCGAAAGGAATTCAGTATTCGAGTTTGTGGTCAATTATCTGCGTCTCCCTTAAAATACCGTTATTTAAAGTCGTGACTGCAAACAAACTCTGTCATTTCCCTCTTCCAAGACTAAAATATAAATTATTATACTATCTTTAGAAGAAAATACATTTTCTGTGATTAGCTATGTTCCCTGCCAAAAGAAAATTGAATGTTTGACGTGCCGTTTTAAAAGTAGCTGTGAATGTGCTATGCTCACTACTTTTTTTTATCAGAAAATTAAAATGGCTGGGTTCAATTTCTTCTGTTATCTTTAGCACCTTTATCTACACTGGGAAATTCATCCAGAATATTCCCTTTTTAATTTAGATGCAATACTATACTACATTCAGCATATGGCTTGAATGTAAGACAGGAAGAACATTCACCAGCAGCTAAGGGTCATCCGTGGTCCCTTGAGAAAAGACACATGATCCAACAGCTGCAGCAAAATCATTGGAGTGATGCACCTCCCAACACAGCAAGATAGCAAGATCTGGGTAAAATGAACCACATTTACTGTCCTAAAATTATGGCCAAGGCATCACTGTCTGTTAAGGGAGTAAGACCAGCAAAATTGTCCAAAGGAGACAAATCCTCAGCAGGATCACACAAGATGGAAACAAAGCAGTAGGAAGAAAGAAAAAAGCCTTAAGGCTGTCTAGCACCTGTCTTCTAAACCTGGGGATGTGGTAAAGTGTCCACCATGTAGGTGAGAGGCCAAACCTTTTCAATTCAGACTCCATATTTTAGAGAACTTGACCTAAGTTTGAATTCAGGTAAACTAACAGGCTGGTATCTAGCATTAGTTTCCAAACTGTTTCCCCAACAAAACCCAAGCATAGCTCCAGTCTCTAGGCTCACCCTCAACAAGACCAACATCTCCAGCTTATTCCTCCAATAAACCTGCACCTCCAGGTTACAAGCTCACCTCCTGCCTAATGATCACCAATGTAGAGGAGAACAGAAATTAAGTTTATATGACTCCCAGCACTAGACAATTATGTTAAAGGCCACAGTAGCTTTCCAATTAGATGCTTGCACACTTACCCCCACTTGCTGCTTACTATAAAGCCTTGCCCTGATAGATATTCAGGGCTTCCCCACCATGGTGGTGCATTGGGGGCGGGGGGACCCAAGCTAGCTCGAATAGAATGAAAACCCTGCTGTGAGTTGAATCAGATCAGCTCCTGTCTGTTTTGAGGCAATCACTAACATTTCCCTGGCATTAAATAGGCAATTGGAAGCAGTAAAGGGGGTACTTCCATTTCGGGGTCTTCATATCAGAATTGTGTCTTGCAGTTTTGAGCACAGCAGGCAATGTGAGGGACCTTGAGATTTAAGCACAGTTCTTCCCAGTGACATACAACCTCCCAGACTACTCTATACTGACCATCATCAGCCAGAAACCAGAACTACAGAACAATAACGAGACACCAGCTTCTCTCTAGGACACTAGCACATACCCTGGCTACAACAGAAAGAGGACAATGACAAATTGTCAAATAGAGAACAGACCGTGGAACATGTCAGAAAAATTCCTCATTTGTGGATCAAGATGAATATGGAAGAAAGAAGGCTATGCAAAAGAAGGGCCCTGCTTTTGGGAAGATGAAGCCCTCCTAGGAAAAGCTCCAACATTATCTATAGGTTATGGGATGTTGGGGGAGGGCTAGTCAGTGTGCGGACTGTGGGAACACTTGTAGGAGTTTCTGGAAGTTAGCAGTGGAGAAATGACCTATGTGCTGGAATAAAGTTCATGTCTCTCCCTGGGGCCCACTTGTTAGTTGTGTTACAGGTTTTATATACCCACAATGGAATTCAACCATGATCCATAAAATGTCATAGAAAAGGGAGAAAGTTAGAAAGTCATGTGAGGCACAGAAAATATTCAGTTCCTTTCAGGAAGATAACAGCAACACTTAGAACTGTCATAGTTAACTGTCACCTCCCTGAGGGACCACTGGATCTCTCTGGGTTATAGGGAGAGGTCATAGGAGTATGTGTGAGAAACTTCCGGTACAAGAAAAGGTCTAATGAGTATCGATTCTTTTCTCTAAAATCCAAGAAACATCACATTTGAAGCACATTCTGCAGGTCCGAAGACTATCAACCTCCCCCTTTGCCACCGTGCTGTGAAAAATCTTTGATATTAAAGTTATTAAGCCAATAGTAATAAACTAGGCTTGATAGCATACAGTTGTAATCTCGGAACTTGGGAGGGGAGGCAGGCAGGCCAGAAGTTCAAGGTTAGCCTCTGCTAACAAGTTTGAGACAAGCCTTAGCTACTGGAGACCATGTCTCAAAAGTAAATAATTAACCAGTAATAACATTGCCATTACAAGTCAACACTGTCTTCCTTGGATATTGCCTATTTTTCTTCCAAGAGAGCAATCATCTTGTTCTACTTTCTTGATTCCCGACTCCAGTATCTGAAGCACACGAGCTTAAGCTGAGCTCTAGTTGGTTTTGTAATAATCACATGATCCAGACCTAATGAGACACATTAAATTCTTCTTGTTACTGGTGGAAACTAGATGCCTGCTTTTCAGATTTACCACAAATGAGCCATAGGACTGGAGCTGCCCCCGTCACCTTGGGACCATAAAGACATTGGATGAATGACATTGGCATATATAAATCTGGGTTTCCATGGCAACTTTACATCTTAGTGACATAATTTACTAATCTCTAAAGCATAGGAGATAAATGGCCCTTAACATTTTTATATACATAGTGGGGGTTTTATCTACAGGGGGGGATATAGCATTTAGCCTGGGGAGATGGGTACTGAGAACTGAAACTGCCCATCATGGGTAAGAATTTTATTCAAGTTTTATGCTTATTCTAAAAGGGCTCTGTTTTTTTTTTTTAAATTGTCTTTATATTACTATAAAAATCATCTGCAATACAAAAAAAAAAAGGATGTTCCAGAAAAGCTTATCAAGCCCCAGACACACTGTTCTTGCCCTGGGGTGTGCTGGCAGAGTGAAGAATTGATCTATGAAGAAATACTCATCTTAACAGTCCCATCAGGAGCATTTCTCATGTACAACTGTAAAGATGCCCCCTTGATGATGTACACACCAAGAAATAACTTCATTAATAAAACATTGCCAAATACGTTTCCCCCCTAAATCCAGCATCTTTTGTCTTTGCCCTTGTTCCTCCCTTCACTTCCTCCCTTCCCCTAGTTCAGTCATAACAACTACAATATTCATGTAAATGTTGCCCCTCTGCAGAAGAAACAACCTCACCTGTTCCCAGCCAAGACAGAAAGATATGGGTTGCGGTATTTTTCCAGGCATGTACCCTAAGATTTCATAATTAACACACTTGTATCCACTTCATCCCTAGCAAAAGAAGTTTAAGACAGGAGTGGGAGTTGGAGGATTGTCTCAGCTGTTAAGAGCACTGGCTGCTCTTGAGAAAGACCATAGGTTCAGTTCCCACACTTACTTGGTGGTTCACCACTCTCTGTAACTCCAGTTTCAGGGTACTGGATGCTGGCTTCTAGCCTCTTTGGATACTGCGTACATGCAATGCACATAAATATATACAGGTACTCATATACATAAAATAAATCACTAAAAAGTACAGTGAGTAGGAGGGATGTACATAAAACTGGTGGCTGGCTGGAGGTTTGATTTCAAAGCATCCAACACTGAGGACACAGTGAGTCGTACCAGGTTTCAGGCAAAATCCAAAGTCCTACCCTAAATGCAGAGGACATTCTGCTAGCTTGAAATCCAGCTGTGGGATGGCGTGTTGCAGAGGCACTGAAAAGGAACCGTGGGTTTTCCACTGTGATATGCATTTGCTGGAACACTCAACTCTCCCAGGCAGAAAGCAAGAGTGTTTACAGCTGTCGTCCTTGCTGATTGCAAATGGAACCCTGAGCTCAGAGCACATAATCACTGATTAAGCTGCTGAGCTTTTGTATCCAACATCCAACATTGGGAAAGGGGGGGGGACTTAGTGGGTTGTCTCTTACCAAACCACAAACACATGTTCCGTTGCATGTAATATATTCCCTAACACTGCATTTCTTTTGAAAGGGAAAAATATTTTGAGCTAAAAGCTAAAAGAGTTTGTCTAGTTAGCATATTAAGTAAAAGCAATAAGGACTCCGGGTAGGTGTGGTCCATATGCCTTTCTTTATGTTAGCATCATAGAATACTAAAGCTGGCAGAACATAAAGACTACGTAATCTGAACCTGTCTTTTAAAAAACTGAGACTAACAAACGGATGGGATTTGTTGAAAATGGATAGTGCTAAAATAGATAACTGAAGCTTAATTCCAAACCCAATTAGCGAAACATCTAGAGGAAAACACAGAGAATATTCTTCAAACTATACACAGAAGCAGGAAGTTTCTGAATGAGGTTCCAGTCACACAGGAACTAGAATTGACAAATGAACATGACATTTAAAAGTTTCTGCACAGCAAAGGAAACTACAGGCAGAGTAGACAGCTGACAGAATGGGAGAAAAGCATTGCCAGCTACACTTCAGAAGGGCCTACATCCAAAATTATAAAGAGCTAAAAGATTCTCTCTCTTCTCCCCCCTCTACTGCCCCTCTCTCAAAGGGAGTTGATGTATAGACACTTCTTAAAAGAAACAAATGATCAGTAAGCATTTTTAAAGTTTTCAACATCCACAGACACTTGCAAAATGGAAATTTTAACTTCCCTGGGACACCACCTTACCCTGCTCAGAATAGCTATCATCAAGAACTCGGATAAGAAATGCCAGAGGGCAGCGGGGAAAAGGAGACCCTCACTCACTGCTGGTGAGATTGCAAATTAGTATAGCCATTGTGGAAATCAGTTTAGAGTAGCCTTAAGAAATTAAAAATAGAACTGCCTTGTCTAGACCATTTCTTGGGTATGTACCCAAAGGACCCCACGTCCTTCACAGAATCAGATTTACATTTATGTTTGTTGCTGCTCTATTCACAATGGCAAAGAAATGGAGGCAGCAAGAATACCCATTAACAGATGAATAGATAATGAAAATGTGGTACATATATACACAATGGAATTTTATTCAGCTCCAAAGAAAAATCAAACTATGAAATGTGCAAAAAAAAAAAAAAAAATGGGATCTGGAAATTATTATGCTTACAGAGGCAGCCCAGGCCCAGAAAGGTAAATACCACACACGCTTTCTCATATGTGGGCCCCAGCTTGGAATGGGTATAAATGCAGGAAATGGGGAAAAGGGGGAAAGGATACCCTGAGGAAGGCAGGGGGAGGGACAATAGGACACATAGGACATGAAAGCAAAGCTTGAAGGAATATGACAAGGGGGCAGGATGTAGAGGATTTGGGAAGATCCGAGGGTCTACTTAAAAATGCTTTCCAACCCACAATAATGAAGGTTTGAAAACCATCTGATACCATATGCCTATTCGTTCATGTAAACCCAACCTGCTGAGGGTCCACACCCTAAGCACCTCTTTCACCAGGCTCTCTACTCCAGGCTGCCAACCATCTATGCCAATCACCGCAATGGCATCTAACCAAACAGGATAAACCAGAGACCTTGCCGCACACTAAAGTTCCCTAGGCTGGTCAACGTTAAGCCTTCCACTGTGCAAAAGGGATGGTAAAGGCTGCTGCCCATACTGCCCACATTTTCTGCCTCCAAACTAACACAGGCTTGCAGCTAAGGGGGGCCATGGGTTGTGTGGTACCATTCTCCTAAAACCCTGGGACTATTTTTTTTTTTCAATGATAACCTAAGCATTGGCCTAAATGCATACATAGAATACGGTTTAAAAACAACAACAACAACAACAACAACAACAACAACAAACCTTACATGTGAAACACGGACGTTAGACCCCAAGAAAACAAAATGTGCTCAACTCAGAGATGAGCTTGAGGCAGCCAAGAAAAAACAAACAGACAAACAAACAAAAAACCAGGTAAGTCACAAGTGGTGGAATAATGACAGTGGCCTTTCCCCAGGAATTTGAGCAGCAGAGTTCTGCTGTCACCTGCCTTGATGCCTCTTACGCACATCTGAAGACTGTCCAAAAGTAGCACGGGGACAGTTTCCTCCTGAACGCACTACTTAATAACGCACGGCTGCATTCCTAGGCACAGACTCACCGTGGAGTCTCCCGATGACCAAATGCCCTACTCTAGTCTGAAACAAAATGTTAAAATAGTCTCTTAGTCATCTCCTTGCTTCTTGTCTCCTTTTAATCATTTTCCCAACTGTCCCAAGCCACAGCTTGTACATCCATAAAAATCTTCCATGGTCTCACGTTAAATATTGATCTCACCAGGACATTCAGAGCCCTCCAGGGCCCCCAGCCCAGCTCCAGGCCTGACTGCCAGTATTCTAGTACATTCTCTGTGAGTTCACTAAATTAAACTGTCCTCAGTCCCCTGCACACTGTCCTCATGCACTGAAGTCCTCCATTGCTAGAACAACTACAAAATGTTTTATGAATATTACTTTTGAATAAACCCACCTGGCAGTGAACTCTTAGTTCCTAGCAAAATCGTGCCATGAGGCTAAAATTCTGTGTCTCCTTTCCCTCCAGGTGAAGGGAGATACATAGCATATACATCAAAGGATTATACAACAGGTTATGAAGATTTTCAGCATAATTTGAGCAGTGTAAATTTGGGAATGTGTTAATATCACCTACCTGTAACTCATATTAAAGCAGAGTGTTAGAATTTTCCATGTCAAATACATTTTATCATTTAACCCTTATGAAACCTGACATGTATTATAATTATTGACACTTTACTTGGAAAAAAACTCAGAATCAAAAGAAATGATTTAGTCAAGACCATATAATCAGATAAGAATTACAAATATGAAAACTTCTTTTCTTAAAATAGTATTTTTATTAATTCGTTGAGACTTATACAATGTATTTTGATCATATTCAACCCCCCTCCAACTTCTCCCAGATCCACCCCCACCTCTCTAACCAACCAACATTCTATCCTCTTTAACTCATCAAGTACAATTTGTGTCTCTCAAATACTCTTGGACGTGGGGTTTTCCCCTGGAGCACGGACAACTTACTAGCGGTCATATCGTTAAGGAAAGTCAATTTTCTCTCTCCCAGCAACTATCAATTGCCAATAGGTCCTGAAGCAGGGGTGGGGCTTGGTCCCACCTGTCCCCCTATGCTAAGATTTTATCTGGCTTGAGCTTGTACAGGTCTTGTGTATGCTGTCACAAGCACTGTGAGCTAACATATGCAACTGCCCCCTGTGTCCAGAGGACAGCTCCTGCATTCTTTCCAGCCCCTCTTCCATGATGACCCTTGAGCCCTGGGAAGAGGAGTATGATCTCTCAGTTAGGGTTGAGCCTTCTGCAGCTTATTCTCTGCACCATGACCAGTTGAGGCCCTCTATGTTCATCACTATCTTCTATAAGAAGAAGCTTCTCTGATGAGGGCGGAGGGATGCTCTCACCTATGCATGCAGCGATAAGACATCAGGAGTTAGTTTAATTACTATATCTACTTGGCACAGACATAGTAGCAGTTTCTCCCCTAGCGTCTATGACCAGTCTGTATTCCCTCTTCTCTTCTCTCCTGTGTAGCAGCCATGCTTTACTGAAAGAACTGTGACTCATTTATCTCTCATTTCCATGGATTTAAGAATTGAATTAACCAGCTTTATTGTTTGCAACACAATAAACTTCCTTATCACATTAGTTTTTCATAAGTTATGCTATTTAAATATAACAACACATCTGCAAGTTATAAGTTTTTATAGGCATTTTGTGGTGAAACAGTGAATCTCAGAGACTAGGTTGCTAACATCACAAAACTGAAAGCACAGTGCACCTGAAGCAAAGGTTGAGGCATTTACACATTAGACTCAGCTATAATTCAAAATGGGTGTGGAGCTCATTCCCACTAAAACAAGTTTCAGTTGACACATAGAATGCAATTCCCTTAATCTAAAAATTAACTTCTGGATAACGTGGGGGGGTTGATTGTTGGGGGTAATGTTTAAATATGTTTCAGTAAGTGTTCTGATCTATTTTTCTTTTGGAACTGTGTTTTCTTAGTCTGAAGAGGCACAAAGGCATTGCCCCTCCAGCCTCTTTACAATCTCCTGTGACCTGTGAAGATGTCCAACCAATCCACCCCTATAATCCAAATATAACCCGATCAGTGCAGTGTTAGGAGAAATGAGGCTAATATCTTATATCATGTTCCTTAGTGGCTCTATCTATCTATCTATCTATCTATCTATCTATCTATCTATCATCTATCTCATCTACATCTACATCTATAGCTCTTTCTCTCTCTACCTAGAACATATTTGGGAAGTTAGAGGTACAATGTAGATATCAGAAGAGTGAATATTATTCCCCATGGATGACACTGTAGAAATCTCAAAGTAGCTTGAGTCCCACACTACTGAGCTACTATATGAGACCTAAGATCCCTAAATACCAATTTCCGCAGAAACAATAACAGTATATGTAAACTATTAGTATTTTACATACAATAGGAAAATTGTAATCATTCTTATTCTGTGATTATTTTTGTTGGGTAAAGGAGAAGTGGGAGGAAGGGAAGCAGAGAAGGAAAAAAGAAATCAAGGAGAAAGGAAAGAAAGAGGAAGGAAGGAAGGAAGGAAGGAAGGAAGGAAGGAAGGAAGGAAGGAAGGAAGGAAGGAGAAGATGAAGGAGTGAAGGAAGGAGGGAAAGAAGGAAGGTTAGAAAAAGGAGGGAAGGGAGAAAGGAAAGAATGAAGGAGAGAAGGAAGGAGGGAAGGACAGAAGGAAGGAAGAAGGGAAGAAGGGAGGAAAGGAAATAGAAATTTAAATATATTTTAATGACGTATGGGTTATATATCAAACCACAGAATTATGGAATATCGGGATTGTAACGACATCTACCCACAGGGGCAACCCTCAAATCCACTCTCCAAAACTAGCAAAGTTGGCCCTGCAGGCAAGCTATAAAGAGACAGGAAATTAGGTGCGTATGAAATAAAACAGGGGGTTTTGATAACCGCCGGAGTCATGCCCTTGGATCCGCATTCTCATTACACACAGGGCACTGGCATATGTCAAGCATATGTTGGGTTTCTCTCAAGTGACACAAAGAAACAAAGCTGCAGGAGTTATCATGGTGGTCCGGAAGGAAGTATTAATGAAAAGATCTAATTTGGAATATGTTGTCTCAAATCCTAAACCCCAAAGAAGTATTTTTATCCACACCTTCCCTGGCCACACATCTTCAGCAACTGCTTCCAGAAAACAGCCCAGCTTCCATGAGACCCAACGTGAGTGTCTGGAAGGATCGTGTCTCTTCAAGGATGCAGGAATATTGGACTTGAAGTTGTGACTACTGTACAGGGCAAAACTGATTCATTTTCTGATTATGCCAACTTCTCGAGAGGTTATCAGAAAAATCCAAGCTACTGATGCCGATGCTGCCTTAGGTTGTGGAGACCTAAGAGCTGGTCTACCGTATCTGCGTGGAGGCCGGAGGCAGTGCCCGGACGGCCCGAGACAGATATTCCAAGAATAGTGAGAGGCCTCTCTTTCTTAAGGGGCAGGGCTGGATGAGAGCGAGGAAGTAAGCTTCCCCAAGAGCAGCTGAATTAGCCCAGAAACTTTTTTAGACACAGCCACACATGCTTCTGTGTTCCTAACTTCTAAAATAGATTTTAAAAAGGCTGTTAAGTCTGTTGAGAACTCATCTCCTCAACAGCATGTAACATACAAGTGACCAACATATAATATCAACGGACATCAACAGCAAAACGTCAATCAAAATCCACACTCAGGGTCCATGAGGTGGTCAAGCAGATAAAGGCCCCTGCCACCTAGGCTGATGGCCTGAGTTCAGTTCCTGGTGGGGAGAAGGTGACTTCTCCAAGCCGTCTTCTGCCCTCCATTTACATGCTGGAGACATGGCTCAACCAGTAAGAGCATTGGCTGCTCTTGGGGAAGACCAGGGTTTGGTTCCCATCACCCACAAGGCAGCTCACAGGCGTCTGTAACTCCAGTTCCAGGGAATCTGACACCATAAATTGGCCTCTAGAGACATTCATTGCACACATGCAGGCCAACACTCACACATAAAAAATGAAATTTAAAATTCTTTAAAAATTAAATGAACTACTATTTTAGTACACTTAACTAAGAAGTCTAGGAGAAGATACGTTAATAAATACTCTACATTTTATTAAACTATATTTTATTAAATATAACTATGCTTTATTTTTGCTTTTTTTGTTTTGTTTTGTGTTGTTGTTTTTTTTTTTAAAGACCAGCAGGAACCAGGAAGGATGGTACACACCTTTAATCCTAACACGAGGGAAGCAGAGACAAATGGATCTCTACAAGTTCAAGGCCAGCCTGATCTCTATAAAGAGTTCCAGGACAGCCAAGGCTACATGGAAAAACACTGTCTAATGTTAACAGCAGTAGTAGTAGCACTCGTAGTCATAGTAGTAGCAACAGTAGTAGCAGTAATAGATCATTTTAACAGGCCCCTAGACCTTAGGAGTTGCCCACACCTTAGCACATCTGACTCCATAATGTGAGTACCATTTAGGCCATAAAACTTAGCACACAGGCATCCCCACCTGACAACAAAACAAGAACAAAGACCTAATCTATCAAAGTCCATAGTTCTGGGAAAATCCCTGAGTGTACTAACTTGCTTTTTAGCTTCTGTAGTTCCACTTCTGGCTAACTGTTCTTGTTAGCTGAAGTCTGTCAACCCGGGTTATTGGTTTTGTGCTTACATGCTCATCCTGAGAAGGACTCCGTGCTATACTGGGGTCCTGAACACCCAGTGTAGTTGCTGGTTGCCTCAAAAGAACTTTCTGTTGGCTTAAACACATGTCTAAGCCATCTTCTCTGGAGGATACCCTACAACCAACACTGGGAACAGAGAAGAGAAAGTCATTTGGATTAAAGAAATAGAATTAAAGAGAACCATTATATCCCACTCCGTCCCTGCATCCAAATCCTGGCAAAACTGCACACATCTTCTCGGGATATGTAGAATGAATTTTGCTTTTAAATAAATTCAGCAAGAAGGCTTCCACATCATCTTTCCTAACAAATCCTAGCTTTAAGGAAAAAAAAAAACACTAAGAATAGATTTATAGTGAATCAAAATTCATAATGATAAAATTGTCAGGTGATGGTTCTACGTCTATTTATTCATTCAGTTCTGGTGACCCTATCGCATAGGAAAAGAGAAATCTAAGACATGCACAACCTAAGGAATTGACAGAACCTGAATTTGACCCAAGAAATCTGACTCCTAGGGCCTCCCCAAAACTTTCTGTGACATAATTAGTAATTCTTTAAGGAGAGTTTATATCATAGCCAATATCTCTATTTCTCTTTAGCATGCAGTTGTATATTTTCAGTTTATCTTTTAAAGTCAGTTCTCCTCTTTTGAAGGGAGTAAAGCAGGGACAAAGAACATACTGTAATCTCAATCTATCCTTCTCTCTCTTGTTTCTGCCCAACCTTCAGGAAGAGGCAGAATAATCCTCAGTTAGTATAAGAAACTAGATCTGGAAACTTCCACATCAGAATCTCATCTCTGTCTAGCTTCCTGCTCTAGTTTCTTGCCAGCAACCTCCAGTTCAAATTACTTCACCAAGTTTCTGGAAACATCTGACCTAAATATCTAATCATTGTAGCAACCATGTATTTCTGAGCTTGATTGCTGTTGATTCAGATATCCATAAAGCCACAGAATTGGAACATGCCCTGATTGACCTCCCCTTTGCCTTCTCCTTTTATGTAAGCTGTTTCCAATAGTCAAAATGTTACCAAGCTCATTGCTTACTTTGCCCCTTAGGAAAATATCTGATGGCATATGCCCACTCACATGGAGGTCATATTAAAAATATATAGTTCACAAATGACCAACTTCCCTGTACTTGGCTACTGAGAGAAGTATAAGATTCCAGCTGTTTGAATAAAACTTTTGAGTTAAATTTTTGAGAGCAATCTCTTTATCTTTTCACCATTCTTACTTTAATTTTTAACAGCTTTTTATCTATTAAATGCTTTTGCCTGATTTTCGTGTTACCAAATGTACAGACCGCCCCTATAATTTCTAAGTGCTGAGTCAGGAGGCTGGCCACTCTAATCTTGAGTCTCAAAAGCTGTTCAGCATCTATGATTAGGCTGCCTGTGCCATGGTGGAAACTTTCTCAGTAGTTATATGCTGTAGTGAGCTGTGATAAAGCACTGCAGCAAAAGACCTTCCCAGAGATGCACTTCCCAGACTCAGTCGCCTTCCGAGCCATCTTTTGTCTGTAGGTTCCATCCTACCTTTTTTCCTCCTTTTGCATCATAATAAATGATTTTCAAATGTTCATAATATAACTATTATGGCTAATAGGAAGGTAAAATAATTCTAGGGGCCAGGAGATGGCTTAGTCAGCAAAGTACTTCTTTTATAAGCCTTGAGGTCTTATTTCAGATCCCAGCACCCACATGAAAAGGAGGGAGGCAAAACCCACGTCTCTGATCCCAAGGTGGGAAGGCAAAGGAAGGAGCATACCCAGGACTTGCTGGCCAATCAGCCTGGCAAAATGGGTAAGCTGGTTCAGTGAGAAACGTTGTCTCTAAGTGAGTAAATAAAGTGGTAGTGATTTACGAAGATACTCACTGTTCACCATTTGGGTTCCACATGACTGTAAACACATTCATATAACATGAATACACATCACACACACACACACACACACACACACACACACTCATGCTCCTTTTTTTTTTTAAAAGACAAAATAATTTCAGACAGTTGAAGAACAGAGCTTTGAAATAAATAAATGGGGGTACCAAGGAAGTATGTTGATGATGTCTCTGAGGCCAAAGCATAAGACCAAGGCATGAGAAGCCAACCAAGCACAGAACAGACTGTAGAATGAAGCTATTGCTCATATCCAGGGTTGAAGGACTGGACACAAATTATGCATGGTGAGATCACATGGTAGTCAGGAACAGCTATGGACTAGGTGGGAAGGTAGTAGGGTCAAAGTACACAGGATCTTGAATACCACTGGAATTTAAGGTGCTTTATATACAATAATAAACCTTTGAAAGTGTCCTTTGGTGGCTACTCAGAGACTCTAGTCTAAGAAGGCAAAACTAAAAATAGACAGATCCATGTACATAAAACAGTTGCCTTTCCTGGCACTCTCCTGTTTCACAGAGGTCGTGTGACCAGCTCTAGCCACTAAACCATGAAAAGACAAAAATCTTTGTTAAGATTCCAGGACAAAGATTCAATTGCCAGCGTATGGTCATCCAACGTTCTTACACTTATTTTCCTTTACTACAATAACTGGCAAGGTTGAGGTGATGACTGGTCCACTCCTCTAGGACCTGAAGTCAACAGATGTACTACTCAGCCTATTCTTAACAGAACAGAAGTATGGCCCCAAAGAAGTATTTATTGTTGCAGACTCTGAGACTTGAGAGTCCCTATTTTAGAACAGTTGAAACATCCTGGCAGACAAAATAAGTCAACCTCCCTAGCTATATTTTCCATTGCTGTGATTAACATCCCAACCAAAAGAACTAGGTGGAAGAGGGTTTATTTGGATTACAGTTGAAAGTCACAATCCATCACTTAGGGAAGTCAGGTAGGAATTCAAGGCAGGACCCCAGAGGCAGGAACCATGGAGAAAGGCTGCTAAGTGACTCTTTCTCTGACTTCTTCCCAGTTTCTAGATGAATCTAATTTATATCAAGCTGACAACTGAAGCTAACTAGGACATACTGCGACGGTCTAGTTGAGACATGGTTTATATTAGAGCAAGATGCTAGCAGTGAAGTGGAGAGAAATTGACAGAATGAGCCTATGGTGCTGGGTCAGTTGTGCTTATGATTTAAATGCAATAGTCTATTGTCACAAAAGAAGGAAATTCTGCCATTTACAACGGAATGGTTGAACCTGTAAGACATTATGTAAAGTGAAATGAGCCAGACACAGAAAAATGCTTCTCAGAATCTGAAATGGTTCCTGTTTTCCCTGATCTCATAGAATTGGAGAGCATCCTAATGGTTACCAGGGGCGGCGTGGTAGTGGTAGTGGTGAGGAATGCCCTGGAAGGAGTCACACATAGAACAAAATACCTAGAGGCCAGCATAGAGAGTACAGTGTGTGGCGTTACAGAGTGTTCTTGAAAATGCAGAGAGAGTGGGTGTTGAATGCTCTCACCACAAACATGATAGCTATGTGGGGAACATGTCTGCCCAGGATCTGCACTCAGCCTCTCCATAATGCTATGACAAATGCGTACCATTTCTGCTGTGTTTATGTGTGTGTTTATCTCTGTGTGTGCATGTAGCATGCATGTGCACATAGACAACATGCCATGGCACACATGCGGAGGCCAGACAATATGATGGAGTCAGTTCTCTCTGTCCACCTTTCATGTGGCTTCAGAGGTCTATCTCAGTCACCAGGTTTGCATGACAAGAACCTTTATATCTACTAAGACATCTCATTGGCCCAAATTTGTACAACTTTACATGTTAATTAAATTAAGTCTGAATAAAAGATCTAAGTCTGGCAGGTGAGAAAAGAAGATACTTCAAAGAAGAAAGATTCCAAGTCTGGGGTTTAAATAAATGAAATTTACCAAGGCGTAAAAGATTATGTGCACTCAGACTCTCAGACGGAGCGTGATGGGAGAACAGCTGAGTTTTGCATAGGGGAAAAGCAGGTTTCAGAGTTTCACAGACAGCTATAGATAAGCAGCTGAGTGTTCCATGTGGACCTGAGATCAAAAGTGACAGTTTCACTTCTGACATTTAGGAGGTGTCGCACTAGAATGAGAATCAAATGCAGAGATGATGAGTTCAGCCCAAGTGAGGTCAGGGAGACTCCAGGAGACACACTCCAAAGTTTACCTCATGGAAATGACACAGAAAAGAGTGGTTTCCAGAGATGGGGAGGATGCGGGGGTTAGGGTGAGAGAGAGGGAGGACAGTTCACAGTACAGGACTGTAGCTACACAAGAGGAAACACTTTTAACAGTTTGTGGAAAATTAGGTTCAAAAGCGATTAATTGCACATTTAAAAGTATTCAGCAAAGAGGATTTGAATATTCCAACAAAAAGGAATGATAAATATTTGAGGCACTGGACATACAGTTAATATTCTCTTCTCATCATTACATATTGCATACAATATTGAAACAGTTCATGATTAAAATAAAACCTATAAATATGCTCAATTATTATGACTGTTAAAGATTTTAGATAAAAAAGTCTTTGGGAAAAAATACTTTCTGAATAAAGAAACATAGTTTCTTTACATAGTTTCCATACATAGTTATTTGTCTTATCCAAATGTATGTTTACTGAAATTGTATTTTTAAAACTACTCTCAGATTTCCCACCAGGAATTCGGGCACAGCAATACTTTCTGAATTAACCTGAATAGGATTTGTTTCAGTGATAGGGGAAATAAATCAAATTTTCTGTGTTTTAACATTTTCTTTTAATATGAAAATCTTAAGAATGTACACTTTTAAAAACTGACCAAATTTTTCTTGTAAAAACAAATTCCTTATACTGTCTAAAACGCCCATATCTAGGTTTCCTGCCGACCATCATTATTTCCTACTCCCAATTCTTCATTTCTTGACTAATTTTGGGTTTTTTTTTAATTCTAGAAATACCCATGTAGTTTTCCAACATACACAATAATGTAAGTATTAATATATAAAATATGACTTATATACCATCGAGACTTTTCTGTTACGGTAGCGATCTGGGGTTCTTACTAATTCAAAGAGTAGGACTTGCTTCTGTTACTAAGAAGAAGGTGCCATCTCCACTTCAGAGGAGGAATTTAATTGTCCACTAAAGAATTAGGACTGAGAACAAACAATATGATGAGGAGAGGTTGCTTACTAAATATTAACAAATAAGTGAGACTGTTAGAAAACTAAACACCACTAACATAATTCTCAAAGACACATAGGATCCCTACATAGGCCCTGATGGAGGTTTGAAGACATTTTCCCCTGACTGATTTTGCCAACAGCTCCATGCATTCAAAGAGAATGGCCCCAAGCCCTGGGTCTGTTCCCAGACCTTCCGACAGCTTGCTCTGCACCTTCCAAATACTTAACCTGTCTGGACTTCAGATTTCCTGTGCATATTACTCAGGACATGACTGAAAACGTTTATTGAAAGATTAAGTAGGTACCTCACAGAATCCAAAGTAAGTGCCATGTGCGTGGACTGAGGCGTTGGAGCCAGTGCACAGCCTGTAGGGACCCAAAGCATCTACTTCGCAGTCTTTCACTTCTCTTTCTCTGAACCCAACCAAATCCCTCAATGGCTTCTCAACCCTGCCTTTGTATATTCTCTCTCTTTTCTTTTCTCCTTCAAATATTTTAATTATATATTCCTCATATGGAATGCTAAATCTCATAAGAAAACTTGCACACAAGTATAATTTCATAAGAACCCTTTTTGCACTTTACTTAGAGCATCTGCCTCCAAACTCAACAGTCCCACCCACTCCCCAAATCACCTCCATTCATCTAGGGAAACTCACCTATACGTTCACATGTTACACACATGTGATTTATGTATCTATATAGATCCACAAGAGAGAGAAAATGTGATATTCATATTTCTTAACTATGTCTAGCTGCTTCATGTTCTCTCAAATCACATAACTCAGTTCCTTTTTATGGCTTAGAAAAACATAGATTGTGCACATGAATCCCATTTCTTTATCCATCCCTCTGTTGTTGGAAATCTACTTTGATTCTATAACCTACATATTATAACCTACATAGTCCTGAAATAAGCACTGATGGGAAAGTATCTCTGTGATATGTTAGCTTAGAGCCCTTTGGGTAAATTTTAATGCTATATGTTGGTCAAATGTTGGGTTAGTTATAGTTCTTTTTCTAAAGAAAAATCCATACTGATTCCCATAGTAGCTGAACTATTTTATATTCTCACCAGTAGCAGATAAAGATATTTTTTTACTCTGCATCCTTATCAGCAGTTGTTGTTTGTTTTGTTAATGGATGCCATTCTCATGGGGGTGAAGTTGAAGCTCAATATAGTTTTAATCTGCATTTCTCCAAGGTTTAGTTTGTTTTTTTTTTTTTTTCATGTTTATTGGTTCGTTTTTTTCTCCATTCCTTGAGAACTGTTCATTCATTTCATTAGCCATGGGTTCTATCATGGATTCTATCTTGTGCAGCAGCCTTTAAATCCGATCAGTAAGTGGTTGGTTACACCCATTATCTTTTATACCACTATTGCACCAGTGAGGATATCTCACAAGGCCATCCATTTTGTTGGTCATAGGGTTCACCTGTGGGTAAGACTGCCAATCATTATTCTCCCTTGGTAGCCTGCATAGAACCTTTTAGCACTATGAAAACTAGCCTGTAGTTGGAAAGACTAACAACACAAAAAGAGCTAACCCCTGCCTGTCACTGGGTTTTTTATTGGATGGCCTATAGTGTCTGGGGGAAGCATTGTACGCCAGTTATATGGTAACTCCATTTAAACTAATTCTCTCTCTCTCTCTCTCTCTCTCTCTCTCTCTCTCTCTCTCTCTCTCTCTCTCTCTCTCTCTCTCTCTCTGTGTGTGTGTGTGTGTGTGTGTGTGTGTGTGTGTGTGTGTGATTTTCTTTCTCCCAAGGCAATAATTCTAGTTTTGGGGTAAACACAATAGAAACCTTTGATGCTTCACTGTCTTTAACTCCTCCAATTCCAGACTCCAGTCTCCAATCTCCAGTCGGCCCTCAAACCCCATAACTGGCTTCTCCTGGAGCTTGCCCTAGCATTGCTTTCATTGATTAAGACTGCAGTACCTCCAACTCCATTTTTGGTTCCTTTAACTCATTCTGTATCCTACAGTCAGAGTAAATGTCTTACAGGATAAAAATGGATGTGTCCCCCTCTTGCTTAAAGTCTCAATGAGAAATAATATCCTGATATCTTAGTATATCATTTTTATGAGCTAAATACTGCCTCTTCTCTAGTCTTGCCTCCTGTGGGGACAATGTTTACAGCATTTAGAAGCTACCATAGAAAATATATGATAGGAAACATTAAATAGCACACAGCTATCTTCTACAGGACGTGGACAGGTTCACACATGGGGAACATCCCAGTAGCAATCAGCCCAGGGGTGCCAGCACAAGCATACCTAAGAAGCAAGATCAAGGCAACTCTTATGGGGCAGGTGCCTTTGAAAGCAGCCCGGTGAGGAATCTCTGAGCCCCAGAATTCCAATGACCAGCAGCCATTCTGTCTATTCTGCCTCAAAAGCAGTCTGCACAAAATGACTATAAATAAGCTAGCTTGAGTTGGTTTTAAAGTCACTGATTGTTTAAAATTTGGGTGTTAGATTCAAGTGTGATGTTGAGCTTACAGAAGCCTCCATGAAGAAATTAACAGCCAAGGGTCTACTGCCTGACTTAAAACTGTAGTGACAGACTCTTTCTGATCCTGTTTACTGAACCTTCTGAGTGCCTTTGAGTGTCACTTTATACACATGAGATCTTACTCTAAATCCTCTTACAGGGCCTGATAATCAATGGAAGGGAAAAGAGCTGAATAACAGAATTCAGAGAGAACCTGGAAGAATTAAGTGGCCACTCTCCCTGACTTTGATCTTCACATATTCAGATCCAACCAACTACAGACCAAAAAAACCTTGGAAAACTGTATGTACTTGAAATGTGGCAGCTTTTTCCCTTGTCATAATCCCCTAAGCAATCTAGAAGAATGATTATTCCCATATAATTTTACATCAGGAATTTTAAGTAACCCAGAGATTTAAAATAAACAGAAGGATGTATGTCCATTACATGCAGATAGTATTTGAAGTAAGAGGGTATTTTGCACAGCAGAGGATTTGGTTATCTCAGGGGGTCGAAGAACCATACAGGTGAGTGTGTAATGCAACACAAGCCTTCCATACACTACAACACTGGAAACAGTGACTACACTACTCAATCACTTTCATACAAAGCATTCCATCAGACCCTGTGCTTCTGACCCAAGACAGCTATTTCTTCAGAATTTTAATTATTCTGGCCTAACTTTTCTAAGCATGTCACCTGTTGCTGTCTCTGTGGCACTTAAATATTTGATAAGTATGTACTCGTCTAAGTCATGAGCAAACCCACTGAACTGGTTACCCTCAGTCTGCATCTCCACCAGAGACAATCCTCTAAATGAACAGCCAGACCTTGTAAAACAGACCTTGGGAAGTGACACAACCTAATATAATAGTACATGATGTGTGACACTTGCCATTTTCTCAGAAGTTCTGCTGAGTTAGAGAAGTAAAGACAACTAAAATAAATATCAGATCCTTTGGGGTCTTAAAGCACAAGGTTGGGTTATTTATGTAAAGCAGGCTGGGAGATTATGCAGTGTGTTCTGACTTCAATTCACACCCACCCTTGGGCTAAATGAATAGAGTAGCTCCTCTGAATTGTTTTCATGTCCCTGTCATCCCATACAACATACTCATTTTGGATATACTTGTAAGTACTCACTGGAACTTGATGGATGATCAGAAAAAAATCCATTTATTATCCCACTGGTCCAGGGCATTAGAGCAAGAAAAAAAAAAAAAAAAAAAGGTCAAGTCAGGAATATCCTGTACTTGAAGTCTATGTGAGCTTCTTTGGGGGTAAACTAGAGCTCCATGGAGGGAAGCTGGTCTGTGTCATTATGACAGTCTGCTAAAGAGGAAGGCCTAGAGAGTTGAGAGACCCCAATGGGAGACTTCAGATCCATCCATACAAATCAGGGGCCTTACAGAATGATTTTTTTACTCATCCAATGCTAGGAAAAACTGTGAGAAGGAAACCTTCAAAAATCCACAGGACTTCATAACAAAAATGACAAAAATCATCATTTTGAGTTAGTATCTTTCAGAAGTGTGACATGTGTGTATGTGTGTGTGTATGTGTACCATATATGCATGTCTGAATGCATATATTCACATGTGTGTGTGAGTACATATGTGTACACATATGGAGCCTAGAAGTTGACATTAGATGTCTTCCTCTGTCACTCTTCATTTCACTTTTTTTCTTGGAGCAGGGTCATTCTGGAACTCATAAGTTCAGGTGTTCCGGCTTGCCAATGAGTTTTAAAGATCTGTCTCTGGCCCCTCGATGCTGGGGTTACAGACGATCAGTACCACATATCTAGATCCGATCCTCGTGGTAGAACAGCCCCTTTGCCAACTAGACCATCTCTCCAGCTCTGAAGATCTTCATATACTTTGTGTTCCCTTGTTCCTGGTCCTATGCTCTCCAAAAAAACAAAACAAAACAAAACAAAACAAAAACAACAACAACAACAACAAAACAGTGGATAATGAACAGAAGAAGAGAGAACAGTGGAGGTGCCCACTATGGTAGACTCATTATAGACTTCTCAGCCTGAAACACACTGAACTAGGAGAAGTAAAACTGCACATATGAGAAAATGTGATTATAGTAAATTATTTAAACAGAAACACCAAAGCATTTGGCCATACCACAGACACAGTAAAGAGCTATTTGACAAGAACAAGGTTGCTTTCCTCTTGCAATTAGAACCCAATTTGTTCACTAAACTGGTAGTATGAGGAGAATGACAGATAACTGACGGAAAGAACTTTCACTGCAAAACTATAAAAGATGGTGGACTCAATGCTGTTTATATCATTTTTCTGAGTGTACCCTTTTCCAAGGTTCCCTTTGTATTATAAACAGTTTGCTATAATGTTCTAGCCTGATAGGCAATCTTGTTAGTATGGAAGTGTCTAGCATTGTAAAGGAATAAAAACTCATGTTCTCTAAATTCAATGGTGACATTAAGTAGGATGAGCCAATCAGGAAAAGGTGCCTTATAGTATAAAAGCAAGCATGATGTCCAATGGCCCACCACAGATAACAGATCCTCTGTTGGAGAGTTATAGCATGGAGTGGCCAAAAAAAGTCTCTTCATGAATCTAAAGGCACATAAAAGCATACATCTTACACCTGGTACATAAATTCATATTCATCTATTGAAATCCTGACCCCCTCCGGTGATGATAAGTTCCAGTGTGAGGCCTATAGTATGTAACTAGTTCATCAAAGTAGAGGCCTCATAAATGAGATTAGTGTCTTCATTACAAAGACTTAGAAATCTCTCCTTTCTTGCTCAATTGTGATATGCATTTGGAATCCAGCTGTGGTTTCTCATTGTCCATTTCCTCCCTCTCAGGGTGTCCAGATGCCCCTGCATACCTAGCTGAAGGATGAATCAGAGTCTGGAACAGGTGGGGTTCTGCAGGATCCTGGTCCAGCTAGGAGTGAGAGCCTGGGGAAGAGGAGAGGGAGAAGACCTTCTCCGAGAACCTTAGTGTTATAGATTTTTAATGTGAAGGCCTTCTCTGACAATCTTCATTGAAACAGTTCTCTTCGGCAATCTTAGCTCATGTGCATACCTTTATTCAGATAGATTGTATGCACACACCTTATTCGAGGTGAACCAGGAGTATATATGGACCTTGGAGAGTGGGAAGGGGTTTTCGGGGTAAATGAAAATCATTGGCTAAAGTTCTGAGAATGCATTTGTATGGAGAAGTATCCCAAAAATCCTAGATACTTGCTGTGCAGGTTCTTGGGGCAGGGAGGAAGTTGAACTTCTAGGTTGGTCAAGGACTATTCCACCTTCCCTAGGTAGAGGATGTAGGAGGTTGAGCTTCCCAGACAATGTCAGAGAAGGAGAAGCCCTGATAGTAAAAGGTCTCTTCCACTTTGCACCAAGTTCAGATGAGCCATTCAGTCATGGTAGACTGTGACCTAACTTAGCATGCTTTCCCCACACTCAACTATGTGAAAACATAGCAAATATTCTCATTTTATGTAAGACAGAAGGGCCCACACCTCACTGGCAGCCTGAGGTTGGATTTCAAATCCCCAGAGTCTGTTTCTAAGTCATCCATTTTTTGGCATGCAGTCTCTGTCCAAAATGGTGAAAAGTAATTCAAGAGCATTCCTTACTCACAGGAACCTGACAAGCTGAATAATGAACCTCCAAATGTTCTAAGAGCATAAGATTTTACCACCTCAGCCTGGAAACAAAGGAAGTTAGATCAAGGTCAATGAGAACATGGTTGATAGATTAACATGACAAACAGGAATAACAGGGATATGCTCAGCTTACATCATAAAGAGAGCAAATAGTACATCTCTTGGGATATCCAACTTTTGTCATAAAGTTATAGCTCTAGGAAAGAAAGGCATTCCGAATTGCATTAACAGAGGGGTTTGCCCCCCAAGCTACATGCTTCACTCAGAGACTAATACTATGTTGCAGCCATTTTGCAGAATAGGGATGTAGCTACAGAATGATGGCCAGGAGGGCACCACTATTGCAAAAGCAAATGAAAAGAAATAGAGCCACGGGTCTGCCAAGTACTGTTGTGTTCAGAATCCAAACCCCTATCTTCCCAGAGCCTGTGTGTCTTCTAGATTTTTCCCCCATATTCCTGAAACCAGTCTTCCATATGTGAAGCTGCATTCTTCAGAGTGTGAAGCCAATGGCCTCATTGCCATAGCTGGGGGTCCTCAAGGTTTTCTTTGTGTGTTCTTGATTTCAGTGTAATTAATTATTTTGTGACTGTGGCATGCCAATCTCATAGAGAACAGAAGATCTCATGAAGACATATCACTGTAGCCAATCACTCTGCACACAGCACTCAGCAACATGCCAAATTTGTTAAATCAAAGGAGGTACTCTATAAAGGTTTAGAATGACACCCTAAAGATGTAAGGCAGTTGGGAGTCAGTGAGGATATCATGGCTTGTGCCTTTTAGGTTTGACTACATGTTGCAACCATTATTCTGGCAGAATGGGAGAGAAAGGTCTAAGCTCTGTCTCCACCAGCACATCCCACAGGGTCATCTGGCCTCCTGTGGCCTTCACAAGACACATGTGCACTGAAGCAAAACCCAAGGAGGAATGGAAACCATTCTAACCCCTTAGTTTGCCACGATTATTTGTAAATGTGCTTTTTCCCTCCCCCCCTCACTGAAATGACTGGCTACCTGAACAGGAGTACCAGGGTACATAGCACACAGCACCCAGGCTGTAGCTGGAATTGGATGTGGATGGCTTCTAACCTCTCTGACTTCGGACTCCCAGTTTAGTAAATGTCTGAGAATGGCCAAGACATCTGTCCAATTTCTCTTTCCAGTAAAGTCAGAAGTCTTGAAATGAAAACTCAGTAATGTTTCACTGAACTGGAATGGATGGCAGCCTCTGTGGGCCAGGAAAAAAAAAGTCTGGCTGAAGAGACTCTAGCCTCCCGCTCAGTTACCTCCTGGGCAACAGCTGGGAGGGAGAAGAATAGCACAGGCTTCGGGTCAGCCTCAGCCAGGCCAGTACAGGTCACACACATGCTCTCCCGATATCCCTCCACAGCTATTTCACAGCACTGGACCCCATTGTCTTTTAGGGAGTCATGCTTATTTGACCCAGTGGACTTACTAAAGATCACCTCCTCTCATGAGTCATGAAGATATGTTTTATAAATGGTATGGAAAAATGCAGTTAACTTACTTTCAGTCATTCTTGGCCTGTGTTACAATAAAATTGTTCTATTTTTCCCTGAATTTTATTTCAATTAATATGGCTAGCCAAGGATTTCAAACTCAGGACTCTGTGTTCAGACACCAAAAGAAATATATTCTATTTTCCAATGTTTAAATGTACCAAGATTAGTTTTGAAGAACAAAACCCTCCTTCCAGCCTTAAAATATAAATTTTCAAAATATAATTTGCATTAAAAATTATATCTATGATATAATCAAGCATGCATAGCCCTAAACCACATAAACTTAACAAAATGGTATTTGTGACTATTTTAGATCAACAAGAAACATGAATTGTAGATATCAATACCTATTAAAACTAGTCACTGTGAACCAGGTGTAGTTGAACAAACTTGTAATCTCAGTACTTGGGGAGGAAAGCAGGAAGAATGCTACAAGTCTAAGATCAGCCTAGGCTACCTCTCAAAACACACAAACAAGGAGCTGGAGAGATGGCTCAGTGGGTAAGAGCACTGGCTGCTCCTCCAGAGGATCAGGGCTCAGTTTCTAGCCCCCAAATTGGCTGCTCACAACTATCTGTAACACCAGTTCCAGAAGATCTGACCCCCTCGGGCACCAGGCTCACATGTGGTAAACAGATATACTACAGACAAAACACCCACACACATAAAAAAAAATAAATGAATCTTAAAAGGAAAAAGAATACCTAGTCAATGGTGACATAATGGTCTTGGTGTTCGGGACACTGTAGGTGGTTGGATTTGGGACACTGTGGGTGGCTCTGATGACAGTGCTCTGTGCAAGCAAGTGCTCCCTTATTTAGTTAGGTTTATTTTTTCATCGTGAAAGAATATTTGCACCACTTTAGAGGTACAGTATGATGAGTCAATGCATGTATACTGTACAAAAAGAACTCAGGAAGGAGAATGTCTCTCTGATCAGTTGTCATTTCCACATGTTAGAAAATCTCTCATCTTCATTTCTGGTCTCTTGAAGTTCATCATGCACTATAGTGCTGAAACACCCAAACTGACCTCTCTCCCAACTGTATGTTAACGCCTTTATTGACCTTGCCAGCCCACCACTGCCCCTCCAGTATCGAAGAGCACTGTGTCAATCAGCTGTTCCACAGGATCAGCTCTTCCCATACTGAGAACATGTGGCACTTACTGAATTCACTTAGGTCATTTTAGTAAAATGCAATACATAATTACAACACAGATACAAAAATCTATAGACATGGGTACTTTCATTGGGTAGGATTCTGCAAATTGAACAAAACTCACAGCACTTAAGTGGCTACTAGATAAAAATTTGTTAAATGGATGAGTCAATATATTCTTTAGTAAGTCCACGGAGGTGGCAGTTAGAGGTCTGTCGTGCATTACTGTCTGCAGAGCCAAGCAATCACCATCTTGGGGAGTCCATCTGTATCTCCTTGCAAGAGATCATTCCAGCTGAGCTTGTTCACTCTTTATACTTCCTCTTAGAGAGGCGGGAGGGTTACAAGACATTTGAGTGCCCAGCCTCCATAGCACGGACTACAACTTCCTGTATACAACTCTTCCTTAACTACAGGTGGCTTCAGGGAGGAGCTATAGACTGGGAAAGACTAGGAGAGGGGGCTCCATTTATGCAGCTATGGAGAAGCCCTTGCCCCTGCTGTGGAAAGGCTTTTTCAAGTGCAGCCTATTGTGGGAGGAGCACCCATACTCATTTAAGTAACCCCT
This sequence comes from Uromys caudimaculatus, assembly GCA_028551405.1. Classification (NCBI taxonomy): domain Eukaryota; kingdom Metazoa; phylum Chordata; class Mammalia; order Rodentia; family Muridae; genus Uromys; species Uromys caudimaculatus. Next base: position 36,765,842 of record CM052704.1, read on the forward strand.
CATCTAAGCTCTGTAAGGAGGATCAATAAACTTATTAGTTTCCTAGAGTGAAACCAGGGATCTCATTTAGGCAAGATTATGCCTCGGTTCGTCGCTGAGACCTTAGGAGTGGGAGTAGACATTGCTACATCTCCCTATGGGAAGACATTTTAGTAACAAGGTCTTTCAGACTTAAGTCAGGAACCAGTGCTGCTTGTGCACATACCTTGAAATCAACATCTGTCTAAATCTTGGTTCCAAAACTTCAACTCCCTCCTTTGCCAAATTTTACATGCTTTCTGAGAAAGGCACACTGCCTGCCTTGGGTCTGGGCAGGTTTACAATGGGTTAATGACTCCTCCAGCTTTAAGAATCTGGTTTGTAGTATATCTTCCAGACCATGGCTGAGGAGTGATTTTTTTTCATGGAATGTATCGTGCCTTGACAAAAAGTTACAAAAAGCTTTAGTTTCTTTATATGGCCTGCTCTGAAGTCCACCCTCTGCTCATTGCAATCACTCAACATGTTCAAAATGGGTTATTTATGGCATTCACTTAAGAGAAGCATCACATTAAAAAGACAACTTTCAAAGCCGCCATATCCTGTTTCTAAGGTATACATGAATATCTAGGGTCCCACTCAACCCTTTCCATATGTTCTCCTGCTCTCCCAGAAAGATGCTATAACTATTACCATCATTTAAAATATAAGAAGCCTCTGTGGTGATGAGAATCACTCTGAAATTGTTCTTCCTTCCAGAAGAGGTTTTAGAGCATCCTGCTGTCTGAAAACAAGCTGCTAACAAAAAAATTTTTACAGTTGAACATGGTAGTGCATGCCTGTGATCCCAACACTCAGGGACTAAAGCAAGAAGACTGCAAGGTAGAAGACAACCCAAGCTTATCACACCATGAGATCTTGTCTTTAGAATAAACAAACATACATAATTTCTCTGAAAAGATGTACATGATCCTATATGAAATTACTTTGCTTTTTATAAATGGTGGTCCACTAAGGGACAATTTCTCCCTAGAAATCACTGTGGAATTGCTTGTTGGCATTTCTAATCTTGGATTTTTCTGTAACAATCAATGCTACTTGTCCAAGCACACTTGTGAAGGAAGACTTCATATCATTGTCTTCAGCAGTAAGTTACACAACCAGAACTGAGGAGTTATTTTGTAAGAAACCAAACCTCATCTTTATATAAAAGAGAATTGTGATTTAATGGAGCTGGTAAGATGCTTTGGTGAATGAATGAACTTGCCTCTGGTCCTGATGACCTGAGTTTCACCCCCAGGATGACATGGTGGAAAGAGAAGACCTAATCCTGCCAAGTTGTCCTCTGACTTCCATGTGCACACTGTGGCTTGCACCCCAATACACCACACACACACACACACACACACACACACACACACACACACATACACACACACATACACACACACACACACACACACACACACACATACACACACACACACACACACACAATGTAATTTTGATATATCTTGTGGTATTTATGCACTATCACTAGACATATCAAACCTATTTATATTTTTATTTTAATTTTCACAATTTTTCAATGAAAGTTAGTGAAGGGACAGATATTTTATACACATATTTCAACATTTCTGATGGGTATAAAGCCCCCTCACAAACACACACATACATTTGCACACATACACACACAAACACACACACATACACACACACAAACACATACCAGTAGGAGCCCCTGACTTGATCCACATCTTCTCCACCCAGTGTCCCATGCCCCACACACAGTAATGTTGCAGAAATACCAGTATAACCCATCAAGTCAATGGGAGCCATCCCTTAAAAGTAATTTTTTCATATTTTAAAAGATAAATTCTACTGGAGTGGTCAAGCTTAGAAGGGCCACCAGCCCAGACTTCCACATAAGAGGGAATGCAGCTGAAACCTAGCTTAGAGGGAGACAGAGAGAGTACTGTTGGGTGCAGTTTTACAACCCTTGAATCCACGGATAAAAGACACACACACAGTTTGTTCCTCTACAATTTACCTTCTTGGCACAATTGCTAAACACTACTATCTCCCACCTGGAAAAGCATGCACGAATCAATTTCTTGACTCAGTCTATTCCACCTGCCCTAAACTTAGTGGCTAATCCCATCTGGCCCCTGCCAAACATCCATGACTACCAGCCTGTGGTAGTGGCCCCAGACCCCGGCCCCTCCTGTGTTCTTCTCATTCCAAAGCATGGCAAAACCTCCCCTCTTCACATCTCTCTGCCCCCCTGCAGTGACTCAGTTGTCCCACCTCTACCTACCTTCCAGCAATTGTCCCATGGCTTTCTTTACTGACAAATCAAGAACCAATTGGGAAACAGGACCTTAGCATCAGAACCTCCCCTTACAGAGTACCCTGAAATATCTGTGCTTAGTTTGTGTCCTACCCCTTTCTTTTCCAGGAAGAAATATGATGTATCTTTTCTCAACAGGATCAAGTTGGCAGACACAATGGGAGAAGAGGGAGCAAAACGAGAAGATCCTTTGTTTTGAGTCTGATTCTCTCTCTCTCTCTCTCTTTGTCTCTCTCTGTCTCTCTCTCTTTCTCTCTCTCTCTCTCTTTCTCTCTCTCTCTCTCTTTCTCTCTCTCTCAAGTAAACAGAAGTGAACACAGCAGAAGTGAGCCAGACTGTCCCTTGAGACTGAAAATAAGTCTTCCATTCACATCTCTGATGCTGAGAAACCAAGAAATGAAAGATATATCACTGGTCTCACAGGGTAGACTTCTAGCATCTGCACCATTCAGACTGTTTATTAATAAACATAGATATTCAAATGAGTCTGTCTTGACTTCATGAAGGAACAACAACAACAAGAAAAAAAATCAACCTGAGTACATCCGATCTGCCCGATATATTGATTCCATCAAGGGAATAGTATTGCCACTGTTAGAAGAGATGCACGAGGACGCAGCGCTAAGATGCATTTATGCCCCAGTTGCTACAGTAGTTGGCATAAATGAGCATGAACTACAAAACACAGTCACATTGCATTCAATCCACACAGGTTTAGAAAGCCAATCTTCTGAGTCCAGTTTCTAAGGCGATCTCAATCACAAATGCTTTAATTCAGGTTAATTTAAAACATTTAGTTAATTTTAAAATACTTTTCTAATTGATGACAATCGCATATATCATATGTTGGCTTTAAATGCTTCAGTTGGATTTTTTTATAATGGCTTCTGATATTTAAAGAACACCTAGATCTCTCCATCCTGCAACCCACTGCTAACGTCTGCTCTCAGTCCGTTCAGTCATCACTAAGTGGTAGACCCTCTGTGGGAGCTGTCAGTGCACCTTGAATAGATGTGATCTTGGCCCTCAAAGGCCCTTTGACATGGAAAAGTAGAAGGAAAGCAGAGGAACACTGTCTCTTTGTTGGAAGCAAACAGCACTATTTTTTGTTTCAGACCTACTGAAGAAGCCTAGCGCACTTGGCAATGTGAACAGGACACACTGATTTCTGATTCCATGATAATCACTCCATGCTTCTTCCCTTTGCCTCTTTCAGCAGAACCTTTCTGACTAAGTCCCTTTAATGACTTAGTCCCCCTTACATCTACAGATAATTTCTTTGCATTCTTCACTTCCTGGAAAGCAGAGCAACAGATGGCAAAGGAAATGATGTGTACCAACAACTGATTTCTTCATGGTTACAAGCTGCAGTATTAGAAAGTTATAAGTAGAAAATTGTCTCTGTTCAGGAAATCATAAGTAGAAGTTTGTCTCTTTATTAAAATATGAAAATATGGTGGTTCATGTGTGCCTGGCCTAATTTATATTACATATATCTTATAATATTAATATATAACATACATATATACCTACGTAGCATATGTACAAGCCATTGACCACTATCTCTCTAAACAAATTATATATGGTAACTCTGTGGCTTCTACAGATATAGAAATCAATCATTGACAGGATAATCCTTACCAACAATCAGCACCTATTACTAAAAACGTTTCCATGGGAAAGATACAAATAATGCCTTCCCAAATCAAAGTCCTTAGGAGAGATCAAGGTATGATCCTACCAAAATTCATCCAGGAAACCAGTGAGATTTACTTACAGAGCAAGGGGGGAATTGTTACAGACAAGGAGGAGGCCTTAAAGCAACCACACTGGAGTGCCTTCAGCCAGCAGAGATGCTCCCCTGCCCACGGCTCCCCAGACGGAACGCTCCCTCCTATACCTGCTAGTCCTTCCCTAGACCATGACCACCTGCAGAGTTGCACATGGCTCACTGGAAGAGGTGACAGGGTACTCAGGAGAGGGCCTCATGCTCCTTACCAGCCCTCTTCTTCCAAGAGGGAATTTCAAAATGCAACAAGTCCAATTGTGATGGCCTTTGATGATCAGGGTGAGCTGGAGCCCTAAGATGGCAGCAGTTTGACATGGAATAATGGAAACATATAAATCATTTGAACTACATAATGCAAAAAATAAAGACTTCATTAGGTTATGTCGCATAAAACCTTATATATTCACAATTTTTGGAGGTTTTTCTGATTGCTGTTTTCATTTCTTCACATAAAAATGATATTATATGCAATATTCCAATTCAGTGACAGATTATTTGTAGTCCTAGAACCCAAATATGCACCAAATTCTGTTCCAACATTAGCTGCAGCCCATAAATCATGTCAGCAAACACTCAAACAGACAACAGAAATTGGAAAGAAAAAGTCAAAATACTTAAAGAATGTTTTTTGACACCCACAAACTCTGCATGGCATACAAAGCTTTGAGTCCATTATAAATACTGCCCTTCGACAACTGTGGTTTAGTGGGGACGGAGGGCTCAAATGCCTGAGAATATAAAGGACATATCATTCCAACCACCACACTTGGAGAACAAACATTTAGCAGAGGCAAGTTAATTAACTAAGTAGCATGCTCATTAAATCTCTTTGATCACTTCCCCTTAGTGCAATCTCCCAAGAGCATTTTAATATAACCCAATTTCACCATATTTTGAAACATCTAAAATACCACTATAAACTCTAAAATCTCTGTCACAACCAAGAGCCAAGTATCTACCACTTCAAGTATTTAACTTGAAGCAGTTAAATCTGAATTTCCAACTTAATTTCCCCCCACTGGCAAGAAATCATCTAAAGAGAAGTTGAGAGAATTATGCAAGTTGAATAACCATTTAAGTACGTTTGACATATTTTCCACTGTAAAACATACTAATGAATATTTAGTCTGAATATATATTTTTATATCCAAGACAAGATTTCAAACATTCCTGAAGAAAAATCATTGCATAATCCAATATGCGAGACACCACAATGTAATTCAGAATATCCTTTTGTACTTACTTTTTAATGTAATTTTGACTCTTTGCAGTTTGCATTGCTTTAGAAACAGTCATGAAATTACACTATGAAAATGACCAAAATGACTGAAAAGTTAGAGTGCTTCACTCAGGAAGAAAATTTCATTTATTAATGTAACATCAAGCCTAAAACAACACGTAATAACCTAGAATTTCGTTCACCTCATTTTACTGGATTTAAAGGGTAATTTCACATTTGTGCTTCATAGTTAAAGCTTTCTATACAGTAAAACAAAGATGGAGACTGTTGTGTTCACAAACATGTTGAAGGAATGTGGTTGATTCCAATAGAATTGATAAGTCATTTTCCCTGACTCTTGAAGCAAGTAGCACATTCAATTCAGGGTGAGTCGGTAAAGAATTGGAACTCAGTGGCTAATGAGAGTTAGGACAAGAAACAGGAAGTATGGAGGAGGGGTTGGAGCATGATGGGAAATGCCTACAGCATTCCAGGTTTAGAAATTAAATATGAATCGCTGGCAATTCAGTAATGAATTTCCCAGCTAATGAAATATGTACTACTCAGAAACATATTATGTTGACTTTGAACCAAGACTACATATGAGTAGCTCTTGCTATCATCACTTCTGGATTATCTACATAAATCGCTTCTTTTTATTCATTGGTAATTCCATACATGTATACAACATATTTACATCATCTCTATCCCCCACTACCCTTCAATTCCTCCCAAACCTCCTCTGTTTCCTTACCAACGTTCCCTCCCTTGCGACTTTAAACCCACTGAGTCCATTAGTGCTCTCTGTATGCACATGGGTGTCAGGCCACCAGCTGTACACATCTGCCCTGGCTGTAGATGACCCTGGCAAAACCTCAGTCCAAAGAACCTTTCCCATTCTCTAAAAGCAACACAGCAGTTCTCAACCCAGGATTAGTTAATAAATGGCTCTTTCCCTTTCAACCAGTCTCTCGTCTCTGGTAGAATTATTATATTGCAGTGTCTCTCATTTTCTGGATCCATTTAGCCAGATGCTTAGACACTGGTCTCGGGCTACCCACTCTGGTTTCCAACCACATTTGAGTTTGTCCCACTTCCATCAATTTTCTGAGTCCTCTCTGGAGACATCCAGTAATGAGTTCTTCAGAATTAAACATAGATTGTTCCTTCCTTCCTGGTAAGGAAATTGTTTATTTGATGACTACAAAACCATCTCTGTTAAAGGAATAGAGTTATTTTCCAAGGAATTTATAATGAATAACATTTAAGACCGCATTTAGTCTGAAGTTTCTCATCCTTTCATTTCCAGTCTGGATGAGTCATGACAGAAGAACAAAATGTGTTCTCTACTAACATGTGCACACAATTCCTTCAGAGCATGCCCTAGATTTCAGGTGAGAAGGTGACCAACTGATACAGTGAAGAAAAAATAGCCACATAGACAATTGTTAAATTACAGCATTTCATTATTCTGACTGTAACACAGAGACTTTTCAAATCAATTGAAAATCTTCAATAATAATAAACGTGAAGCTTACCAGAATGCAACCACAGATTACAACTTACTCTTTTTGTACAACAAGGAAACCTTCACTATCTTAGTTTCTTTCCCTGGACCTGTAGTAAAGTACTCTGGCAAATGAGATTTAGTGGTAAAAAGGCTTCTTTTAGCTCATAGTCCAGGGTAAAGTTCAAGGTAAAGTTTGACATAATAAGGAAGTCTGAGCAGCAGGAACTGGAAGCAGTTGATCACATCATAAGTACAATCAAGACACACGATGAACGGATGCTGCTGCTCAGATCTTCTTTCTACTTATACAGTCTAAGGTTCCGGCCAGGGAACAGAACCGCCCACAGTGGATGAGCCTTCCTATCTCAATTAATGCAATCAAGATAAACCTTCACAGGCACATCTCAAGGCCTGTCTCCTCAGATGTGTCTTGTCCCATTTCAACCAGTCACACTCATGGTCACAACCTGGAGCATATCAATCTCAATTACCATCCTGGTCCTTAATCTCCATTCTCTCTGTATGTCTCCACCTCCAGCATCTTTTCACCTATACTTACACTGCTGATAAATATTACTTTCTGTTTCTGTGGAGGAAAACTAAAAATAATTTTTCATTCCCTTCTTTATATAGTAGCCAGATTGATATCATTAAAATGTTGATCTCATCATGTCATTTCTGTGGCTAGAATATACTTTCTCATGATTCCACTTTGAGAACACGCAAAACACAAGTCCAACAATGGCCCAAGATGAATTTGAAGAAGGAGCTTTCTTGAAAGCTGTTAGAATGATACTGAAGCTAAGAGTTTGGGAAGTACAGAGGCCCCTGCCTACTGGAATCTGACATCTTTTGACTCTGACTTTCTTGATCTCTTATTTGCACGTCTTGGCTCCACCCCCCATGGTTGCGTGATTTTTGTGCACACCTCCACATGCATACTTCACTCAGGCGTTTTGTCACTACTGTTCTCTTTGCCTTGAATATTCTTCTCAGGGTCGGGGATTCAGCTTAGTGGAAGAGCGCTTGCCTAGCAACTGCAAGGCCCTGGGTTTGGTCCTCAGCTCTGGGGTAAGGGAACTGGCACAAACGTTCTTAGAGGAGAATTCCCTCACCTTCTTCCTCAGTAAGGCTAAACTTCCCTACATCCTCTAACAAAAGTTACCAAGCCCCTCACTTTCTGCTGTTTTTGCCACAGCTAGCATCATATGTAACACACTATCTATTTTACTTCTCACACCATTGTCTGTGGTTCAACACACACACACACACACACACACACACACACACACACACACACACACACATACATACACTCACTTTGGCTAAGCATCTAGCGAAAGACTCTTATTTTGTTCCAGCATTAGAAGAACAGGGAAAGCTAAAATGAAGATTTACCTTTGAACCTCACTGGGAATGATAGAAACTCTTACCCCACCAGGCAGTCTCTCTCATCCAACAGTTCATTTGACAAGAATGAACTTTTCAGCATGCAAAATGTGTATGGAATAGACTAATTTCTTGTGACATGCTCAAGGAGTATGAATCAAATTTACAACAGAGGAAGAGAAACAAGACAAGAAAAGAGCATTAAGAGCCAGCCTAAAGAAAGAACTCATGGTGAACAGAAAGCCTCTTAGGTGGTCCTTAAAGAGAATGGATCAAGAAAAAGAAAAGAGATCTGCCTGCCATGGGGTGGAGTACTAGGCTTAATAACAGGAGAAATGAACTGAGCGCAGCATTCATCATCCCATTTCTTGACTGCAGATGAACTATGACCAGCTGCCTTAGGCTGCCATGACTCCTACACCAAGATGGTCATACCTTTGAACTGTGAGCCAAAACAAAAACTTTCTCCTTTGACTTGCTCTTGTCGGAGTGGGGACCAAGTAGCTAATACAAGACATATTCAAGAACTATAACAGAAACATATTTCCAGCCTAGTCTTCAAGTCATTCCCAAAATAAGCTATAAAGGTTTGGAATTGGTAAACACCTGTAAATAGGCATGTAAATAAAACAGATGGTTCTCGTGGACAGGATAGTCACAATAAAATAGATGCCAAGTGTGTATGTGTTTAAGGACAAATGAATAAAGATACTTTCCTGTGAATGTAAGGCCTTCAGGAGCTGGGAAAGACTGTACAACAGTGAAGGCTTTTCTTTGAATAAGAATCCAATCTTTATAATTCACACCACATTTCTCAGTCTCCAAGTAGTCATACACACCACTCAAATATTCTTCCCAGATTGAACAAATTTAAACCCAGAGATAAACAAGAAATGACTTTATAGTCCACATTTAGACAATTTTTTCTAGCAGATTAAAGGTGAATTAAAGGACCAAACATTTTCTGCATTAGCCCAAGTTTAACAAATTAAGCCTCTGATATCTAATTCTCACAGATGTGTAATTTTTTATTAAATATTTAATATCTACTCAATAAACATTTCTGGGTGCTGTTCAGAGCCATTTAACATAACTTGGTCTCTATTTCCTATAGAAGCTTCCTTTTATTTTAATATTTGTTTCAACATGTAACTAAATAGAAATATGTTCCTAATATCACCATCCAAATTGTTTGAGCTGAGCAAATATCTCTCTTCATGAGTGTTTAGAAATGATTAAAAATTGATTTTCCGGAATTTGAATCACAAGACAAATTTTTTTTTTTTTTTTACTCTTGGGGGAGTATTTCACAAATACTAGGGAAATTTTATTAAAGTCAGCTTACTTGTGTTTCAAAAGAATGTTGATAGCAGAAAATCAAAAGTATTGTTTAGTGAGAAACACAGTCTGCCAATATCACTAAAATGTTACCAATATTTCTATACTCTCAAGTCTCTGTCCACCACAAGGAAATCATTTATTCTGATAAACATTTATCGTTCAACAAATATCAGAGCTATGACCCTGATTAAGGAAGGGAGTCGTGTAAGAAGTTCTAACAATGCTTATCAGTAGATTACTGTCTGCTGGGCACGACCATGTGAATATGTAGAGAAGAAAGATGGGTCCCCCGTTCTAGCAGATAAGTGTGAAATTATAAAAGAAATGTTGGGGTAAACTGAACCCACCTTGACCATGAGCATGGATCAACCACTCAGTGAAGGTGCCTGCCAAGAACTAATCTTTCCCAAGCTGAATTGTGAAGATGCAGTTATATTTATCCAGGTAATGAACGGAGATACTTGTCAGAATAAAACACTTAAAGTAAGGACAAAAGGGAGCTCAGAAATGAATGTTTGAGCGACTGCCAGAAGCTCAATCGGCCAGAAGCACAGAGTTTCCGGAAAGCATAAAGAACAATGTGACTGAACACTCCATCACACACTTGGTTGTAAGAGTGTCATGGCATAGGGGCCAGAGGTTTGTATTTCACTTCAAGAATTATGAAAATGAGTGTGGGAATCCCAATGGAAGGGTCTTCATCCGTATTTCTACAAGAACCTTTGTTCTAAAGGCTCACATTAAAATCAGTTAAAACAGTTATATATTCAACATAAGTATTCAGGGGCCCAACCTAAGCTGGTTGAATAGAGTGTTACAGAAATGCTCTTGATTTTCCTTCCCTTCATGGTTCCCACTATAAAACTGAAAGAAGTATTGGGAGAAAACTTCAACTCTCCTCTGTACCATGGTTCCACCCACCTGCTTGCTCCTGTCTTCCAAAGAAGAGAATGATGTAGCAAAAGACACCAGGAAAGCCCTCAAAGCCATTCAGTCTTGGCTTTTGAGGAATAGAGCTGTGTGAAGATGAGCTCACTACCTTCCTTCCACCTGGAGTGGTTAAGCCCACAGTTCAGGTCAGGCACAGTGCTAGTCAGCTGACATCTCAGCTATAGGAGGGTGAAAGTTTAAGACCAGATCCTGACAAAAATACGGTATGGTATGATATAAGAGAGATGAGAGGAAAGAGGAGAAAATAAGGATCCTGACTTTTAGAGATCAGAGTTCCAAGTCTTCTTTTTTGACAGATATTGACAATCCCACATCTTGTCCAAGGTGTACCCACTTGCCATTTCCAGTGCTGCACACTGAAAGGTACACACGATCTTTCAGGTGAAGTCATGAGTCAGACCTGAGTGGTGAATTAGGAAAACTTGTTTTGACTGCAGAACCATGCTTCACTCTGAGTCCAGTTTTACCATAGGAAAGAGCATCTTCACCTTTATAAGAACACTAGAGCTGATTATTGGTTTGTCCCCAACCAGAACTCATAACAACAGCCAGAAGAGAAAGTTCATGGGATTATATAGATGGCTAATGGTGGATATTTTTAAAAATATTTATTTTATGTTTTAAGTATATGAGTATTTCACTTTCGTGTGTGTGTGTGTGTGTGTGTGTGTGTGTGTGTGTGTGTGTGTGCGTGTGTGTGTGTGTGTGTGTGTGTGTGTGTGTGCAGTACCTGTGGAGGCCAGCGGAAGGTATCAGATTGTTTGGAACGGGAAGTATAGATGATTATAAGCTGTCATGTGAGAGCTGGAAACCAAACCCAAGTCCTCAGCCAGAGCAGTAAGTGCTCACAACAGTTGGGCAATCTTCCATCCCCTAAAGGTGGATCTGAAGAGAAAAGGGAGTCAAAGTGACCCACAAGTACAACCATCTCTCAGCATCACTACCATGCCTATTTGCAAAGAGTTCAAATTCAGCAAAAAGACCATTAATTTCTCCAGCTAGAAGGAGAAATTTCCTCTAACAAGGAACATTTGGTCAAAGTGGATGCAGGCAGAAATAACTGGCAGTGCCAGGACACCCATCCTCAATCCACAGTTCCAACAGAGGGCAAGAAGCACCTCTTCCAGTCTGTTTGCTTTCTGTCCATCATTCATCCATAGTCTGCTAGTGGTACCCTGATCAGGAAGGGTTTGCTTCACACCACAAGGACCAGACTTCCCTATAGGTGAGCCTAAACATGGCATCTTTTCAAATTAGAAATTCACCCAAAGTGACTCATATTTCTAAGTAATGCTAAGGTATTAAATGATACATGCCATACAGAAAGTATTTATTATTTAAAGTAAAATTGAATGGGTGTCATTGGCCTCTCCCATTAAGTTTGGATGTATAAGGCAGCCCATTTCTTCCTTTTCACCACAAGGATTTGAAATCCTGGACCTAAAAGCCAATATTCCATCATCCTTTGATTAATCCTTTTCTAGCTCCCTCTGGGCCTATGTTCTCATGCTGTGGAATTCAAAACTAGTCAAAGAAAATTTGTGCTGTAAATTGCAGATTTCTTTGATAGTTTGCTGACTTCATTGTTTTTTCACTTGTTTGTTTCTAATAACATTGAAAATTAAGGGAAATGTCATAAAATATATGAAGATATCAGTAAAGCATTTTGGTACAATTTGGGACTTCATCATGTTATCCTGATTCATCCCAAGTAATAAGGCTTTTAATGTAAAAGAAATGTAGAGGTCTAGATAAAAAAGAAACTAAATATCCTTGATATATTTAATATTGATAATAATAACACATGAATTTTGATTATGATTTTTGCTCAAAAGACATTAACATAGTAACATAACTATCACACCATCATATATTGTGAATGTCATTTATTTTCTAGAGGTTTTCCTGAATACTTCTTGATGCTCCTAACATACACACACACACACACACACACACACACACACACACACACACACACACATTTCTACGTGGCCTATTTTTCATGGTTTTTTACACATATTAACATTTTTCAATTTATTCTCCCCAAAAGAGGTGAATTGGAAAGCGATTTTTTTTTTACTTTAATTTTCCAATGAAGAAGCATCACCAACTTGACACAAAGTTACTCTGCCAGCAGGGGCCAAGTGAATGAATGAATAAATGAATGACGAGCAAATAGCATTCTCATCCATCAACCCATGGACGAAAAGCAGTTCTCAGGCAGAAAGCAAAAGTGTAACTTCCTTTTAATGAGCAAGGATCGTACTTTTAAGAAAAGAAAAAAATACACAACCAGAGAGAACCACCCCTCGAAAACTGCTCCTTAATTTATCAAACATATGCATGTGCATGCGTACACACAGACAGAGAAATCTAATCCCATCTATACTGCCCATTAATCAAAGTTAATTGTGGTTTAAAAAGAAAACCTTATAAATAGAAAGCCAAGACTATTATCAATTCTGTTTTATATCCCTGAATACATTGTTCCTCATACTGGTTATTTCAAATAAAATAATTGTCATTCAAGATTTCCTGGAGTTTGGGCCGGGGGTGTTTGAAGAGCACATTTCAGTTGGAATTCTTAGAGTAACCACATACTTTTGTAGAAAAACACACACCCCACTTCCTAATAGTACATTCATGTGTAAAACTCAATCCCAGACTAAAACAATACTCAATCCAATGGAGCCTTAGTGGAGACTGTTGAGCTTGCAAATTGAGTAAGCAGTAATAAATTACACCATTAACTGTATCCCTTTTTTGTTTCTCATATGTGTGTATGACTATGTGTGTGTTTGTGAATGGATGGATGGATGGATGGATGGATGGATGGATGGATGGATGGATGGACGTATGTATGTATAAGCAAGAGGACAGCATGTAACTCAGAGGACAACCTCAGGTGCCATCAGAAAAAAACACTGTCTACCTCCTTTCAGACAGCGTCCCTCATTGGCCTGGAGCTCACCAACCAGGTCAGACCGACTGTCCAGGCAGCTTCAATGATAATCTCATCTGTGCTTCTTCAGTACTGGAGTTACAAACATACCACCAGCCTCCTATTTTTATATATATTCCAAGGGTTGAACTCAGGGCCTGGAAGATATGCATGTCACTGACCAAGCCATCTCTCTAGTCAAACTTTTATCTTTAATTGACCTATTTTAGACAGGTTGTTGGGCCTGGCTTCATAGGTCTGCCAGGGTCTACACTTTGACCCTAACATAGTGAAATCTTGCCTCAAAACAAGCAACAAATGGTTACAACACGATTATCAATTATTTAATAAGAAGGGCCTTGACTCTGGAACATTCCATCATGTCCTTATTTGCTGTCAACTTTAGCAACTGCCTCTTTATTCCCTGTAGGCTATGATGAAGCCAATAGCATGAATCATACATACTAAGCACATTGAATTAATTTGACCCAGCATGCTATTTCTTCACTTGGAGATCCACTCAACTTTTAATTTTCTGTGTGTAGCACAAAAAAAGAAAAGGCTCACTGGAGACATGTTGTTCCAACTTTTCTCCTATTGACTTTTTGCCTCATTTGAAAAGTCAAATATGCAGAAAAAGACAGCAATTTGACAATCTAAATGATGGTGCCTGTATCTCTAACTCTGGAGGGACTTTATCCAGGTCCAAAATGAAGACATTGTGTTCCTTATCAGTAACACTTCATCATGATGCTCAAAGGGCCATTCAAATTGACACCAGAGTGCTGCAGAGAGAGAAGTCTTCTGTGTTCCTTTCTTCTGTTTCATATAGAATAATTATCTGACTTAGGTTTCTATTACTGTGATAAGACACCATGACCAATAGGAAAGAGTTTATTTCATTTTTTTATTTCTAGATAACATTTCATCACTGAGGGAAGCCATGGAAGGAACTCAAGGCAGGAACCTGGAGGCAGGAACTGAAACAGAGGCTATGGAGGAACACCGCATGCTCCTCATGGCTTGCTCAGCCTGCTTTCTTGTACACACCAGGACTGCATGCCCAGCATGGCACCACCCACAGTGGACTGGGTCCTCCTCTAACAAGAATCTATTAATCAAGGGTCCATTAGTCAAGAAAATACCTCATGTATTCGCCTACAGGCAATCTAATGGAGGTATTTTCTCAATTCATTTTCCTCTTCCCAGATAACTCTAGCTAATATCAAATTGACTAAAGACTAACTTGGAAACTTCCAAAGAAATCAGACCTGTTCTGCTCATAAATCTTTGAAAAGTGTAAACAGCTTTTCATCGCTGAAAGGGTAAAAGCATATAATATCTGTGCATGTGTGTGGTTGCTCACATGTGTGTGCTCATATGTCTGCAGACATGCATGTGTCTGCATGCATGTGAAGGTTTATGGTTATAGCATCTTCCTCAGTCACATTTTCTTCTGCTGGTTAATTTCGCTAATCTAGCCAGCTTGCCCCAGAGATCCCCTGTCTCTATCTTCCAAGTACTGGGATTATAAATATGCTGCAATCCTTCCCCAGATTTCCAGTCACTGATAGAGATAGATCCAAAGTCAGTACTCACACTTGCAAAAACAGTATCAGTACTATGTGGATGTGAATTTGGGGTGAGATTTTTCATACCAACTCTGAAAATATAAGAGAAACCGGCACAAAAAAGGGGACAACTTGGCAAGATATCTCGAGTGGAACCTCCTTAGCATAGCTGGGCTCCAAAAAGCAAGATCACAAGGAACATGTCAGAGCTGAAGCTGGCTTTGGAGATATTCCATATCTGCTCTTTCATTGATGGCACCATAAATAAAACCACTATCCAATGATCAACCACCACACAGTCTCATGAAGAACACTTGGCGGACACATTCAACTTTTAGAACACCATGGCTCAGAGAAGCTGGTATAGTTGTGAATGTGATGCATAGCTAACTGAGTATGGAATTTCAGGCTGCAAGGTTGCTCTCTGTAGTCAGCTTAGATCCTTTGCCCATAGTTTATATTAATTCTGCTCAGCAGTGTGAGTCATCTTGACTCCTGTCCTTTTGCTACATGTATGCTGTTTGTGGTCTCCTTGCAAGGCTTTAAAATCTCTTTCTCTAGGTAGTAGTAGTTGTTGTAGTGGTAGTAGTAATAGTAGTAGTAGTATATCTCTCTCTCTGTGTGTGTGTGTGTGTGTGTGTGTGTGTGTGTGTGTGTGTGCGTGCGCGCGCGCGCTTAAAAGTTCACTCTGAGAAAGGCTAGCGGCTGCACTGGGATCTCAAATAGCCAGTGTGGTCGCTAATTGGCTAATATATACTTTCTTTTTTTAAAAAAGATTTATTTAAATGTACCACATTTTCTGTATCCTTTCCTCTGATGAGGGACATCTGGGTTGTTTCCAGCTTCTGGCTATTATAAATATGGCTGCTATGAACATAGTGGAGCATGTGTCTTTATTACATGTTGGAGCATCTTCTGGGTATATGCCCAG